>CM021109.1:557218070-557722402 GCA_007115665.2 Sequoiadendron giganteum | reverse complement strand
TAATATTTAAATATTTTATAAATTGGTAATATATATATATAAATATTTATGAATTAACTAAAATATTAAAATATTTATAGATTAACTAAAATATTGAAATAATATTGAAATATTATACATTTAATAATATATTATATATTAAATATGTAATTTGGTAAGAGATTACCATAAATTGTATATTAAATATATTACATTATAAACTCTATTGGATATTATATATATTAAATTATAAACTTAATTGTATTTTTACATAATATATTAAAGATTGTATAAATTGTTTTAAAACTGATCTAAAAGATATCATATATCGAATTCAAATCCGATATCCGATATTCTAACACAAAATTTAATGCCTTGGTATTAGGCTCGGTATTAAGCTCAGGATTTGGTTCGGACCTACCAATCCTAAAAGTCAACATGTAAAACGTGTTTAACAACTTACCTTGTTTTTCTAGACTTCGCCCATGTGGCTGACGACTTTAATTTTACCTAAAATTGATAAAACGAAAAGGTTTTGTAAAGGAGCTTCTCAGCTTTCTACCAATATAAATTATATTTTCTTTAGAATCTAATAAATAATTATTATTTATTTTTTATTAGAATTACGACTAAAGTCCTGATTGATAGTCTAATAGAAAAACATCTATAGCTTTCAAATGATATCACATTTTTTGAATCCAAAACATGCGTCACATTCTATGCTTCACATACTATAGGATTAAAAAAAATAAAAATTAATTCCATTAAGTTTTGACCAATTTAAGGTGGTCAGACATACGAGTTTTTATATTTTTAAAAATTTGTAATAACAAATTCATAATTAATTATTTATTTGAAAAAAAAATACGAAAAAATATGCATCACATCTAGACATGAGTCCTCTACTTATATCTAAAATTTTATAAAAAAATATTATGATTTTATTATGGTTAGGGTGGTTAGACAGACACCTACTTTTTATTTTTTCCCTGAAATTTTTGTACTACTGCATTGAAATTTCAAATTTTCACCAAATAGACTTTTTTTTACAAAAATTAACCTAGTATTTTAAAAACCAAATTAAATTTGCCACAGATTCTATTCTTACATATTTTTGAAATAATATAGATAACTTATTCAAATTTTTATGTCAAGTTGCCCAACTCTGATTTTCTGAATTTTCATTGCCACTTAAGGACCCATTTTTTCCATGATGATCTTGCACATACCCATACATAACATATATATAGAAGAGTTTACTCCTATATTCAAGGAGAGATTATCTCCATAAATCCATATTTAGTTGTGATTATTACTCATGTAACAATACACAACTCAAACCATATGAGTTGTTAAAACAACTCCAAATTGTAATATATATTAATGTTAATATAACAATAGTATTACTAACTACTAACATTTACATGATATCAATTACTCACGTAATTATTATTTACCCACATACATTGAGCACTAACTCATATTTCCTAACACCCCCCTTAGTGTGAACATGGTAGAAAGACATTCACACACTCCTATATAGTATGCTCACCCCTGTGGCATGCCCAACTATGTGACTCATGACCTTGATCCAAAAGAAAGTCTCTCTCCTTCCATGGTTTTAAATAGGCTTACCACAAACCTTGATGTGACAAGAACCAATCATCTATCCATCTCATGTGGTTTTCTGGATCCTGCCACAAACCCTTTCAAGATCCATGAACTGACTTACTCTAGTGATTTTCCTACCCACTATGCTTGTACATCAGGGAAGTATATAGTAATAAACATACATATCACATATCTAAAAAACCCATACTGGATTTTTTTTCACATTACATTCCATAAGAACACAATGTTCTTAATTGTAGTCATTGTTGTCGATCGCTGCCACTCAATCTCGAACAAAATAGACAACTGCCACTGCCATTGGAAGCTACCTTTGAATTTATCCGTTTTGGTGTGAAATGGAAATGGAACATTGGTTGTTATCCCCCTCCACAATGTGAAGTTCCATTTATTCACACAAATAGGAATACTAAAAATAAAATCATACCATACTGCATACTATTGTCTGGATCTTGCTATTTAGATCTTGTTGCACATGGCCATTATTGCTAGTGAACATATTCACCAGTCGGTCATCTTCCAATGAAGTATGACACTCAGAGGATCTCCACAATCAAAGGATCTCTGCAGTCATCTACTCTCCAATACAATCATTTTTCTAGTATCCACACACCACACTAATTTTTTTTGAAAACATACTGCACACTGGTCACTAAATCAGTTGTGCGGCCTCATCGTTGGTGACTGATGAGAGGATGCTGACTTTCTTCCAACCTCCAATGCCTCCATCCTCAAATTGGTTTGCTACTTTCTTAGCAATTTTTTCTTTAAAACTCAATTACAGAATGCCCCCCCTCAATATGAACGTATGTCCCATACAAGCGATAATGCATTCATTTACAAATGATACAATTTATTTTTTGTTGCTCTTTTGAATATGGATAGACATACTTTGAATGACACAATAATTTACAACTCATAAAATAGACCCTATTTTGCATAAAATAATACAAGTGACTCAACAACACTTTGAGACACTAAACAATTTTTTTTTATAATAACCACCTACAACTATGAAACTATTAACTTCAATCTAAAAAAAACACATTATCTTTTAGCCTTGTAGCTATTGCAAACTCTTCATTAGAGAATCAAATTAACCAATAGAAAGTACACTCTCTA
Source organism: Sequoiadendron giganteum (assembly GCA_007115665.2). NCBI lineage: Eukaryota > Viridiplantae > Streptophyta > Pinopsida > Cupressales > Cupressaceae > Sequoiadendron > Sequoiadendron giganteum. The sequence continues at coordinate 557,719,672 of CM021109.1, read as the reverse complement.
GTTCAACTAGAATTTATGTGGCCTAAGTAGAGGTGAGATTGATGATAGTTGGCTCAGTTTTGCAACAGCTAACAATTCCTTCGTTTGTTCTTTCACCAAGATACGGCTTGCGAACTGCGTCAACAAAATGAAAAAAATATCTCTAGTGTTCTTTGGAGAAATCTTCTAATTGAAATCATGCACACATCCACTTACCAAACACTGCCTCTAAGTATTCAACCAACTCTAATTGACTCATTGTATTTGAATATTTTTGGATAATAGTATTGAAACCTTCATGCTACAACCAAATCATGTCCATCTTCCACTTCAAACTTTTCACAAACTGTTGAGAATTATTTTAAATAATTTATGGGTTTGATTGCACTATTCATCACCTTTCTGAAACATTTTTAAATTTAAAATTTCACTAACAAATGTAAAAGATAATGCAGTTTTACTGCAACTATGTTATATTGGCATACAAAAATGTGATTTTAAAATCGGAACCATATACTATTGCCCATACCAACTCGCCTATGCATAAGTTTTGTTTCAAATAATAGTTTTCATTTGAAACAACCGTACTCTGCAATATTAAAATATGCATACCATTAAAGATGGCTCACCTGCAGAAAGGATCACACTCACACATAGGAATCAACTATGTTGAATCCCGCAAGATTGGGGCTGCCAGTACTATACAAAACAATAGAGAATTCTCCAAGGAATTCAAAATGGCGTTGTTATCTTGAAGTCTCATTATTCCTTACGGGAATCACTGTGCATTCTATAGAACCTCCTCTTAAATACATGAAATTTAATCCTTAATGTAGCGATCCAGGTATTGAAGTAGATTTATACCACAACTTATTTCTCGCTCCTTACTAGTAGGCCATGGATTAGACAACCAAAATTAATGAGGATATGTTGTGTAGGTCCAAGAAAGAATATATGCTCTGATACCATATAAGAAATATGGGCAAAGTCAAATAGAAGCATGCAAATATTTTGAAACAAATAATACCATGCTTCTTCATCCATTTTCATTCAAATACATAACGTATATATAGGAGAGTTTACTGCTATATTCAAGGAGAGATTATCTCCATAAATCCCTATTTAGTTGTGATTATTACTCACATAACAATACACAACTCAAATCATATGATTTGTTAAAAAAACTCCAAACTGTAATATATATTATTATTAATATAACAATAATATTACTAACTACTAACATTTACATGATAATAATTACTCACGTAACTATTATTTACCCACATACATTGAGCACTAACTCATATTTCCTAACACTTCTAACCTCTTCCACACTCACTTTATCACCTATTTTATCCTATTTCACTTCTTCTATTCTACTCATCTCGTGCATGTGGGATATACTTCTCCAAGTCAATCTTTTATCCCACATTCATTATGTAATCTGGATTCACCCCAAGGATGCCTATTTAAACTTTCACTCTCTCATTTCTGGATCATCCAACATCCACTCATCATGCATTTAGATAATCCATTGCATTGAATATCCATTTAATCTTAATTTATTTGCATGTTATCATTCTAGTTTATCATGTTTTTCTTTTGTTATTTCATATCATTTGTAATCAATATTTTAATCTCGGTTCACCATAGCCTCTTGTGCATAGTGCTCTGAGAGTAAATTTATTCAACAACACATAATCTTAGATGATATGATGGAAATGGAGACATAAATCCATTTTCTTGCATGTGTGTTTAGTTAGTTTATTTTGTTTTGCATATGTATGTGTTTGACAGGTACTCCATTGTTTGATGTTGGAATAAATTTGAATCTTTGAATTTAGACTCCCATTTCCATCATCAACAGAAGGTATTCCATCTTAGCCCATATGATTTAAATATTGATTAAATTCCTAATGTTGAGATGAATTTACCTTTGAGAACACCACCTAGAATTTTGCATAGAAATTTGATTGATATTGATGAGAATATTTTGTAGCCAATGGAAGGTAAGATTCCAAAATGCAATTGTAGAGGATATGCTCATAAGATTTGGAGAGTGTTATTTGAAAAGTTAAATGAGACTACAATATGTCAACTACTTGTTGAAATTATGTGAATTATACAGTATAGGTCCATCATGAAGATTCTTGGGTTGACAGAGGCTTCAAGTGAAAAATCTATTGTGAAGAATCTAATGAGTGCATATGCAAAGCAATAATTGGAAGTGTTGAAATTGAAGCAAATGTAACTGAAGTCTAAAATTAACCACTTAGAAAAGGAATTAAAAGACAAGAAGAATATTTTATCATCAATGAAAAGGAGGTTAGTCTACTCTAAAAACACTTGAAAAAGAATCAAACCAAAATGAATTAGATAGATAATGTATTCAATGAAGAGATTCTTCTTGCTCTCGAGAAGTTGAGGAAGGTGCGTGTGTAGATTCTTCTCTATTCATTGTGTGAAGAAACTAAAAATTACAACACATCTGGATGGGTAGGTTTATGCTAGGAAAGGTCCTATTTTACACCCAAACATGTCATAATGGTTTGAGCTACATTGTACCGGTGAAGTCTCTTAAGAGACCAAAGTGCAAAAAGGAAACAATATTTAACAAGCTATTACTCAGAAACCATGTCACTTAGAGAAAAAAAATTCTGAGGCTACAATATCATGTAGGGCCCCTCTACAATAACCTCTCTTGGTGAGGTGTTTTCCCATAGTATTGAGTTTTCAGTTGATGGAAAAAACGTTAGATGCATGTAGTTTAAAGTTTTAAGGTTTTGTAACTTTTATTCTATTCATCGTGCAACCAAACTGATAGTTCCAACACATCTATATGGGCAGGTTTATGCTAGGCAAGGTCCTATTTTGTACCCAAATATGTCAAAACAGTTCAAGCTACATTGTAATGATGAAGTATCTTAAGAGACCAAAATGCAAAAAAAGGGATCAATATTTGAGGAGCTATTACTTAGAAACCATGTCACTTACAAACATTCTTTCTAAGGCTATGGTATCAAGTAGGGCCCCTCTACAATAACCTCTCTCAATTGTTGAGTAATTGATGCAGTCACTGTAGGAGGGTCCTCAAAGAGAACAATCTAAACCGTGCAGCAAGAGTTACATAACATAATCAAAATAGAATATGGAGGAAAATACAGATTAAAAAATTATAATTATTAGAAATTTCAATTACATACAATCAACCACATCCGAGCTTACAAATTCATCTCACAGGCCTGATACAACAGGCTCAAAATACAATATTCCTATATGCTCCTTAATGCAAAGTAAAATATTACATGTCAAATATCAAATATACTTAATCACCATCCTAATGATCAGTTACAATGTTTTATATCACATCTAAGGGTCTAGAGTCATCTGCATTGACCAAAGATCATTACAATATTCAATGAAGAAAATGTAACGTGTGCATGAAATAGGTCGCCCTTCAATTTGAATTTTTCCTTGACAGGTGCATAAGATGAAGTGTGGACCTAAAATTAAGGTCGAGGACACTCCATGGAACAATTTTAATCACACCTCAAGGATCCACAAGTTATGGGAAGGATCCAAAATAGATCAAACTAGCTGTTAGGATTGAAACTATTCTGGTGTCGACGGCTCAAGAAACTATCACTTAATTCGAAAGCGATAACTTGCCAGAAAAAAAGATCCAATCATGCTAAAATCTTGGAATAAGGAAAATGAACATGTCCATGATGAAAATATAGATCCACAAGATTTAGTGAGCAAATATGATGAAATACTTAATCTGCCAACTTGAACTGGACAAGAACAAGAACAAAACTAAAAGAAAATATTTTTGCTTGATGTAGGATTGCAAAAAACCAAGGATGCTCTTGCATCGGACATCTAGGATTATTTGAAAAGTGAGTCCCTCACTTTTTTGGGGCTAAAAAAAAACCAATATTGTCTACCTTAGCCTAATAAATCCAAGAAGAATCCTCCACTATTTTTCCTTTCCACTTCAAAATATATTCTTTGTACTATCTTCCACATGTTTTCCTCCCATCTCTGATATCCAAAATCTCCTCTATCTCATCTAGTTGTTGTTTAGGAAGCAGTTTCTCCAAAAAACATTTACTGTGTTCATTGAATTATGCTTCCTGGTACTAATGTAGATCCACAATGTTGAATATAGGTGATATACTCATGACATCTAGTAGCTCTACTTGGTATGCATTTCTTGAATCAAATTTCTTCAAAATATTATAGGGTCCAAAATTCCTCATCTTGAGCTTATTGTATGTGCCAACTAGAAATATTTCCTTCCTCAAATACACCATCACTTCATCTCCAACTCCAAACTCCTTATGTCTCCTCTTTTCATTTGCTCACTCCTTATCCTTCTAGTTCATATCTTCCAATCACTATTTTACTTGAGTATGCACCTTCTTCATATGTTCTCCAAATTCCTCTACTTTTGCACTCCTTTTATCTTCCTCGTTGATGTCTTGCAACTCTGATATACCTTTAGGATGAACTCCAGTAACAATCTCAAAAGGTGTCTTTTTGTTACTCCTATTCAGTGAATTATTGTAAGTAAAATTTGCTTGTGCAAGGACTAAATCCCAACTTTTGGTATTCTCCCCAACCAAACCTCTCAACAAATTCCCCAAACTCTTGTTTACTACCTCTTTCTGTCCATCAGTCTATGGGTGAAAAGTAGAACTGAACTTTAAATTTGTCTTTAACTTCTTCCAAATTGTCCTCCAAAAGTAACCAACAAACTTTGTATCTCTGTCTGAAACAATACTCCTAGGTGATCCATGTAATTTAACTACTTCCTTGAAAAAAAATTCTACTACATGTACTGCATCTATTGTCTTCTTACAAGGTATGAAATGCCTGATTTTAGAAAATCTATCAACCACCACAAATATAGAATCATTACCTCTCTGTGTCTTCGGCAAACCAAGTATGAAATCCATGCTGATATCCTCCCAAGGTCTCTTCAGAACTGTCAAGGGATGATACAATCCAATATTCTGACTACTCCCTTTTGTAGCTTGACAAACTCTACAACTCTGCACAAATTTCCTAACATCTTTATAAATTTGTGGCCAAAAGTAATTCTCACTTACCAATGTTATTGTCTTATCAATTCCAAAGTGTCCTACCGATCCTCCACTATATTTTTCTTTCACCAAGCTATCCCTCATTGAACTTTGGGGTATACAAAACAAATTCCCTTTGAACAACATATCCTCCTGAATGAAATAATCCAACCATTGACTCCTAATCTCTAAGACTGGTTCTTTAAAAGCTCTCCAAGGATCTGCAAAATTCAGGTCTTCCTCATACAAGTCCTTCAATTCATCAAAGCCTAATACCTCAACTCTCATTTCTACCAATAAATTCCCCCTCCTACTCAAAGCATCAACAACTCTATTTAACTTTCCACTCCTATGTTTCAAAACAAAGTATATTTCTGCGAGAATTCCACCCATCTCATGTGTCTTTCATTCAACTTACCTTGACTGTTCAAATACTGCAATGCCTGATCTGTATACAACACAAAATACTTAGGCAACGAGTAATTTTTACACTTCTTCAAGGGTTGAACAATGACATAAAACTCTTGTTCATACACTAAATACCTTTTCCTAGCATCATTCAACTTCTCATTGAAATAAGCTACTCGTCTTCCTTTTTGACTTAATACTGCTCTAGTTACATTTACACTTGCATCACACTCTACCTGAAATACCTTATTAAATTATGGCAAAGCCAACACAAGCTACTCAGTAACCTTCTATTTCAACAACTCTAAACTTTGATCTGCTCCAGATTTCCACTGAAAATATTTATTATCTCCTCTCATTGTTTCGGTCATAGGACTACAACTAGAACTGAAATTCCTAATGAACTTTCGGTAGAAACTAGCCAATCCATAAAATGATCTTACATCTCCAATGCTTTCAGGTGTAGGACATTTGAAAATTTCTCTTACCTTCTCAGGATCCATCTCCAATCCATCCCTAGATATCACAAATCCAAGATATACTAATTCTTCCTTCATGAAACTACACTTCTTAATTTTTATCAACAACTACTCTTCTCTCAACCTCTGCAAAACTTGTCTTATATGCAAAAAATGTTCTTCTTTAGTGTTACTAAAAGTCAAGATTTCATCCAAATAGACAATCACAAGCTTACCCAATAATTTATTCAATACCTCATTCATTAGCCTCATGAAAGTACTCAGTGCATTTGTTAGTCCAAAAGGCATCACCAACCACTCATACAATCCTTTATTTGTCTTGAATGTTGTCTTCAACTCACCCCCTTCTCTGATTCTGATATGATGATATCCACTCTTCAAATCTATCTTTGTAAAGTATTTAGCTCCACTCAAACAATCCATAATATCATTCATCTGGGGCAAAGGAAATCTATACTTCACTGTGATTTTTTTTATGGCTCTAGAGTCTATACACATCCTCCATTCTCCATCATTATAAGGTGCTAGCACAGCAAGTACTGTACAAGGACTTAAGTTTTCTCTGATCAAACCCTTCCTCAACAACTCTTGCACTTGTCTATTCAACTCTTTATTCTCTGCCAATGTCATTTGGTGTGCTGCTTTATTAGGCAAACTAGCTCCAAGAACCAAATCCATGCAATGACTAATACACCTCATAGGTGGAAATCCATCAGTTACATTATTTGAAATGATAGCTTCATATTATGCCAGCAACTCCTTTATCTCCTCTGGTTTTTCTTCTACATGCTTCAAGTCTTTATTCTTCTTAGGAACCAAGGCATAGCACACGTTCTCATGTCATAGTCCATCCAGAAATCTCCTTCCATCAACCAAATAAATTCTAGCACTTGTACAAACCTCAACTTTAGGAACATCCTCCAATGGCAATAAAGTCTTCCTCATCCCATTAGCAACAATGGTATATGTTTTCTTCTTTCCATCATGAATAGCCTATCTATCATACTGCCAAGGCCTTCCCAAAAAAACATGGAATACATCCATAGGCATGATATCACACAAAACTTCATCATTATAATTTCCTATCTTCAATTTCACCAAACATTTTTCACTTACTAGTATCTTATGCTCATCTTGAATCCATGCTATCAGAAACGGCTTCAGGTGTTTTAATCTTTCCAACTTCAATTCAGCCACCATTTCTTTAGAAACCAAGTTCTCAGAGCTTCCACTGTCACCAATCACCTTGCAACATTTACTAGCTACCTTGCATCTGGTCCAAATTAAATTATTTCTCTGCAATGTTTCTTGCTCCATCTCAATTTGACACAATACTCTTCTTCTCACCAACACCATATCCTCCTCTCAGGTAAGAGTTCCAATTATCTCTATGGTATGGATTATCATTCTTATTGACTTCGTTATCTTTATTCTAATCTGAAAAAGATCCTCTTCCTCGTCTCATAAAATTATTCCTCTCTGGAATCTTCCACCTCTTCCTCTTTGTCTCTTCTCATGTCTTTTATTCAGCTTCTCTTCTTCTTTTAGGGCACATTGATAAGCCTCCTCCAAACTCATAAAATTAATCAAATTGATCTCATCCTATATAGATGACCTCAAGCCATTCACATATCTGGCTAGTTTCTCAGTCTTATCCTCCAAATTTATGGATTTGATATTCAACTTGTAGAACTCCTTAGTATACTCTATCACACTTGACCCCTTCTGCTTCAAATTTTGCAACTTTTAGAACAAACTGATATGATAGTCTACAGGCATAAACTTTGTCTTTAACTTATTCACCATTCGATCCCATGATTTTATCTTCTCCTTTCCTCTTCTTTGTCTATCTATCTTCAAATGTTCCCACCAAAGGGATGCATGTCCTTTCAACTTTATACAAGAAAATTTCACCTTTTTGTCTTTGGCGGTACCTTAAAAATCAAAATACTTCTCCATCTCCATTATCTAATCAAGCAATTAATCTAAATCCAACTTACCACTATAATCTGATGGATTGAAATATGGTTTAGTATTTACTCTGGTTAGGACTCTTATGAACCTCTCTTCCCCCTGATCAAGGCCAAGTTGATTTCCTCTTTCCTCTTCTTCCTATTCTTCAACCTCTTCGTCACTCACATCATCAACTAGTTGACCTCTTCTTTGGGTTGTTTCGACTGCTTCTAATCTAGTAGCGATTCCTCTCAAAAACTCCATCACAACTAGGTTTTCATTTCCACGCGCTCCATTTTCTCTACCATTTATTCTTTCTCCATATTTACACAAGTCCTCTACAACTGTAGGTCGGATTCTCAGTCCACCACACCACAAAAAATCTTCAATAGGACTTCGCAAACTCTGATAATCTCTCACAAAATGAATCTCAATTTGATACCAATCTGGTGTAGTCATGATAGGAGGGTCTTCAAAGAGAACAATCTAAACCGTGCAACAAGAGTTACACAACAAAAGAAACATAGAATATGGAGGCAAATGCAGATTAAAACATTCTCATTATCATAAATTTCAATTACATATAGTCGGCCACATTCGGGCTTACAGATTCAGCACACAGGCCTGATACAACATGCTCAAATACAATATTCCTATATTCTCCTTAATTTGTGAACTAAAATCTTACATGTCAAATCTCAAATCTACTTAATCACCATCCTAATGATTGGTTACAATGTTTTATATCACATCGAGGGGTCTAGAGTGATCCGCATCGACCAAAGATCATTACAATCTTGGATGAAGAAAATGTAATGTGTGCATGAAATAGGTCGGCCTTCAATTTGAATTTTTCCTCAGAAGGTGCATAAGATGAAGTATGGACCTAAAATTAAGGCTTGAGACCCTCCACGGAACAATTTGAATCACACCTCAAGGATCCACAAGTTACAGGAAGGATCCACAAGAGATCAAACTAGTTGTTAGGCTTGAAACTATTCTGGTGTCGGTTCAAGAAACTGCCACTTAATCCGAAAGCGATAAATTGCCAGAAAAAGATCCAATCATGCTAAAATATTGGAATAAGGAAAATGAACATGTCCACGATGAAAACATAGATCCACAGAATCTAGTGAGAAAATATGATGAAATACCAAATCTGCCAACTTGAACTGGACAAGAACAAGAACAAAACTAAAAGAAAATATTTTTGGTTGATGCAAGATTGCAAAGAACCAAGGATGCTCCTGCATCAGATATCTCTAAGGCATTTTCCCATGGTGTCGAGTTTTTGGTTGATAGAAAATGGGTCAAATTCATGTAGTGTAAAGTTGCAAGGTGGTTTTGTTTTGTTCATTGTGTGACAAAACTAATAGCTCCAACACATTCAAATTGGTGGTTTTATGCTAGGAAAGGTCATGTTTCAGACCCAAACATGCCAAAATAGTCCGAGCTACATTGTATTGATGAAGTCTCTCAAAAGACTAAAATACAAAAATGAAACAATTTTTGACGTGCTATTACTTAGAAATAGTGTCACTTGAAAACATTTCTTTTGAGGGTACGAGATCATGTATGGTCCATCTACAATAACTTCTCTTATTTTTGATAGCTCTGAGGCGTTTTCCTGTGGTTTCAAGTTTTCAGTTGATGGAAAATGGGTCAAATGCATGCAGAATAAAGTTGCAAGGTGGTGTAACATTCATTCTATTCATCATATGACCAAAATGATAGTTCCAACACTCATGGATTGGCAGGTTTATGCTTGGAAAGGTCTTGTTTCACACCTAGACATGCCAAAACAGTCTGAGCTACATTGTACCAGTGAAGTTTTCAAGAGACCAAAATGCAAAAAGGTAGAAATATTTGAGGAGCTATTACTTGGAATCCATGTCATTTAGAAATATTTCATCTAAGGCTATGGGATCATGTAGGGCCCCTCTACAATAACCTCTTCTTCTTTTTTATATCTCTAAGGCATTTTCCTATGGTGTCGAGTTTTCATTTGATGGAAAAAGCATCATATGCATGTAGTGTAAAGTTTCAAGGTGGTGTAAATTTCATTATGTTCATCATGTGACCAAACTAACAGTTCCAACACATGCATATTGGTGGGTTTATGCTAGGCAAGGTCTTATTTCACACCCAAAAACGGTGAAATAGTTTTAGCTACATTGTACCGGTGAAGTCCCTTAAGAGACCAAAGCGTAAAAAGGCAGCAAGCTTTGATGATCTATTACTGAGAAACTGTCACTTAGAAACACTTTGTCTAAGGCTATGGGATCATGTAGGGCCCCTCTATAATAACCTCTCTTGGTTTTTGATATCTTTGAGTTATTTACCTATGGCGAATTTTTTTGTAATGCTCCAAAAACTGTCAGATGCATGTAGTGTAAAGTTGCAAGGTAGGTTAATTTTTGTTGTATTCTTTGTGTGGCTAAACCATTAGTGATAATATGTCTAGTTGAGCACATCTACACTAGGAATGTTAATCTTAAACTAATATTTTAATTCATCTAATGTGAGATCATCTTAAACATCCAAATTTATGAAATATGAGTACAACACTTTGAAAGGAGGAATTTTATGATGGTTTTCTATACTTGGGAGATATAACAACAATCTTCTTCACTCTCATTCAAGGAAAACCCTAGAGATCTCAATCTAAACTATGAAAAGGAGAGAGATATCTTGCAATAGAGTTGTCCTAGGGTTTGATTGTAAACTAATGAGGGGTTCACCACCAATCTAGGGCTTGCAAAGACAAATGGAATGCAAGTCCAAATGCTTAAGCCTAATATAATGCAATCACTAAATGACCTAAAAATGCATGAAAATTAGAATAAAAGCTACAAGATTTAATGTGTGCACTTGGAAACTTGAAGAGGACTAGATGAAGCTCCAAAATGCTAAAAATAGTGAAATTTTGGCACTTTAGGACTCATACGCCAGTATGGGAATATCAATCCTAGATCTGGATTTTTGGGAAAGAACTAGTTTCTGGCACTATAGACTTTAAATCTATAAAATTTTGGAAAAATGTTTGTAGTGGGACTCATATGCCACTTTTGGTGTATTAGTCCCATTTCTATTTTTCAAGAATTCAAAGTCTTATTTTGCACCTCAATCTCTGCTTTGTCATTTCTAATTGATATCTTGATCCAAACCTATAAAAATACCTGCAAAACAAAATATATACTTGATTTTCTTATGGGGTTTTTTCTTGATCAAACCCCTAGTTTGGTAATTAAGCCTTGATGGAAATAATGAACATGAATGTAAATAGGAACATAAACCTTAAACTTAAGTGTTTCTAAGATTAGGAAATATGAAATGAAATGTAACCCTATTCTAATGTGCTAGAATGAGATGCATGAATGAAACATGAAAATGAATGACTCACTTTGAGAGATCTCTAATCACCCCAAATGAGCCCTAATTATCCTTGTACCTTCCTTAGGCTTAGTGTAGAATGGTAATGGATGATGGAATCACTTAGGAAACAAGTCATTAGGCTTGTCTTGATGGCTACTTGCATCTTCCCAACCTAGAATCCATCATGATTCGCCATAGGAAACCATAATCAAACTTTGACAATGCTAGATCTAAGATAAAAGTGAGCTTGAAGACCTACAAAAACACTTTAATTCTACTCCAAGGATTCAACTTTAGTGATTACTTGTTCTTGTATCCTCATGTGAAGAATGATTGAATTCTTTTGAATGATTTGAGTTTGAAATTACTCTTAAAAATGATTGCTTAGATGAAATAATGACTTAGAAGCTTGCTTATATAGGAATTTACACCTAATTTACCATTATTTAGATCTCAAAAGCTGACATCAACTAAAAATTTGAATTAAAAAGTTGAGATTTTGAAGAAAGGTGAAAAACTTGAGGAAGCCATTACAATTCCTGAATCTCTCATTGAGATTATTAACAAGACTTCCAAAAACAACAACTTGATCATAATCATCGAGATCATAGTAGATGCTTGGAAGAAGTTCCTTCCGGAAATGAAGGAAAACCATAAGATAATATTATAAAGATAGCAGTTAAGTGGTTTCAAGTTTTTAAAGTTTTGATCAAAGGAGGAGAACTACAAGCATATATGTATTAAAGTCTTGGAGTCTTGAGGATTTGTTAACACATTTTTTATCTCTATCTTGTCAATATCACTTTTTATCTTTCTTGGCATATGACATCCATGCCTTTTCATTGATGTGAAAGGGGGAGAGAATGCAGTGAAAAATTTCCTATAGAGGGAGAAAAGAATGTAGTATAGGGGGAGATAATGCCTTATAAATCTCTGGGGGAGAAAGTGTAGTAAATTTTTTGGCAGCATACCTATCATGATTCTGACACTTAGTCATTTTTCACTAAGTGTTGCAATCAATGCCAAAAGGGGGATATTATTGGCATATGGCTTGTAAGTATTGTCATTGATGGCAACCTAAGAAACATAAATGGCATCCTAAAGTCTTACATCCATTTGTAGTATAATTTTTGTTTCTACCAATAGAACAAAGCAAAGAACAGGGCATCCAATTACAGGCATAAAATTTTATCTGAACACCTTACTAGATAGATATTTTGTGTTGAGGATCTCTGAGGAAGGTTTTTTGATGTTTTCAATACCTTGGTGAAGGATTTTTTTGGTGCAAACTCACTGGTACATGATCTAGAAGATCCAGTGCACTAATTTGTTGATTATTTGTGCTAGAAGGCCGACTCGACAAGTATAGTAATCACAGATGTATAAGATGTAATTAATTAAAAGTCTTCGTGCTCGATTAATTTTTTTTGGGTCCTCTCTTTGTCTTAACTGACTTTGGAGGATGCGCATAAAGATTTAGTGGTGGATTTAGCCGACAAGATGAAAGTAACTTAATACTTTATCAAGTCGACTGATGGATGAATAAATCCTTGTTAGCGGATATATATATGAGATTGATTCTATCATTTTTGTGTGTATGGTATGTGGATAAGTGTGTAAAGGTAGCGAATATATGAAGCGTGAATATGGTGCAAAATTCAACAAAGTAGTAGTGTGAATTTTTCTCTAAGTGATGCGAAGAGCAGAAAAGAGCAAAGCAAAGGAGAGCGAAGTATAGAGTTAGAAAGAAGATCTAGAATCGAATCTATGAGCTTCACCGAAACTGTAACTTGGCATAAGTATATGCTACTATCTCAGTTCACCCTTCAGATGGTATTAATCTAAATTTTGTAAAGAAGTGAGCCTTTCTCTTTGAGCAGTGAGCTCTAGGTAGTGTGCCTGAATGCAAGTGGATTCTCTTTTGTAAACAATTATATTTGAGTACTCAAATTATGGATTAACCTCCACCGTGGTTTTTCCCCTAATAGGGTTTCCATGCAAAAATTTGTGTTATGGTGTTATGAATGTTTCCTTTGAACGCTTGCATATTTCTTTTAATGTAATGACAAAATGGTATGAGTTTCAGAGTAATAAAAGTTAAGATTTGTTAAACACTGATTCACCCCCCTCCTCTCAGTGTTCCCTTGATTCCAACATAAACAATAGTAACAACCACAAAAAAAAAAAAAGTTTCACCTTATTCACAAGATCAAAATAGTCATTCACTCAATGTAAAAAACACTGATAGTATTAAATTAAAAAGAATATATTAAACATTGCTTCTAGTACTAAAATCCTTAAAACTACACTCACAGTTTTGAAAAGCCCTTTCCCTAATCTTCATGAATTACAAGAAAAAAATTGCAAGTTTTGTGTAACCAGTTATCAAGAAAATTAAAGGCCAACCTAGATCCTTTGCTAAATATGGAGATGAAGTCCTATGCCAATCTTTCTTTCACAAAATTCCAAACCCATTCTCCTAAATAAAACAACTTCTTCCCCCAAGTTCTAGGGGCTGTAATATTTTTTTTAAACTTTTTAAGAAAAGAGATTACAGAGCAAGCCAAAAATAATTCAGAGAAAAGTTCCTCCTCTCCCCTCACAAAAATTACCATCTTTAGTTTTTTGAAAAAAAAAACCAATACAAATGGCAAGTTTCCAATCATTTTACAGTTTCCGAGTGTGCATGCACATGCACTTGTCATTTTCTCTTTTCTTCATTTTTCCACCTATTGGTAAATACTTAGGCTTTTATTTAATTTAGAAACCTAACTCTCTCCGCAATTTACTTGATTAAAAACGAAGGATAACAATTTTTTTTTTATGGTTAATTATTATTTTATCGTTTAACATTCAATCACACTATTTAACTTTAATAAATCATAGTTGTTAACCACAATTACTTTTGTAACCGTAATTCTTTTAATTAATTTTTAAAATTTAAAATATCCAATTTAATATTTTATTCAATACTTCATTATCCATTATATTTAAATTTTAAAAATAAACATTATTAATAAATACATTAATATTCTATTATATTTCATTTAATTATTCATCGTTTAATAAAATAATAATAACTGAATCATTATAATATAACTAATTAATACAATAATTAATTAACACCATTATTTTAATAATCCAATTTAATAATTAATAATCGATATCCACATAATATCTTTTCATAAGCATAATATATATTTGATTATTATTTTAAGTTCCAATTTTATTTAGATTACCTTGTAATCAATTTTAATCTAATTAAACAAGATCATTTAAAAAAAATATTAAGTTCACCTCATAATTCAATAACACGTTGAAAAAAAAAACATGACCTCACAAGTCACAAATAAACAACTTACTCACACATCACAAAGGGCCAAAAGCAAAGGGGCACTACATAAGCCTCAAGATCCAAAATAAAGGGTCTTAGGGGCCTATTAGTGATGACTTAAAGGGGTATTTAATGCAAGGGTACTAAAATAGGTCCAAATTAAGTGTGAAATTGCACTATTTTCAAGAGCGTACAATTTTCTACACTATATTTAGCCCCCACTTTAGTGCCCATATGACTCTATGTGCATATGTAAGCTAAAGGAATTCAAACAATAAACTTTGTTTCATAAAAGGATACTCATATAGGTTCATTCACAAGATGGGAGAATGAAGCCCCTAGTGTAGATATTTGCAAAAGCACAATGTTAGGAGCCACATCCTTCAACACAAATTCATTAGTCATTCAAAAATCCTTTATCTAGCTTCTTCTAGAAACTCTATTCGAGGGTAGATGTATACCCCCTTGATTCCACTTGCTTTACGGTGGTGGAATCAAGGTAGAAATCTAACCACATTGAATAAGGTAAGTTGTATTATAGGGTATTTCCAAGTACCATAATGTATAGGGAGGAATCACGATTCCAACACAACAAATGGCATCAAAAATGAAGCTCACTAGCCCCCACTATGCTAGTTTGAATGAAAAGAACTTTTAACCCTAATATAGTAAAACCCTAATTTTTAACATACATAAGAGTAAAAAGTGAAGCAATTTGACCTAATTTTATCTTTTACCTTCTTGTAGATTGACTTTGTTGGAGAGTTACTGAAGATGCCAAGTCAACGAGAGTATGAGCCTCTAAGACTAGATGTCCTACAAGATTAGGTAGCCTAAGGCGAGCTACAACATTAGGTGATTTGATTTTTTGGCCTTAGCTTTGTCCTTACACATTTATTTTATGTTTTTATGCATTTCTATATAGATTAAGGACCCTGGAAGAAAAGTTTTTAAACAGCCCCTTTTGTCATGAAGTGTCCCTTTTTATCGCGAAGTGTCGCACTTTTTCGCAAATTGTCTCATTTTTTCACAAAATGTCCCAAAGGGGAACTAAAGTGTCTAGGGCCCTTAGAAAAGTACACGAGCAAATTTCATACACTTTTTTGATTTTTTATGTATAGATTTAATATTTTAGAATTCTTATAGGACATATTTTTATATTTTTGTTAGATTCCACCCCGATCACGACAACGTCTTAGCAGCAAAAAGTTATGTCACCTAATTGACTTAGCCTCGAATTTATCAAACGAGGATACACAATTACTATAGACCACTAGATTGTATTGGGTGTACCTCATGCCTCCCATGAGGTACCATGATGCTATGTTGATGCCATTGGCTAAGAGGTGGGATGCAAATACTTGCACATTTCATCTTTTGACAGGTAAGATGACAATCACCTTAGAGGAGGTCCATCACATCCTTGGAGTTTCGATTCAAGGTGAGGGTACGTGCACCAATCTATGACACAATTTTGATCCCAAATTAGAAAAAAAAGTCCAAATTGAGCATTTGGCACATGCCAAACTTGGCAAGAACCAAATTTGGCATGTGCCAAATGCAAAAGTGAATTAAAAGAAAAAAATGCATTCTAAACCTCATTTTCTTTTGAACCCATAGCTTGGCTTGGAGGTTTTCAGCTCTGCAACTCGTGCTAGCCAAATCTCTTCCATTTTTTGCACTCTTAGCTTGCAATTCTTTACAAGGATGCCACCAACACGTCAAAGAGTTAGAAGATTGTGAAGAGGTATGTATTTTTATTGTTTTTATTTTGAATTTGATTTAGAATGTAGATTGAAATAGGTTTTTTTAATAAAACTTTGTTCTAATTCTCAGGGAATGAATCTCCACCTCCAAACATTGAGAATTCACAATCACCCCCTCATAAAGAGCCTTCTATACAAGAACAACCTGAAACCCATCCATCAATTCATAGGCATCCTCAAGGAACACAAGAACATATCCTAAATCAAATTGAAAACAATAAAAGAGACATTAAAAAATTAATTGGAAGATTAACCGAGCATGCTGAAACCCACCCTTATAGGAGAGGGGTTGTTGAATCATTGAAGTCATTTGTATCTCATGTAGGAGAAATGAGTAAGAAAATAATTTTTTGTTCAAATAAGAGGCATGAGGTGAGGCAATTTTATGCTAGTGGTTTTTCATATGTAGATGTGAAAAAAAATAGTGATCCAATAAAGGGGGTGTTAGACTTCACAAAATTTCAATTAACTGATCACCAAGCAATCTTCAAAAGAAAACCACATTATCTCTTCCTTTGTCGATATTTACTTAAG
Source organism: Sequoiadendron giganteum (assembly GCA_007115665.2). Taxonomy (NCBI): domain Eukaryota; kingdom Viridiplantae; phylum Streptophyta; class Pinopsida; order Cupressales; family Cupressaceae; genus Sequoiadendron; species Sequoiadendron giganteum. The sequence continues at coordinate 557,702,757 of CM021109.1, read as the reverse complement.
CCTACCCTTGTAGTTATTAGGACCCGGTTTAGGGAACTTTTCACCAAACTCTACAAAATACTTGTTAATTAGATAATTGATTAAGATACCCTTTAAGGGCTCACATAACATATCTCAAAACCATCTATGACTTATTTGCAATAAAATGGAGAAACAATACACCTACCCTTCTCTAGGCTACTCAATTAGCCCACTTTCCCAAAGGAGGTCCCTCTTAATGAACTATTCTCCACAAAAAAAATTCAAATAGTCAAAAATCATGTGTCAAAACATAAGATTCCAATTTATTTATTTTTCTACTTTAAGGCTTTTAGGTCACTATTCAAACAAATCCTCACTTTTAAGTGAAATCACAAGGGTTTTAATTGAAATCCTATCCCCAACGCTTACCAAACAAAACTAGTGCACCTAACACCTCCCTTATGGTCTACACACACCTAAAAAATCCCACACAAAGTCACTACAATCAAAGTTTCATCAAAACCATACTCTGATAACTCATTTTCTCATGAAAAAGTTCTCTGACTAGCCCTAGGGCATCAGCTCCAAGACACCAAAAAACTTTATTGGACTCCTAAAACCTATGAACTTCTAAATTCACATAATACATTCCATTCCTCCAAGTAACATGAAACAACAATAGGAGGAATGACTCTTACATTAATGAAACTTCAAACTCGGACCTTGTCGGCTTGTCACAAGCAGTCTCAAGATTTTGATGAGATCTTCCTCTAAAATTGATAAGAGACTCTCAAAATAGATGGAAGTGAAGATTAAAACCTTCCACCACAAATTTCCACAATTTTCAAATCATTGGGAACCTGTACAGGACCGTACAATATTAGGAAAGGGTAAAAAACACATAAAAACTACTATAAACGTTGGTTTCTTTATTGGAAATGCTTTCAAAAATGATTGAACAAACTTCATTCAAGCCTCTTGAGGCCTTTTTATACATTTTCAATTCAAAAAATACCTTTCAAATGTCCACAACGAAATTTTGATCCTAGACCCTTCATATTCTCCTAAAATTACAAAATGACAACTTTGTATGCATTGACAACTTTACATTTTCTTTACAATTTTTTTTTTGATGAATTTTCCAGATATCTATATTAATAAAGATAAAATTAAAAATTCACAAAAAAGGGGCGGGTTGTAAGAAGGAACACCTAGAATGTCACATGGGACCAGCCCAAAAAATCCAAAATAACAAATGGGCCCAGCCCAGAAAGTCCAAAATATCACATAGGCCTAGCCCAGAAGTCCAATAATAGAAAGAAAATTAGGCAGCCAAGGCAGTGCCAGTAGATCCTGGGGGGGTCCCAGTCATCCAGATGTTTCCCCCATACATCAGAGGGGTTTGGAGTGATGTCAAGAGGAGCACCCCAACCATCATCAAATTTATCTTCATCTTTTTCCTCCCGCCGAGGCGAGATTGCGAGAGCCAGCCGCGGAAGACTTTTGCCAGTGGAGAGCCAACCAGAGCTAGAAGCAGGAGGAGTATCAGAGGGCCACCCAGAACTACCACCACCACTCCTCGAAGCACCATTAGAGCGCTAGCCTTGACCAGGACGTGGCAAAGGAGAACGAGCCCACCTGTGGGGCCGAGAATCTCGTCGAGCAGGAGGCTGGGAGCGAGATCAGGCGAAATCACTCCATTTCTGGCCCCGAGAAGGCAATCGACCATGGGAAGAGGAGGGTGAGTTAGGGATCTGAGCCATAGTATGAGAGGCATTACCCCAGTGGTCTAGGAGAACCTACAAGTGAGCCACTTCTAGTACAACCTTGTTGGCTTACACTTGAATCTGTAAGAAAACATTAGAACATATAACTGCTTTAGCATAAAGAGACATATTAACATCTAAATGAGAATGAGAAAATACACAAGCATTTTTGTCTTTCTAGATATTGAAGAGGATTTCCACTCTAAAAGTGTGTCAAAGCTGGGTGAACTTAGTTGGGGTTCTAGGCGGGTCCCCCAGCAGAACCATATGCCACGAAAAGGGCTCTGGCCTAAAAGGCCGAAAGAAATCATGAATCCAAGTCCAAAGCTGCTAAGCTCTAGGACAAAACCAAAAAAGGTGCTTGAAGCTTTCTGGCTACCCACAAAAAGGGCAACAAGGGTCAGAAAACCCCAAATTAACAAGCCGAGAACTCACGGGCAAGCCTTGGAAAAGAATACACCAAGCAAAGTGGGTCAGCTTCAGATTAACAATTGCAGACCAAGTGGCATCAAACCTCCTATGCCAAGTATGGGCCGAGGAGTTAAGAAGCCACCTCTGGTTCAAAGAGTTGATCATAGGAAAATGGGGTGAAAGCCACCTGTAACCAAGGCACGGCTTGTAGCTTCGGAGAGGAGTATCTAGAAACCATTTCCAATCTTTCCACCAAGGTTTGTGCCCATGAATGCCAACTTTGTGAAGAATTTCCACTGGAATTGCGCTCACCAACCCGTCAAAAGTAAGATGATCTTGGTTTTGAAGACTGTACTGGGTTTTAAAAGCATCCCACTACAAAATATGCATGGTAGGCTGGTGAAAGAGTTGATGCAGTGTAGGAATGCCCTTCTAAAGAAATTTGAGAGCTTTGAGCCAAAGCGACTTAGCCAGGGGTTGACCATTCTGAGCTAGAAGGGGAGACCGCCAAAGGTTATGCTGGTTGATGGAGAGCCCATCACGAAAGCCAGCCCTGGCTTAACGGTTTCCCAAGAACGCCAAATACTTTTGGCCACAAAGGAGCCCATAATTTGAACTAGCTCCCTCATAACCAGGAGGGTTTGGAGACCAATTCCTTTCCAGGTGGGTCTGTGAATAGGAAAACCAGACTGAATACAATGCGTGAGGAGAATCTTCTAGGCTTCATCCCTAGTAAGCGCATGGATAATCCACTTGACACAAAGAGCAGTCCCTTGTTGTTGAGTGGAGAGCAAGCCAAGCCCTCCCGAGTCCTTGGGCAGACAACAAAATTCCCAAGTGACCCGATGAAAGCCCTTAAAGGTCTCATAAGAGGCCCATAGAAAATCACAGAGCAATTTCTCAAGCCTGCTATAAGCCACTTTAGAAGGATCCCAACAGGAAGAATAGTAGACGTAGGTGGCAGCAAAGATTTGAGAGCACACCTGGAATTTTCCAGCTAGAGAAAGAGGCTTGGTAACCCAATAGGCCAGCTTCTGCTCAACCCTGGAGAGCACGGCTTGCCAGAGCTCCTGAGGGGAAGCCTAAAAGGCGAAAGGGATGCCCAAAAATCAAAAGATTTCACCTTGACCAATCCATTTCCAATTATAAGTTTGGAGCCACGCAGGAGTGGGGAACACAACTGTCTATAGCATAAGGTCTTGTGCCATTGAATAGCGGAGCCAGACGCAAGACAAAAAGTATGAAGGCATTCAAGGGCAGCAATGATAGAGCCTTTATCCTCTAAAAGAGTGAGAAAGGAATCATCCACGAATTTCCCATTAACAAGCTGCTCTTGAGAATCCGGGAGAGAGATTCCTTTAACACATTGCTGGGAGACAACATTAGCCAGGAGATATCCAAAGCCCTCAGTAGCTAGAACATACAAAGCAGGGGCAAGAGGACATCCCTGGCGAATAGAACAAAAAATACCAAAAGCAGAAGACTGGCGGCCATTGATGGATATGCAAGCCGAGGCATAAAAAAAAAGCATACAAACAAATTGCCTAAAATTGGTCCCAAAGCCCAAGGCCTGTAACATCGCAAGAATGAAAGGCCATTCAATACGATCATAGGGTTTGGAAAAATCAATTTTAATGAACACTGCTTTCTGGTTCATCTGTCGAGCCCACTCCATGTCTTCCCAAACAACAATAATGTTATCAAGAATGAACCTCGATTTAATGAAACCAGTCTGTTCAGGACGCACAGCCTGAGGCAATAGGTGGAAAATTTTTAGAGCCAAGGCTTTGGAAATGATTTTGTAAGAAACATTAAGAAGCATGATGGGCCACCAATTGCAAATATCCTCCGTATCCCCAAGCTTAGGTATGAATTTAATATTGCCTTTATTTATTAAATTGCCTAGAGAATTGGTTTGAAAGGCTTCAAGATAAACATGATGCAAATCACTCCCAATACAGTCCCAAAGAGCTTTATAAAATTCACAAGGAAAGCCATCAATCCTAGGAGCCTTATCATCGGCCATGGAGGAAACGATTTCCTTGAGATGATCAATTGTTAACTATTGATCACAAAAATTAATCCGAGTTGAAGAAATCCTATGTGGCACAACAACAAGGTAGTCCTGAAGGGCTTGCTAGTGTGCATGCATGGGGTCTTGAGCCATGAAAACTTGCTCATAGTGATACGCAAAAGCTTGGAGAATGTCAGGTAGCTCAAAGAGCACTTGGTTACCATCTTTGATGGCTTTAATGCCTAGGGAAGAGTGCCTAGCACGAAGAGCCAAAAAAAACTCTTTGGAAGCACAATCACCAATTTTGAGCCAATGGAGCCGAGCCTTGATTTGAGCGCCTTTGGCAGAATAATTATCTGCCACTTGTTGCTGGTGTCTTGAATCCACCACCTAGACTTGATGTGATGGGGAAAAAGGACTGGTTACTAAGGCCTCCATAGTAGAACACAAGTTGGCAGTGCTGGCCTCATAAGAATGCTGACAAAAGATAGCAAGTTGGCACCCATAAATGCGCAAGAAACATGCAGTACGAATGATGGCATCATTCCACCGAACAATCCAGCCCATATGGCCAAGAGGTCGACACTCTAAATTCCACACCTAGTGAATGTGGGCCAGGGTGGGCTTGTGACAGAGCAAATATGTAATCAAGAAGAATTGAGTCTTAAATGTGTGAGGTTGACAAGACACCCACTCAATGCGAAAATGAATTGGGGAGTGATCCAAAAGGGTCACATCCACTAATGGCTTCATAGGCAAGGCAGAGCTCCTGAAGGAAAAAAAATATTGAGCTGAGATCATAGCATGATCAAGGCATTTAAAGACTCTGTCAGAACCAACCCTGTAATTACACCAAGTGTGCCAAAGGGAATAAGAATGGTGGTAGCCCATATTGGGATCAAAAAGCCCCAATTTATTGCACATGTAAAACCACGCCTCCCTTTCACCCGTAGCCCAATGAAAAGGAAAAGTGCCATTCTTATCATACACCATTTCAACCATGTTGAAATCCCCACAGAGCAACCAGGTGACAACTGGCAAAGAGTCAACAGTCCAACCCCAAAGCAAGCAACACTCCACGACATCATTAGAGGCATAAATATTAATAATCCCGAAGGAATGATTCTCAATATTGAGAAGAACCCAGACAACCCGCTGGGAGGGGTCAACCCATGGTCCACCACATAAGAATGCAGTCATGGGGCCAAAAGAGTAGCAGCTCCACCATGACCTACCTCATGCAGAGGGAAAAACATATAACTGGCTATCCAAATAGAATCACAATTCGAAGCAAGCAGAAATCCTAAAATTTTAACTTCCTGGAGACAAAGCACTTCAATCCCTGGGTAATTCTTCAAAGTATTCCTAATAGAATACTTCCTTGAGAGGTCAGTGACCTATTGAATCAGGGTGAATTTGAGTGAGTATAGGTTTGTATGGGGTGTTGAAGTCTTTGTTCATATCAAATAAGGTCTAAAAGACTATTTGAAATGTATTTAGGTATCTTAAAAGTCATTTGGATTCAATAGGTCGAAAATTGCAAAGAAAATGTAAAGTTGTCAATGCATACAAAGTTGTCATTTTGCAATTTTAGGAGAATACGAAGGGTCAAGGAGATGAAAAGTTGGTTGTGGACATTTGAAATGTATTTTTTGAATTGAAAATGTATAAAAATGCCTCAAGAGGCTCGAACAAAGGTTGTTTAATCATTTTTTAAATCATTTCCAATAAAGAAACCAATGTTTATAGCATTTTTTCTATGTTTTTCACGCTTTCCTAATACTGTACAGTACCGTACAAGTTCCCAATGATTTGAAACTTATGGAAATTTTTGGTGGAAGGTTTTAATCTTCACTTCCATCTATTTTGAGAGTCTCTTATCAATTTTAGAGGAAGATCTCATCAAAATCTTGGGACTGCCTGTGACTGGCCATCAAGGTTTGAGTTTGAAGTTTCATTAATGTAAGAGCCATTCTTCCTACTATTGTTTCATTTCACTCAAAGGAATGGCATTTATTATGTGAATTTAGACATTCATAGGTGTTAGGATTCAAATAAAGTGTTTTGATGGCTTGGAGGTGATACCCTAGGGTTGGGTAGAGCACTTTTTAATGAGAAAATGAGTTATCAGAGTATGGTTTTGATGAAACTTTGATTGTATTGACTTTTTGTGGGAATTTTTAGGTGTGTGTAGACCATAAGGAAGGTGTTAGGTGCAATATTTTGGTTTGGTAAACATTGGGGATAGGATTTCAATTAAAACCCTTGTGATTTCACTTGAAAGTTAGGGTTTGTTTGAACAGTGACCTAAAAGCCTTGAAATAGCAAACAAATTATGGAATCTTGTGTTTGGAAACATGATTTGTGACTGTTTGAAGAGTTTTTGTGGAGAGAAAATCATTAAGAGGGACCTCCTTTGGGAAAGTGGGCTAATTGAGTAGCCTAGAGTAGGGTAGGTGTATTGGTTCTCTATTTTATGGCAAAGAAGTCACTGATGGTTTTGAGATATGTTATGTGAGCCCTTAAAGGGTATCTTAATGAATTATCTAATTGGAAAGTCTTTTGTAGAGTTTGGTGAAAAGTTCCCTAAACCGGATCCTAATGGGTACAAGGGTAGGCTTAAGTAAATATTGACAAACGAAGAGATAATTGTTGGCAACACAAGGGCAGACAATTGTGAGGGGGGGTGAATAAGTTGTCATAAAAATTATACTTATTAAAATTATTCTCAAATCAGATAAATAAAAATGAAATCATAAGCCATCACCACATCAAAAACACACATAACACCAAGTTTTTTGTGTGGAAACCTTGTTAGGGGAAAAAACACGGTGGAGGTTAACCCACAAGATTATAATTTGTTAAAAGTATTACAAATGGGGAATACACATGCATTCAGGCACACTTTCTAGAGCTCACTACTCAAATAAAAAAAGGCTTACTGCCCAAAGGAAGACACACTGTCTTACAGTCACATTCAGATTACATCCATCTAAGAGATTTTGAACTAAAAAAATAACATTTGCTAATGCCTGATTATAGTTTCAATTAAGAACATGAACACAATTTCTTCTGCTCACTCTTCTTCACACTTCACTTCTTTCTTTGAAAGATCTGAACTTTATTCGCACATAACACTCACATATCTTGCTTCTTTTCATTCACACCATACATCAAATGATAAAAACAATCGATCATATATATCCGCAACTAAGGATAATATCAACTACATGTCGGCCCAATAAAATATAAAATTTGTACTAACTATCGGCCCAAATTAATAAATAATTTATCAATTTGAATCAAATAGCATCATCCAAAACATAGCAAGGACCCAAAACAACATGTCTTAAACACAAGCTACCTTAAACAATTAGCATCAAAGATCCACAACATGCTACAATCACCTTGACATCCATGAACATGAAAAACATGAACACCCAGAAGAAAATCACCAATCACAAGCACACCAATCAATGTGAACCAAGAAAACAGATAGAGCATGATCTAGAAACATCCACAAGCATCATGAATAGCCACATAAACATTAACAAAAACTCAGATTCCAAGAACACTAGCTAAAGCAACAAAACAACTGTCGGAACACCGATAGTCATAACTTGATGAAATATTCATGCAAACCTCTGAAAATTTTGGTGGATAAGCTAGATATGATTTTCAACAAACCCTTCAATTTTTAACTCCTTATCCTTAATATTATGAACTAGCCATCATACTAAAATTCACTGCATCACCAATAACCTATAACTTATTTTACTATAATTTTCTCAATATCCTCAACATATACAACCTTAAAGAAATTAATGCCAATAGTGTTAACATCAATGACAACAAAATATCAACAACATCTAACAATCTCCAATAATCTCCCCCTTTGGCATTGATGGCAACACATGATGTGAAAAACACCATCAATGAAACTTTCTCTCAGCACTTTCTCCCCTTTAGGTTTTGACTCTTTTATCCTTAACTCTTTCACATGTTTTCACATGACTCTTCTACCCCTTTGACATCAATGGAAAAGGTACACATTATCTTTCTCCACATAAGATCTGAACCACATATCTAAACAACTGACTACTCCCCCTGAGTAGCAGCCACTACAACATCAATCCAGATCACAAGATATGACTATGAAATGCACAGACTGATGCAAGTCATTGCATCTTAATTTTGATTAGGAGGGGTAATCACCCCTAGCTTCCCTTTGAGATACTCAAAATTATCCTTAGGCAAGGGCTTGGTAAAGATATTTGTAATCTATTCCTTAACATGCACATACTCCAATCTGACATCCTTTTCACTCACCTTCTCTCTCAAAAAGTAAAACTTGATAGATATATGCTTGGTTTTTGAATGCAGCGCTGGATTCTTAGAAATGTTGATTACACTTCAATTATCACATAATATAGCAATAGGTTCATCATACACAACTCTCTTATCTTTCAACATTTGCTTCATCCACAATACTTGAGTACAATTGCTAGCAACATTAATGTATTATGCGTCTGTAGTAGATAAAGAAATGACATTCTATTTCTTACTTAACCATGAAATCAACTTCTTTCCCAAGAAAAATGCACCACCACTAGTACTCTTTCTATCATTTACATCTCCTACCCAATCAGTATCAGTAAAAGCACTCAAAGTAAGGTCATCTTCTTTAGGATACCATAGGCCAAAACCAACTGTCCCCTTAAAGTACCTGAAAATCCTCTTCACAGCTGTCACATGAGATTCCTTAGGATCAACTTGAAATCTTACAAAAATGCATATGGAATTCATGATATCAGGTCTAGTTTGAGTCAAATAGAGCAATCCACCAATCATGGATCAGTATCTAGTTTTATTTTTTTTAGGAGAATCATCATCTTGTATCAACTTACATCCGATAACCATAGGTGTACCAACTAGATTTAAATCTTCCATACCAAACTTCTTTGGAAATTATTTCACATACTTGGACTGAGATATATAGTGTAGACACATAAAAATGACCTACGCCCACAAGCTCTTCTTCTAACTTTAGTTGGAACATTTTAATTATGTTTCTGACTCGCTTCCAACTATTAATTAAATAATTCATAATTATTTGATTAATTCATACCTTGTTATTTCTTCTTGATTATTAAATAAATAATTCTTATTTATTTATCTAATGCGCCACTAATTGTCTAAAATCCTCTTATAATTAAATAAATAATTTTATTTATTTATTTATGTCACTATTTAAGTCTCCTTCTTCTTAAAATTAAATAAATTCTTATTTATTTAATCCACCTTCCACTATAATTAAATAATTATATTTAATTATCTAATTATTCATTAGCCTTTTTCTCTCCTAAATTAAATAAATTCTTATATTTAATTTAAAAAGATCCCTTTTCTCACAATTAATTCCCTCTTTTAGTAAATAATTTAAATTATTTACTGACACATGACCCACTCCCTTTTGGAATTCCAAAGGTCGGCCATGTGAAGAGTCACACCATTGATTCTGTAACTCTCAAATCTGGACCGTTCACAGAAAATTGCACTTTTCTATAAAAGAGCAATTTTGGTCTCATTGTTACCCCCCAGCTACTTTCTCAATTGCATATTTTAGATTTCACTGTTACTCTCATATCTCATCATAGTATATATTTCATTTTCATTTAGTACATTGTTAGATCTTAGATGCATTACTAATTGTTTTAGTTGCACTTCATAAGATTTTAGATTAAATCCTTCAATATTTGCTTAGGGCTTGTCAATTTCATTGTTTTCTCATCACAATCTGAGGGAAAATGCATATTTCAGCAAGTTAAGAGGGTGTAATGGAGATCAGTCATGGAGGATGAAGACAATCTGTCAAGATTGTTCATCTATTCCTTTGCACTTCATTACCACATAGGGTTTTTCAAGATTTCAATTTAAATAGGAAACCATTTGAAGAATTATCCTTTGTCACATTGGTGAACCTGAATTTTGATTGATTAACACATTTTTTTTTAAGCTTTGTACGGATTTTTCGTCACGTTTTTTGCAGGTTGCGGTACAGATTTTTCGGCATTTTTTTTTCGCAGGTTGTAGGTTTCTGAAATGATGCATCTGCTAAATCGAACCGCATCTTCCAAATCAAATGACACAAGTGACCTATCGAGCTGCATGTGAGAGATGAAATGACGCATCTGACGAATCAAGCCGCATTCGAAATGCCAAACGCCGCATCTGCTAATGAAACCAACAGTCTGCTCTCCAAACGACGCATTCAATTTTTCTGCGATGCAAGTGACCTGTCGAATCGCATCTGCTTCGCCAAATGACGCATCTACAAAGCCAAGCCGCATCTAACAGGCCGAAAGCTACATCTGACTTCTCGAGCCGCATCTGCTAGGGCGTGCCGCATTTGACAGGTAAAATTTCATTTTTTGTTTTCGAATTGTAATCTGGATCCGACGCATCCACGGCCAATTTTTCATTTTGATGGACTTAAAATGAACGAACCCTAGGGTAGTCACTTAATTTGGAATTTTTTTTCAATCCTAGGATAGGCACTTCATCTTCTTTTTGTTTGGTTAAAATAAACCCCATGACTGTTGTGAAGCAACATCTTCACTTAGAATAACAAATTTTTCATTTGGGTTTAAAATTGAACATTGTCTACTGTGCTTGATTCGGTAATAGGTATATGCTCTCCCCTTTACTAGGTGATCAAAAATCCAGACTTACCCATTTTCATTATGCATTTCATGCTTTATTACAACCCTTAGTAGGCCTACCGTAGTGGGAACACCTAAAGCCAAGGTTTCCAACCCACTATAATCAAAAGCAAGTTGTACATGAAAATCCAACTTGATGGCAGTAGACAGGATAACCATCCCCAAAGCCTTTGTTCTAAAGGTTGGGAGGTCTCTCGAGGGAGTTTATCTATTATCATGCCAAATGGAAAGACTTACTAAGAACCTGGTGTAGAGGCCAGCCTTGTCAGTAACCAAACATTGTTTCAATCACAGTGCAAGGGGAGGGAAGAATCTGCCCCCAAGATCACTCACCATATAATTGCCACAGACTGTTTGCTCAAGGGATTTGGTATCCACTTCCATCACTTTGAGTACACACCTAGAAAAGACAAAAACATGGGCGCCCTCTAGGGGGTGACACGGCTGTGTGAGTCGACGCAATTTTAAGATGTGGGTTGTGATTGCGACGATGACCTTTTGACTTCTAAGAGTGAGTCTGTTTGATTAATTTAGGTTCTATGTGCTTGGTTCTCTATTTTCAAACAATCTTCAAACAAGTTGAAAATCAAACAAATCTTGATCAAAACTCAAAAAATCGACCAAACAACTTTCTATTTTTTCCAGAATTTATTTCATGTGACGCAACTAGTTCTCTGAACCGCATTTGATTAGTCAAAAGTCGCATTTGATATATCAAGCCACATTTGCTAAATACAGAGCTACATCTGCTCTGTTGCACCGCATCTACTCTGTTGAGCCGCATTCGCTCTCATGTGCCACATTTGCTCTGTTACTGCATGCTTTCTATTGAACTGCATTTGCCCATCTGTGAAAAATTGCCACAAACAATTACTGCAATGCATTTGCCATTTTGAGCTGCATTTGCTCTATCGAGTCGCATTTGCTCTGTCGAGCCGCATTTTCTCTACCGAGCCACATTTGCTCTGTCGAGCCGCATTTGCCAGTTTTTCGAAAACATTCTGCTCACTATCAAATTTTTGTCTTTTCTAGAATTCCATCAAATCCATCCTTTTTGTTTCTGTCAAACCAGATATTGAGTTGCTCAACTTCCTTCATTGCACATCATTCTTAGAATCATCATAGGTTTCCATTTGCATTTGACTAGTTGCATTGTTAGCTTTATCATCTCCTTAGTCACTCATTTTGCAGATTTTAGGAGTACACTCCTTACCATCTATTTTCAAAACTTTGTCTTCAAAAGTAGGTTATCATTGGACCCCATCATCCTTAGTCACTTAGTCAAAAAATTTGTGAATTGTTTCCCACTCAACAATCTAGTGTGGAAACTTCACTTTGTCCTCTTTAAAGTCCTACCTTGGTCCATTGATTTTCCAAACCTGAAACATTGTAAGTACTTTGTTGGTCAAGTAGTCATCTCCTTGGATTCCTCAATAGTGAGTGTGTCTTAGGCTCCATCTTAGTTTGCATATCATTTTAGAAACATATCGTTTTGCATCCACCAAACCTTTCAAAATCTTGCATTCCATAGCATTCCTTATTCTCAAAAAACCCAAAAGAATAGAGTCACATTATAGGTCATTATCCATCATCATCCCAAAGTTGAGCACAACATCTTTTGGTTGAAACTAGATTACAAAGAAGGAAGAAACTCATGGATACTTTTGGTGAAGACATCAATATTTCCAATTTCACCGATAACATGGATTATTTCCCTAACAATATGAGTGATCTTTCTAATGACATGGAAAATTCAGGGATCAATTCTTTCGGTGAGACATCCATTCCGCAAAATATCTTTGAGCAATTTATCCATGGAGATCAAATAGGTGAAGTTTTACATGCTGCTACTCAAAACCCAGAAGTGGCTTCTTTTGTGGACGAATTAGTCTTACATGACCCATCCAGATATTTAGCCATGCTTCTTGACCAAGGAACTAAGTTACCAAAACGATTTGACATCAACACCATTAGACCAACATCTCCAAATCAATCACACAATCTTTCCATGGGAACCTCTTCACAGAACATCATCAACACCATCAATACTACCTCCCTTGGTCAAGCTACCACCACAACCAATGCAGTTGTTACAACCAATGTTGCTACCACAACTAATGCAGCCACCACAACCAACACAACAATCATTGGAGGACCATATACTCAAATCAACACCACATCTCAATCCATCCCCCAACAAGCAACAACTACCCCTTCACAAACATTTGGGTCAACAATGGGGGCAACTACTTCAAATCTTTTTGGAACTTCCTTCAATACCATGGGTCCATCAGCAAACTTGTCATTGAGTCTCTCAAATACTATGGCAACTACCTCATCAAATCCTATTGGGACATATAAATGCACAGTTACCAACCAAGGACCCCAACCTCCTTATTCACAGGTTAATACCAACATTCCTTTGGGGCAAAACATCAATCAAGGCCCAAATACCTCATTTGGTCAAGGCAATCAAGGCACCCAATCTTTTCCTCCATTTGGACATCAATAGACTCAACATCAGCAAGGACCAAAAATTCCATCCAACATGGCAAGATCTCAAATCCCCACATATGTTACTCAAGTGCATACGTAGCAACACATCCCTCATCAAACCACTTAATTTCAACAACCACCTCAAAACACTCAATTCCAACAAACACCTCATCAAAACACTTACTTCTAACAACCACCTCCTCAAAATACTCAATTTTCTCATCGGCAACCAATTTCGAATCAATACATCTCATCACAACAACAAGGGAGTCATGCTGCCCCTATCATCAACATGGGGGATGCTACCAACAACCTCATGGTGGAGTCACTCACACTCAAACTGGCTGCTCTTCAAACACAAGTGGAAACCTTGCAACAATCCAACAAAAAATCTTACATGTCCTATGACTTGTGTCCTTATCCATTTGACACAACTTTGTATATGCCACCCTTTCCTGAAGGATATGTGGTACCTCATTTTCCTAAATACAAGGGAAAAGCAAATCTAGTCGAACATTTAAGAGAATTCACCACTAGTTGCACAGAGATTGCTTATGAACAAACCTATCTCATGAGACTCTTTTCAAGAAGTCTCTCAGGTCATGCACTAGAATGGTTCTCACTCTTGCCTAAGGGAATCAAAACATGGGACAAATTGGCAACCAAATTTTTGGAGAACTATGCCTACAACATTGATACAGACATTGACATTGCCTCCTTATGTAGACTTACCCAAGAGGATGTAGGGGAGATTTTCATTCCTTTCTTTCAACGATGGCGAACCTTAGCAAGCAGATGTCCGATCGAAATACCTGAAAAGGAGAAAGTAACCATGTTTGTGAAAACTCTCCTTGGACCGCTAAGGTATGGATTACAAGTTCATTGTTGCACCACTTTTGTTGACCTTGTTGAAAAGGGTGTCCAACTCGAAAAAGCCTTGATCACCAAAGGTGAATTGAAATATGGTGGCAAAATCATCAACACCATCACCAATAATCACCCAAGTAGCTCAAATGACAAAAAAAAATACTGGGTCAAGAACAAGCATATCACACACGACGGTGTAGTTGATGCCAAAACTGTAAATGCAATAGGTCATGTGCTCACAATCAAAGGAGTACAAAATCAAAATGCACGTGTCACTACACCAACACCAACTGCAAATGCTATCCAAGGCAATTTTACCCAAACTCATCAAAGGCAATTACATCAACCCCGGCAAATCCAAAGGCGTACATACACTCCTTTGGGTGAACCTATTGACGTTGTCTTAAAGAAACTCCTTCAAAATGGTGTCATCACATTGGAATACCCTAAACCATATGATCCTGGTCAATTCAAACCATCATGGTGGGATGATAATGCAGTTTGTGATTTCCACCCTGTCAAAGGGCACAAAACTTCTTCTTGTCGCCAATTGCAAAATCTGGTGCAAGACCTCATAGAGAACCATACCATTGAATTGGGTGGTCAATATTTTACATCTAATGTAGATCATACCATACATAAGAACCCACTGTAGGACCATGGTAAAGCGTCCTCGTCTGGTACTCAACATACAAACAATCAAGCCAACAACATTCGTCTGGCCTACAATACCACCCGTTTTACATATGGTCATCCCGATGTCAACAATCTTCGCGCTGCTGATGAAGATATAAATGTTAATAATGTTGGTGGTGTTTTCTGCACAGCAACAACTCAAACAGAATATAATATCCTATCTCTCTTGAAAGGTAAATCTCTATGAGAAAAGAGATAAGCTCGAGGTCTCTAATGTCAGGTCTTGACAATGCAGTAAACAACTCGGTGATAAATGTGAAAATGTTGGTAATCACAATGGGACCTTACTACGAGCAATATTGGATATCGAATCTTATCAGATATGAACACTAAAATGATACTTTCAAACTTGATTAGAACTTGAAATGATAAAGAAATAACAAAAGATAAAGGTTTCAGAAGTAATCTTGAAACTATTATTAACCCTAAGACTGGAATATGAAAGGATAAAATATTTAGAATGGACTGATCTCTCATAAACTATTCTCTGCTTGACCCAGATAAATCTGCAATTCCACAGACATAGTGCAATCTTCTAAGGTGGTGAAATATTTTCAAATCATAAACATTCATTTAGATGATTCCAGAGAAACTATACTGAACGAACTTTCACAATTGAACTAAGCACAAAATATAAGTCCAGGCTAACTTTGCAAAGCAGCTAACAATCAGCTAACTGCAAAAAGTATGGAGTAGAGATCACTACAAAAATTCCAAACATGAAACCCTAAGCATTATCAAATCATTTAACCATAAACTATAAGCAATTTGAAAGATAGAACAACAAGAACCATGCCAGATGAAATTCCAAAAGATGGATATCAAACACAATATCCTCCTTATATTAAATCATCCAAAATGGTAACAATTCTAGTTTTCTGTTACAATATTTGCTTGAAAATAAAAACCTAACTTGCTCTTACTTGTCCTTGCACTTCTATTTCTAATTCCTTATCTATTTTTTCGTTGTCTATCTATCCGCCCAAATGAGGCAACATGCCTGTTATATAGAGAAAAACAAGATAGGTCGGCCCAAATTATAACTTCATAATAAAACCCTAACCTATAAGAGGTCGGCCCCAAAGACTAAATCCAGACATATGAAATGTTCCATAGCACTAATGTCATCCTCAACCGCCAAAACACCCAAGAAGGTCGGGCCAATACATGTGAATAAATGGGAAGCACACATATCAATGAGATTCTATATATTTACTTCCCATCCTTATCTTTTGTTTTATCCAACTCTCCATGTACGACCAACAAGACCCTATCCAACTCAGCAATAGGTGGCACAAGAAAAACTCTAATCTTTCTCTCAAGGGTTATAACATCCTCCCTTACCTGTCGAACTGTACCATCCCAATCAACCTTATTGGTCAAATATCTATCAATGACTGCAATATAGGTTGCAGCATCATCCAGTTGATGTTCAGTAATTGGTTCCTCACTGACTGGAGAATATATATCTCTCCACCATTCTCTAAGTTGCTCCAAACTGAGATGCTTTGGAAAAAACTTCTTCCTTCCAGTCATGATTTCAAAAAATGAAATGCATCTCCCATGAATATTAGTTAGGGCAGCCTCAACCAGCTTTGCCTGCTTATGGATTTTCTTCAAGGCCCTCTGCCTCATTTGCAGAATCTCGAACCATTCCCAAGGTTCAAAAACCCTAGGAAAAGGAAGAATCATGCATTTAACCAATCTATCCTCAGTGAATCCCATGATATCTACAACTTTCTATAGCAAGAGGTTAGTATCCACATTATCTTGTGTTAATGCCACCTTCAACTGATCAATCAGCCTCAATGCATCCCCTCCAGTGGATAACATGCCCTTAATGGCATCATCTCCTTTATCTTGGACACCTTTCAACCAAGTCACCGTAGCATTTGAGGTAGTCTTCATCTTCTCCAGCTCAGAAATTGTCTCCTGGGGAATGAATCCTGCAGCAAAAGAGGAGGAGCCAATTGCCTGCAAGGGTTTCATCAAATCCCGCAAATATTTCCTCAGAGTTTCATTTTCCTTCTCTAGCTCATGCCTAGTCTATACTACCTTCTTTAATCTCCCCACAATAACTGCATTGGAACCCTCATACTCCTCAATATCTTGTGCTACAGTGGCATGCCCCAAATCAATAGTTTGCACATCATAATCCTGGGTAGTTACATTGTCCCTTTCTTTGTCTGGAGTAAGAGTAGCAATGTGGGCCACCCGATTACCTGATTCATCTCTTTCAATTCGAGAGATAACCCTTGCTTTCTTTTTACCCCTCTGCTTCTCCACATTCACCATGAGGGCACTCCAATTAGGAGGAGCATCCTCAACAATCACCATTTTACTCTTCAATTCCTTCTCAAGCCAGTCAGGGACCGTGAACTCGGTGGGTACAGTGCTCTACTTACCCTGCTCCTTCTCTTGTTGATCATTAGTAACATTCCCCTCAACATGTGGACTTGTGGGAACATCCGTTGTTGGGTCATCCTCCTACTGTATCTGTTCTTCTACAACAACTTTCACTGGTGAGGGAGTCCTAGCCAGTGTCTCTTCTTGCCTTTGGGGAGACCTATCCACCTGTTCCTTTGCAGGAGGATCCACATGCGCTACCAAGGGAGATTAGATCAACCTGTCTATCTCTTCCTCTGCATTGAAGAGGTCTCCCTCTTGAAACTCTTCTCCATCTAGCTCCTTAGAATCTTCGTCCTATTTTGATTCTCTTCCTATACTACCAGCATCTTGAGGAATAGAGGAGCTCACCTGCTCAATAATAGGGACACTTACCGACACATCCTCCTTGGCCACAGCATCCCTTTGGGAAGGAGTCCTGGATCTCCTCATGTAAACTTACGTCTTTTCCCCAGAGCTTTCCACTTCTACCATTGGTGGCTCAACTTTCTTGTCAACCCTAGGAGCCTCCTCCAGTTTGTGTGATGTCCTTGTAGTCCTTTTGTTTTTCATCAATGCATGGACACTCTCCACCTCTTCTTCTTCTCCCTGATTCTTTTCAAGTTCCTTCTTAGAGGCATGTTTCCTCTTCTTAGCAACAGGCTTTCTCTGTTTCCCCAACTCTGCAGCTTTCTCAGCCTGAACATCTCTTACCTTAATTCTAAAAGGAGAGGCCACCTTCTCCTTACCCTTCTGTTCTAGTTCAATAGAAGCTTCAGAAGTAGAATGGGACTCCAAGTCTCCCATTAGGTCATAGGTGCATGGAACACCTTCACTCTTGAGCTCTAGCATCTTGTGTTTTAACCATATTTTAGTGAATTTAATCACCGGGGTCATAACCTGATCCAGGTCAGTCTTTTCCTCTTCCAACTAATCGACCTCCCCTACTAGTTTATCTTTTACTGCCTCGTAGACATGGCCCTGAATCACATTTCCATCTTCATCTATCCAGTCCGGGATGGCCCTCACATTATACAATCTTACCAAACTCACTGGTAGCCTAGAAAATTTATTCTCCCTTACCTCAAACTCATCGACAAGGTTTGCCCAGTAGTCCTCAATGTGAGCCTTGTGGCTATAATCCCTATTGGCCTTCTTTTGTGCTTCGCCTGTGATATCAAACCTTTCTCTTTTAGTGTGGAAAGGAATTCCAAAAGAACTCATTTCCTCCTCAGCAGCATGGGCACTCTGAATAGAAGCACAAACTTCTCGCATTCCGATCTTCATAGGGAAATCATTCCCAAACCCAGTCTTATGCATTTCTCCCTTTATAACACTGTCAAAATCATAGATTTGTCTCACAACTTCCAACAAAATGATGTGATCTGTGGGATACCTTGGCAATCTGTAAGGAGTCCTTTGAAAACCGTCAATTTTGATGTATGAAAAGGTAGGGAACTGGATAAACCATGCTCCATACTTCTTGACTAATTCCTTTGCCTTGTCAGAAATTCTCACATGCTCTGCACCCTAGAGTAGCCTAGTGATATACATGGTGAAGGCATCATTTGATCTTCTGTAACTCCCACCAGTTAAGTGCAATTGTGGGTACACCTCATAAATAGCATCCTGCCCAAAGACATCTCTAGTACTCAATCCCTTGTATGGATAAAGCTTGGCCAATGAGTAAACTAGGTAAGAGGTCATGGTGAAAGTCTTGGTCTGCAAGACATTACACAACTGATGACACTTGCCCAATGATAGTCAATTCCCTGCTCCATCCTGGCAATCACATTGAACATCCATGTCTCAAACAGACCTGCACTTTTCAATCCCACCAACCTGCTAAGAAGGGTGATAGCATTATAATATTCCTTCTTGAACTTAAGTCTGGACAACTATTTGGGCAACTTAGAGAAGTGAGATTTAGGCTTCTCCAGCCAAGAATTAATCACCTGTTGTGATTTAACCATGTCATCCTCATAGTACTTTCTAGAATCAGTCATGTTAAAACCTACCACATGGGATCTGTCAGGCATGTCAAAGGTTGCAGCAATCACCACAGGACTAAAGCCAACAAGAATCCTTCCTTGGGGACCTACTATCCTCTGTGTTGTTCTATCATAGTTCCTTGCACATACCAACACTAACTCATAACATTGTACTGCAGGAGGGAAACCTGCCACATGAGCTAATCCGGATTTTACCATACCTATTGCCAGCAGAGGAGGATTCGGTGCTGACATCTCAGCTTTGAACTCCTCATAATCCCACATTCCTACATTGGTATCTGTTATGCCTGACCAAATTGAGGTCATCTTGCTATCAGGGACTCTGCTCTTGATGTCCAATTTAACCGTTTCCGCATCTGAAATAGCAGAGGCCTTAGTAGTAGGATTAGTTGCCTTTCCTTTGCCCCTACCAGCAACATTTTGTCCTGATCCTGCCTATAAACACACAACGACAACATAAAATTAGATTCATTAAAAGCAATGAATGCAAAAAGATCACTCTCTCAAAGTTCGGGATTTAGCCCCCCTCACGGATTCTGCACTGGGAAGGATTTTTGGGAAAATCCGGACCAGGCGGATTCCAACGAACCAAACATACTAAATCCCACAATATCATTTAAATCTTCAATTCAACCAAGGAAAAGCATTAAGAAAATTTATGATAAGCTTCCTAAGTTAATTAGATGCATCATCAAGAAACCCATAATCCACATCCATCAAATTCAATCAATTTCCCAAAACACCCAGAAGAATCCGCCAAAGATGGATTCTGGCAAAATTGACAGTTTTACGACAGATTCAGGGAAAATGAAAGGGGACAGATTATCGGGAGAATCCAGACAGAACAAATTTTGGTGAAACCAAAGGTATAACAATATCTAAGCTTGAAATTGGGAAAACAACCCGACCGCGGACTTCGAGAGAATTCGGATGGAACGGATTTTGGTGACATCAAAGGAAATTCAGATTAAAATGAAAACGAAGAAAAAATAGGAAATTCAGGAAAATTCGGGGAGAGCAAAATTCCGCGAAGACCTCAAAAACCTGAACCCTGTTCACATCCTCAGTGCTCTATCATATCAACTCAAATCTTTTCGGATCCAAGCCAGAAATCTGAAACCAAAATGACCTAGGATTTTAACGAATAAAAGATGAATGAATGACCCACTTCCTAGCAATTTCGAAGACAAACAACCATGCCCTAAGTTGGGAACCCTAAATGTCCGCCATGAAAGCACAGATGACTCAACAATTCACCAAAATGGAAAAAACCAAAGTCACAGTGGACCAAAGCCTAAACAAGAACCAACACCAGACTAAGCATAATGACTAATCGATCCAAAATGAACTGGTGTATAAAACCAAAACCTCCCAATACGCACAATGATGATACACAACCAAAAATACTAGAGAACTACGAAAGACTCCCAAAATGTGTGAGAAGCAAATTGAAATCAACATAGGATAGAGTGCATATACATACCATGGAAGCGTCCAGGTTGTGACGAAGGAAATGATAAGTAACCGCCTGATGCAGACTGGATACCCACGCACTCCAAAAGCAAATGCACAGCTCAGGTAATTTTGAAGATCGAAATATCAACAGAAAACCAAAAACCTCACTCACACAAGCTCAAACAATAGCAAATGCACTATTCAAAGTGATCAATTATTTCTCAAATCATCAATATATCAAAGCCTCCTGCCTTCGTACAAATGCCATTAATGCATTCGACAAGACAGCCACAGCCACGAAGAATTTCGAGGAAATCCAGAATGAATGGATTTTCCCGAAGACAGTGCAAAAAGGTCAATCTTGGATAATCAAAGGAAACCAGGAGAATCCGACCCAGGGGGATTTTCCCGAAAATGGTGGAAAACCCGAGATAAAGCTGAAATCTTAGATTTTCAATATGGCTTAAAAGGATACCACTTCAATTGGCAAAATAAGACATTAAGGCACAAACTCAAGCAAGCAACACCCTCAGAAAGAGGGACCAAAACACCAAAAAGCGAAAAGAAAGAGGGTCCCCACATTCTGTGGGGCATGTGCGCAAAAATTGCACAACAAATACCATCACCATTAAAAAAGTCCCAGAATGCAATGTTACCACCCACAAAGGCAAGATCACCATTCTAGGTCCTTCTCCACGTCAACCAAAAATCACCATACCCGGTCCATCTGCAAAACAGTCAACCCCTAAGCTGAAATTCAACCTTATTGAGCAATTGAATAAAACACCAGCTCAAATATCCATCATTGAGTTGCTCCGTATTTCACCCACGCATAAGGCCATATTGGACAAAGTTTTGCAAGAGTCATCCATCCCAACTGATATTGATGTCAACCACTTTGAAACTATGGTCGGATATCTAAATTCGCCCCATCACATCACCTTTTCGGACAGTGACTATTCGTCACCCAAACCATCACACAATGATGACCTCCACATTGAAGTTTTTTTCCACAACCAAAATGTTAGACGAGTCCTAGTAGATGGCAGAGCAGGATTGAATATCTACTCTCTAAAATTGGTTCAAGCTCTCGATTTCTCTAATGCATGTGTAGATGCTAGCAAGAGCATCATCATCAAAGCCTACGATGATGAAGAACGTGCTTCTAAAGGCGTCATTACAATTCCACTTCGGGTGGGACCTGTTATCATAGATACAACATGTCAGGTCCTGGATTGTGATATACACTACAACATCTTACTTGGTCGACCTTGGATTCATGCTTTAAAGGCCATTCCATCTACATACCACCAATGCCTAAAATTCCCTTTTGATGGTACTAAAATTACTATCCCAGGAGATCCTGATCCTTTTCAATACTGCACAAACTTGCGAGCCACCACTGAGCATCAAGTACCTATCAATCAAGAGGCTTCCACTTCCACTTCATCCAAATACATTGATTCATCCACACTCATGAAATCATCCATTCCATTAGCATCTACCACACCATCTTCATCGGCTTCCATCCCAAGTAAAGATTTTTAGATCCAGGACCTTGGTTGTGGAGAGTTCAAATTGAATACAGCTTACTGCATAACCACAATGTCGAAGCCACCTAAGGTCTATGGTAGACCATGTTTTACAATAGAGCCTAAAACAACTTTCAAGGTTCCCTTGAAAATCATTTTTACACGGTGGGGCAACATGGGTAATGAAGTCATTATTGACATAGACAATTGGATCTACAAAGACCCAACAGAGATATCTTCACTACCATAACATCTCTATGGCAAAGGTTATGATATATGCAAATCCATAGGGTTTGATGGCACAAGTGACCTTGGAAAGAATAGAAATGGAAGAAGGGAACCAATTACCATCACTGCAAGACCAAAGAACATAGGGCTAGGGTTTGACACATTCAGAACTGATGATCAAAGTACCCTTGAACTTTCAAGTAAGGTTGTAAAGGCTACAGAAAGTGTTGAGACATGCGAAGAATCCCTTACCGAAACCGACTCAAACGAAAGGGAATGGGGATCTGACAAAATTGTAAGTGACTATGACATTGATGAACTATTCCTAGAACCTGGCCAACTTTCCTTTGAAGAATGATTCAACCAGCAATATGGCATTGATCCTATTGACCGACATTCTAAGAAAGAATGGGTGCGCATTCCTTGGAACCTAGAAGAACACATGGTGTCATCGGCAATACCTGAACTATCCCACCCCATTCCTAAGACCACCCATGAACCTAACCTACTTGAGCCCACTATCCATACCTTTGAAATTCCCACCACTAGTCATGATGATTTTATCCCATATTATGATTTTGAATTCGATTCATCTAACTCAGAGTATGGACCATCCATTGCATCGGACACGGAAGTTGAAATTGACAACTTTGCCTTTTCACTTGGGGCATCAATTTGCACACTTTCCGCATCTTCCCCATCTTTTACCAACACTAATGATGGGATCCATCTTATGTACCCACAACTGATCGACTGGGACCAACAAGATCCACCAAGAATGGACATTTTTTAGAATGATGAAGCAATTGAAGAATTCATGGGGTTACGAGAAGGTATTCCATGGGCTAATCACAAGGCAGGGTTCTCCATTGATCTAGATTGTGTAGCTTACTTTGGGGAGACTGTACAATCCTCCAGTCGCAAAAATACAAAGAATAAAAAATAAAAAGAAACGTCTTTAGGTGAAAACCGCAAGGCACCTTCTGACGATAAAATAGTAAAAATAAAGGACTTATCCGAAGGTGAAAACCTCTTTGAGGCACCTAAGGATGGAGGATTGGACTTTCTCCCCGTAACATAGGAAAAATCAGCCATGCTCATTGACGATACAATAGATAATATTACGGAATATGAGGCATTGGTCACAGGTCTCAAGATAGCAATAAAATGAAAAATCTAGACATTGCTCGTATTCGAAGATTCTCAATTGGTTATCAATCAAGTGAATGATGACTATGACACAAAGGATGAGAAATTGCTTCCCTATAAAAGAATGGTGGATAGTTTCCAAAGATATTTCACAATGATTGCATTTGAACAAATCCCACGAACACAGAATAAAGCAGCTGATGCAATGGCTACCATCGGATCTCTCCTAGACATCCCTCAGAATGTGTCACAATTTGAATTCTTAGTGGAATAGCTTTTGATGCCGGCATATGATATTCCATAATCAGAAATGGTGTGTGAGATTGTTGGTCCTAGTTCGCCTTGATATCAAGACATATATGACTATCTAAAATCCCAAACCCTCCCACCCAACTTGTCCAACAACCAACGAAAATCCTTTATCCGAAAAGCATCCAGACATACCATCGTCAGTGATACCTTATACCGACGTGGCTTTGACAACACCCTTCTTCGCTGTCTCAACACTGATGAAGTACAAATGACTTTACGAGAAGTACATGAAGGTATATGCGGATCTCATTCGGGTGGTCCGACCTTAGCTAGGAAAGTCACCAGACTAGGGTATTACTAGCTGACATTAGAAAAGGATGCTCTTTAGTTTGTCAGAAAATGTCAAAAATGCCAAGTACACAGTGACCTAATTCATGCACCTGCACAGGATTTAAGGTCCATCACTTCTCCATGGCCTTTCACACAATGGGGACTCGACCTCGTGGGTAAGATTCATCCATCTTCTTCTAATGGCCATAAATTCATAATCATCGCCACTGAGTATTTTACTAAGTGGATTGAAGCCGTCCCTCTCACATACATTACCGACAAGCAAATATCCAAATTCATTCTAAATTACATCATTTTCCAGTATGGTGTCCCACAATCCATCATCACAGATAATGGAAGTCCATTTAAAAATTCGGACGTTCGTGAACTCTGTGAGCGATTTCACACTCAACACCATTTTTCCACTCCATACTACCCACAAGGTAACGACCAAGCTGAGGCATCTAACAAAACAATCCTTCGCATCCTGAAGAAGACCATCAACGACGCTGGCCGAGATTGGCACCTACAACTCAATCCTGCTTTATGGGCCTATCGTACCAGCATCCGTACCCCCACTGGAGCCACTCTGTTTTCCTTGGTCTATGGATCTGAGGCCATATTACCCATCGAGGTTGAAATTCCTTCTCTCTGAGTCTCCTTGAAAGGAATGATTGATGATGAAGAATACAGACATACTCGCATGCATGAGCTGGAAATGCTACAAGAAAGAAGACAAAATGCCTTAAACCACTTACAAGCATATCAAAATCGTCTTTGTCGAAGCTACAATAAAAGAGTCATGGTGAGAAATTTTGAAATCGGTGACTTGGTTCTCATGCAAAACCCCAAGAATCAAGTAGACCGTGAAAAGCTGGGAAAGTTTGAGGCTAATTGGCTTGGTCCTTATATCATTACTACTGCATTTGGTTCTGGAGCCTATCAGTTGGTCACACCAGATGGAGAACAACTGACAAAACCCATCAACAACTTACATCTAAGAAAATTCTACACATAGCATTAGAGAGCTGGGTTTAAAATTTAGAAATACAAAAAATTTGAAAAATAGAAAAAAAATCGTCCCTTGATGAAAACCTAGCAAACAGGCGTCTCAGTGACATCAAAAAAATCAAAAAAATGGAAAAAACAGTAAAAAGAAATAAATTTGTCCTATAGTGAAAACCTAGCAAATAGGCGCTTTGGATAAGTACCATGGTGAAAACCTGGCAAACAGGCACCATGCATAGTTGATCATTGCTTCGCCATCTACTATCACTCGAATCGACCTTTGTCCGCTTATCATGATCACTCAAGCCTAACACATTCATAACACCTGTCCTAAGGTCCTGTCAATTCCGGCCATGGTTAGCATTTTGGTTGACATTATTATCCATTGCATTTCCTAGTCTTTGTCTGCCTGGCTCCATATCATTGAATTTAGATATTCCCTGACCTGTCTGGGGGCAAGACCTTTATCGTGCAACTACAGTGGGTACCGTGCATGATCCCGCATTCTTAAAGTCCTGAAAAAATCCTAAAAATATTAAAAAGTCTTGAAAAAGTCCTGTCAAAATCCAAAAAACATCCAAATTAGTGTTAAAATCCCAAAAATAGAGTCAGTCTGATCAATCCAATCAATCACTTCAATCAGTCTTTTGTCCTTGTCTGAACTACATTGTCTCTGCGCATTTGCTACGTAGGTGAGATTCATCTTTGAATCCCCAAGACATTTAGGTTAGTCTTTAGGTTAGTCTTTAGGATTGTCAAAATAAAGTCTTTGGTTCAGTCCTTTTGTCCTTTGGACAATGTCTTTTGGTTGTGTCGAACTACAAGGTCTCTGCATATACAACGTAGGCAAGGCAAATCAATCGATGAGCCCCCGAGGCAGCACTAGGTCAATCCATTAGGGTTCGTGGCACAACACTCTCACACACGTCAAGTTATCTTCTAATCAAGCAAATCTTCTGTCAATCCTGAGCAAGCAATTTTATCAATAGTCCGTTTCATCAGCAATCTCAGTCAATTTCAACATGTCAGCAATGACATGTAGTCAAATTCTATCAAGGCATTTTAACCTAGCAAAATTTTGGGTTCTTCTTTAGATGTGTCCTTCTGAAGAGAAACTCTCATCATTTCTTTATGCTTTTGGATGTGTCCTTCCTAAGCATTGTCCTCATCATCTGGCATTTTGATGGATTCTCCTAACTCCAAGAATTGATCTCCTTGATATCAACGTCATTCAAGATGTGTCCTTCCTAAATTTGATATCGCCCGACATTTGGCAACCTTGATCTTAAAACAATTAGCATTTATCTCTGGCTTTTTTCATCATGTTACTAGTTTTTCAGTGAGATCCCGACAATAGGATTTAGAGAAACAGCAACGTCTCATGACGATTGTCTCATCTTTTGACACTCATGTTACTAGTTTCTCAACGATGTCCTGACTATGGGATTTAGAAAAACAACGACGTTTTGTGATGGTGGTTTTATCTTTTTGTGCTTTTGGCAATCATGTTGCTAGTTTTTCAGTGAGATCCCGACAACAGGATTTAGAGAAACAACGACGTCTCATGACATTGTCTCATCTTTTGACAATCATGTTACTAGTTTCTCAGTGATGTCCTGACTACGAGATTTAGAAAAACAATGACGTATCATGATGGTGGCTTTATTTTTCGTTCTTTTGGAAATCATGTTGCTAGTTTCTCGAGGATGTCCTAGAAATAGGATTTAGAGAAGCAACGACGTTTCATGGTTTGTCCTTCTTGTCTTTTTCTGCTTGCGGTTGGTTATGACAAAAAGACTGGGGCAATTGCACTCTTAGTATGAGTCATGATCATCCTTGTATGTGACTGCTTGTCTTACGTGATGGTGCGACCTTGCACACCTAGATTTATGTCATATCATGGTGTTTGTTGGCCATTACAATAATCTTCCCAATGATGATTAAAAGAGCAATAAATATTAAAGTCCTATGGTAATATGTTGAAGGATTTGATCTAGGAACTAACATGCATCTCATATAGGCATTGCATCCATATCATCATCCATATCTTTTCTCACTAACATTTTTTTGTCTCTCCATATTCTAGTCTTCTCATCCATTTTGAGAGCACACCCATGTTCTTGGAACCCGTCTTTCCTCTCGAGGGGGCATACCGCAACCCTCATCATTCTTCCTCATCCCATCTTGCACTAGGGCATACGTTTGACTTACTTTCTTTGCCACAATGTGACAAGCTGCATTATGACAAACAGGGGCAAATGTAGACACATAAAAATGACCTACGCCCACAAGCTCTTCTTCTAACTTTAGTTGGAACATTTTAATTATGTTTCTAACTCGCTTCCAACTATTAATTAAATAATTCATAATTATTTGATTAATTCATACCTTGTTATTTCTTCTTGATTATTAAATAAATAATTCTTATTTATTTATCTAACGCGTCACTAATTGTCTAAAGTCCTCTTATAATTAAATAAATAATTTTATTTATTTATTTATTTATGTCACTAATTAAGTCTCCTTCTTCTTAAAATTAAATAAATTCTTATTTATTTAATCCACCTTCCACTATAATTAAATAATTATATTTAATTATCTAATTATTCATTAGCCTTTTCTCTCCTAAATTAAATAAATTCTATTTATTTAATTTGGTCCACTCTCCCAATCTTTAAATTAAATTCTTATATTTAATTTAAAAAGATCCCTTTTCTCACAATTAATTCCCTCTTTTAGTAAATAATTTAAATTATTTACTGACACATGACCCACTCCCTTTTGGAATTCCAAAGGTTGGCCATGTGAAGAGTCACACCATTGATTCTGTAACTCTCAAATCTAGACCGTTCACAGAAAATTACACTTTTCTATAA
Source organism: Sequoiadendron giganteum (assembly GCA_007115665.2). Lineage (NCBI taxonomy): Eukaryota > Viridiplantae > Streptophyta > Pinopsida > Cupressales > Cupressaceae > Sequoiadendron > Sequoiadendron giganteum. The sequence continues at coordinate 557,674,597 of CM021109.1, read as the reverse complement.
AAGAGCAATTTTGGTCTCATTGTTACCCCCTAACTACTTTCTCAATTGCATATTTTAGATTTCACTGTTACTCTCATATCTCATCATAGTATAGATTTCATTTTCATTTAGTACATTGTTAGATCTTAGATGCATTACTAATTGTTTTAGTTGCGCTTCATGAGATTTTAGATTAAATCCTTCAATATTTGCTTAGGGCTTGTCAATTTCATTGTTTGCTCATCACAATCTGAGGGCAAATGAATATTTCAGCAAGTTAAGAGGGTGTAATGGAGATTAGTCATGGAGGATGAAGACAATCTGTCAAGATTTTTCATCTATTCCTTTGCACTTCATTACCACATAGGGTTTTTCAAGATTTCAATTTAAATAGGAAACCATTTGAAGAATTATCCTTTGTCACATATAGATCCCTTTATCTAGTTGAGAAATTTGCAATCCCAAAAATAATTTCATTTCTCCAATCATAGACATCTCAAACTCACTATGCATCTCATCAGAAAACTTCATGCATAAACTATCTCCTACAAAAATGATATCATCAACACAGACTTCAACAATCAAATCTTTATCATGATCAATCTTGAAATACAAATTACTATTAGCAGTACCTTTATTAAATCCAAGCTTCAACAAATACTTTTCCAATCTGGCATACCAAGCTCTCAGGGCTTGCTTAAGTCCATACAATGCTTTCTACAACTGAAAAACCATATCTCTCTAATCAATCAATTAAAATCCATCAGGTTTCTGAATATACACTTCTTCATCTAGTTCACCATTTAGAAATGCTGACTTGACATCCATCTGATAAAACTTGAAGTTTTTGTAAGCAACATACACAATAAATAGTCTCAGAGCTTCAATCCTAGCAATAGGAGAAATTTTTTCTTCAAAGTCAATTCCTTCCATCTGAGAGTATCCTTTACACACTAGTCTCGCTTTGTTTCTAACAACTTCACCTTTCTCATTTAGTTTGTTTCGCAAGATCCATTTAGTTACAATTACATTTTTGTCCTTAGGTCTAGGAACAAGAATCCATGTATCATTCTTCTCAATTTGTAGTAGTCCTTCTTTCATTGCTTCCACCCAATGTTCATCTTTGCATGCTTCATCGACACTATTAGGCCCAGTGTTTGAAATCAAACAGTATTCTTCTGCAATTCTTCTCCTATTTTGAACACCTTTCTTCTTATCACCTATAATCTGATCTTCTAAGTGATTTAGTCTTACATACCTTGGAGTCTTAGGCTATTCTTGAACTTCAGGCTCTTGTGATCTTACTTCTACACTTTCACTAGTTTCTTCCACTTAATTTTCCTAATTTAGAGTTTGATCTTTCTTTTATTTATTTGTACTATTATTCTAATCACCCAAATCATATCCGTAGGTTCTAGATGGTCTAAATGTGTCTTCATCAACCTTTACATTAGCGCTTTCAATTACTTTCCTCAATCTCTTATTGTAGCACCGGTAGGCTTTACTTTTAGTACAATAACCAATAAAGATTCCTTCATCACTTCTAGCATTAAACTTTCCTATATCTTCATATCTTTTGATATAACATTTACTCCCAAATATTTTGAAGTATCTAATAGTAGGCTTATGACCAAACCATAGCTCATAAGGAGTCTTACCAGTATCACCTTTGACATATACCCAGCTGAGAGTTTAAATGGTAGTACTTATAGCTTCTTTCTAGTAGATATGAGGAACGTTTCCTTCAAGCATCATAGTCCTAGCAACTTCTTGAATTGTCCTATTATTCCTTTCCACAACTCTATTTTATTGAGGGGTCCACGGGGCAGATAATTGTCTCTTTATCCCATGCTCTTCACAAAAATAATTAAACTCACTGAAAGTGAATTCACCACCTCTATCTAATCTCAGACATTTAATCTTCAGAACTGTCTCTGTCTCAACCATAGCCTTGAAAATATTAAATTTCTCTAGAGCTTCAAATTTTTCCCTTAAGAAAGCAACCCACATCAATCTAGAATAATCATCAATAAGTAACATGAAATACCTTTCTCCTTGTAGACTTCTAACTCTAGAAGGACCACACAAGTTAGTATGTACAAGCTCCAACACTTCATTTGAACAATGTTGTTTACTTCGGAATGAAACTCTAGTTTGCTTCCCTAACTGATAGTCCTTGCATATAGTATTAGTAGGCTTTATCAACTTAGGAAGATCTCTCACTACCTAAGTAGAACTTATCTTGATAATATTTTCAAAGTTTACATGACACAATCTCCTATGCCACAACCAACTTTCATCAACTTGAGCAATCAGACAACTTTTATTAGCATTACTTAGATGAAAGATATTACCTTTTGTTTTTGTACTAGATCCAATCACATTTCTACAAATCCCCAATATTTTACACTTTCCATCCTTGAATTGAAGATTATATCCCTTGTCAACCATTTTTCCAACACTTAAAATATTATGCTTCAAACCTTCCACATATAGGACATCATCAATATTATGCTTACCATCAAAATAAATAGATCCTCTACCATGGATTACACCAGCTTTGTCATCACCAAATCTTACTACACCACCATCATACTTTTCTAGGCTCGCAAATTTACTTTTAGCACTTGTCATGTGATGAGAGCATCCACTATCAATTACCCATTAATCTTTTTCTTTAACTTTGGCAGCTAGAGCTTTCTCCACATTCATGCAGCTAGTAGAATTAGTAGGTATAGGATTATTTTCCTTAATAGTAATAAATACCCAGTCATCCTCACTTGCATTTCCTTTATCAGATTCATCATCTATCACACCTTCATCAACAACAAAATAACACTTTCTCTGGAATCTAGGCTTGTTAGATCTTGGCTTAGGAACTCTTTCAGGACACCTTGAGGCAAAATGACCTATCTTATTATAGGAAAAACATTTAAGAGGTAATTTCCCTTTATACTTACCTTCTCCTTTGGCTACCCTCTTGACAAGAAGTGCTTCAAGCTCATCTAGTTTTCTCTCTTCTTCTTCAATCTCTCTCATTTCCTACTCATACTTAGACATTTTTCTAGAAGAACTTTCTCCTAGATCATATATTTTCTTATCTTTCCTAGAGATAGTAGCTTTGAATGCATATTTTGTCTTAGGAAGAGATTCACCAAACTCACTTAACTCAAAAGTAGAAAGCTTACCAATCAACATGTCTTTGGTTACATTTTTCACAGTTTGGATCTCCTCAATAGCAACAACTTTGTGTTTGTATGCAATAGGAAAGGATCTAAGAACTTTAGAAACAATCTTTGATTCTTCCAATGTTCCACCGACACATTTGATACTACATACTAATTCATTCACTCTCTACATAAAAGAAGTGATGTTATCATCTTCACCCATTCTCAATTTTTCATATTTCCCTTTCAGGCATTGCAACTTAGCAATCTTCACATGAGTATCACCTGCATACAAGGTTTCTAGCTTTTTCAAGATCTCATAAGCAGTCTTCAACTCCATTACATTTGTCATTTTGAAATCAGTCAGAGAACTCAAAAATGCTTCCTTAGCCCTGATATTGCATTCGACTTCCTTAATCTCACCTCGAGTAGAAGGACCATTCTAAGGGATGATATATCTATTCTTTGTAATCATCCAATAAGGTTCACCAATGCATCTTAGATGACACTCCATTCGATTCTTCCACAAAGAATAATTTTTTCTATCAAATCTCGGACTATCCTTCTTATATTTCTCCATCCCGGATCACCTCAAGCGATCAAGCTTCTCCAGAGGAACCTACTTTGGGACCAATTGTTGGAAACACAAGGGAAGATAACTAAGAGGGGGGTGAATCAATTGTCATAGAAATTATACTTATTAAACTTATTCTTAGATATGATAAATAAACATGAAAGCATAAACCATCACCACATCAAAAAAACACATAACACCAAGATTTTTGTATGGAAACCCTGTTAGGGGAAAAACCATGATGGAGGTTAATCCAAAAGATTATACTCTATCAAAAGTATTACAAATGGGGAATACACATGCATTCAGGCACACTACGTAGAGCTCACTGCTCAAATACAAAAAGGCTTACTACCCAAAGGAAGACACACTGTCTTATAGTCACATTCGAATTACATCCATTTGAGAGATTTTGAACTAAGAAAATAGCATCTGTTAATGCTTGATTATAGTTTCGGTTAAGCACATGAACACACTTTCTTCTGCTCACTCTTCTTTATTGGAATTAGATGCAGATTGTTGGCATTGTATTTCTTGATTGGCTTTGGATTACCATTGATGTCAACTCCATGGTATAATGCTCACTCATAATAGCTGCAAGAAGAATGTAGCTATAGCTACAAGAAGTATGCACTGCAGGAGGAACATAGATGTAGCTGCATGAACTATGCATTATAGGAAGTATACATTGCAGGAGATATGCAGATGTGATTGCAGGAAAGTATGAAGTTTACCGCTACAATAGTTTGTATATTTTAATATGCAAAAAGACAAACGATGGTCCATATTTAATATACAAAAAGGAAAAAAGACAACTTTGGAAGATGGGCCAATAAGAGAAGAATGTTTTGGCATATACGTGGCAAACAACATGTGGATTAATGATGCATTGTAATGATCTGGAGATTTGGTCGATTAACCCATTATTTGTCATGGTAGGGTTTTTTGTATGCACGTGTTTTTGGCGTGACATAAGTCCATTGCCTGTATTCGATTACAAGAGATTGCATTTGTTTCTATCTGTATTCAGATGGTATGCTAGAGGATAAAGTGCAAATATGACAAAAAGGAGGTTATTTTTGTTTGTATCTTCAGCATGATAAGGTATGTCGGTTGATACCCTAACTCAACTCCTCCATTCAGAAAGGTAGTTGTTTTTATTTGATAATATCAGATTCTTTACCTATTCAAACCTTCTTTCTTTCTTTGAGTAAGATCATATTTTATTCTTTTCTTGGCGGCAAAGTTTCTTTCTTAAGCGGTGTTGAATGAAAAGATTTTTAAATCTATTTTATGGGTTTCTTACCTCTTGTTGAGTTTGTTCAATTGTTGGTGATGCCCTAGATTTCTTATTTATTATTGAAATCATATTTGCAAGCTACAGATATTTTGGGAAGATCGAAGCTACATGAATCTGATCGTTGTTGATAAACTTGGCATCAAATAATCAATGCAAAAGAAATCTGATATCTGAAGAGGTATTGTTAAATTGATGGCGGCTAGTTTAAAAAGAAGAAGCAGTATCAATTCTTTTAGTTACCTAATAAGAGCATTAAAAATATTGTAGATGGAATATAACTAGAAGAGAATAAGATTTCGATTCTTTAATGTTCTATAGAAAGTAGCTACAAGCATATCAAAACCCTACATAAAGATTGTTGCAGGAATTTCAGAAAGTTACTGACAAAATGTTGTAGAAAATTTTGTTTGAAGATTAAGGATTTGAACTCTCTTCATTCTAAATTTTATAATATATATCCAAGATTGTTATTCATTGAAGATGTGAATAAAGAGAGAGTGTGTAGAATTTCATAACCTTCATAGCAGAGAGTGTGGTAGAGGAGGTACAAGTGTGGAGAAGAGAGTTGATGACTCTGTAAAAAAAGAGTATCCATTTCTAAGTATTAAAAGTTCTATTTTCCAGTAGAAGTGTGTGAAGGAATGTTTTAGTTTTGTAGAGACTTGGTGTGTGGATGTATATTATAGTGTCCTCTAGAGTAAGTTCAAGGATACTTGTAGAGGTAGTGGATGATTGAAGACCAGAAGCTATTTGAGGACAAAAAGTTAACAAAAGACTATCAAGTACAATAATTTGTTTGAGTTACAAAACTTCATTTGTAACATGATACTGAATTTGTAATAAGAAATCTCTCATTGTATAATCATTTCAATGGATACTCAGATTAGGGGTAGAAGATCCTTTGAGTTGGTGCTCATAAATCTGGAGTTGGTGTTCCTTTTGGGTTGGTGCCCATACATTGTAATATAAACCATTTTTACTTTGAGGGTGGATTGGAGTAGTATCCTCCAACAGCTATTCTCAATGAGGTTTTTCCCATCTTGGGATTTACTTGTACACATTGTGTTATGGGATGCACTTTGTGTGTTTATTTTAGATACCTTTCCTTTTCTCCTTGTTTATGCTTTTAGTATTTATTTTCATGTTTCTTAGAAGAGTTAAAATTAGTAGTCCACTGATTCACCCCCCTGTTAGTGGTCTTTTTGTTCCTTCATTCTTCACACTTTACTTCTGCCTTCGAAAGATATGAACTTTATTCACACATAGCACTCGCATATCTCGCTTCTTTTTTTTCACACCATACATCAAATGATATAAACAATCGATCATACATATCCACAGCTAAGGATAACATCAACTACATGTTGGCCCAAATTAATAAACAATATATCAATGCAAATCAAAGTGTTGGCCAAAAAATAGCAAGGACCCAAAAAAACATGTCTCGAGCACAAAACACCTTAAAAAATTAGTCTCAAAGTTCCACAACATGCTACAATCACCCTATCAGCCATGAACATGAAAAACATGAACACCCAGAAGAAAATCACCAATCACGAGCACAATAATCAATGCGGGCCAACAACACAGATAAAGCACGATCTAGAAACATCCACAAGCATGAATGACCACAGAAGAATTCACAACAACTTAGATTACAAGAATCACATCTTCTTCTTCCAGGAACACTAGCTACATCAAGAAAACAATTGTCAAAACACTAATACTCATAACTTGATCAAATCTTCATGCAAAACTCTAAAAAAATTTATGGATAAACTAGATATATGTGTCAACAAAACCTTTAATCCATAACTCCTTATCCTCAATATAATGAACTAGCCATCATACTAAACTGAACTACATCACCAATGACCTGTAACTTATTTTATTATAATTTTCTCAATATCCTCGACATATACAACCTTAAAGACATTAATGCTAATAGTGTTTACATCAATGACAACCATATATCAGCAATATCCAACAATCTCCAACAATAATGTATTTTTATTTTGAAGATTGCTTGGTGATAAGTTAATTGACATTTTGTGAAGTCTAACACCGCCTTTATTGCATCAATTAGAAAATCCAACTTGTGTGTCCTATTTACAGACACAAGAACCAACACACCTTTGTCTCATGCATTTAGGAGGTTCCCCATCCATTGGTGCAACCATGAGTTAACTAAAAATAAATTTTGATAGCGGTGGTGGATGGTATTTGACCAACCTCCATTTCAATAACCATGAAGTACCACAATAATTTTGAGGAAACTCTATTGTGATTTTTTCCTCATTAAGATGCTAAATTATTTTGACATCTTAGACTTTCAGGGTAGAGGTGGGGGGTCCACACATGATAGACCGGCTGCATGACATAATCCAAAGTTGGCACCGAGACCTTTGGCCAAACCCATGGTCGAGCATGTCACTGTTCCTTCCATTGTTAAGGACAGTGTAGAGGTAGCCATGCTGGAGTCGGTTAGCTCACTCACCTAGACCATTATACAGTGTGTGAGGCCTCTAGTAGAGCCTGATGTGGAGGAGAGGTGTAGGCCCCGAGCTCCACCCCACCATTGTGGTGCTTGTGGTGTTGTTTTCATGTATGATTATCAGAGTGCTCAAGATGCAGCTACATAGCCTACATTATTTGTAGAGGAAATGGCTTTCATAGATGATTTGTTGAATAATTTGTTCGACATTGACACTCAGGTAAAATTCAACAACTTCATTTAATTTGTTTATTAAATTACATTTTTTAATTTAAGAATAACTAAATTAGTAGAATATTGATATGATGAAATTTCAGGGTCATAATCTTCATGAGACATGCTCCATTCTTGTAGACCCTTATTCATTCTCGACATTGAGTCCATAGGTATGCAACTAGCATTAAAGATATTATTAATGCATTTGAACAATTGAATGTTATATTTGAATGTTTTTCCCATAACATGCTTTGGATGTCAAATAGTTTCTTGGTGGACCTTCAACCTCCACACCTCATAATTCATGTCCTCAAACAACTTTCACTTAGGTATCCTTTATTCATTAATGGCGTTGTAAAACAATGTTAGCTAGTTTTCATAATTTTGCGTTTACAAATCTAAAAAATTGATGAGAAACACCAACATTGGTTGGTCTTGTGAGATCCTAAGTATACTTACCATTCAATGTCCATATCATTCCTCCATTCCTTTTATCACACATATTTTAACAATTTTATATCACATATCCCAATCTTTAACACCTTATATATTATACCACCTTATTGCATAATTCATCTTATACACGTATTGTTACAAGAAACCTTTCCTTCTACTCATTATTGACCAAATATCTAATACATTATTACTACACACCTCAAGTTCCCACATCATGTCCTATATTCAAACCTTAGACATCGCCTAATTCACTTTATGGTCTAATATTCCCTCCTAATTACTTCCCATTAACCTCTAGTATAATTCACCATAAAAATCTTTTATTATCCCATCCTAGCTCATCCAATTAATCTCTACTAGTCCATTATATGTTTAATCATCCCCTCTTGATCATGTCACATTATCTTCTCCTTATTCACTTTTTGTTCCTTTGTTCCTTCCTAATACCATCCTATTAACATTTAATAGCTCACCCTATTTTCCATGATCCCTTCCTAGCCCATCCCACTAATATCTTCTAGTCCATGCTATTTCTCATTATTCCCTTCTACTCCCATCTTATTGTACCTATTATTATTTCACCCTAGCAATTCCATGATCCCCTATGTTCCATTCTATGTTATACCATCTTTATCCACGTTTCATCCTAGATAACTCTTCTCTATTATTACTACACATAGGTCAAGTTCTCACTTCATGTACTATATTCAAACCCTAGACACCTCCTAATTAACCCTATGTTGCATTATCCCCTACTAATCACATCCCATTAACCTCTAATTTTCCACCCTATATTATATTATCCCATCCTAGCCCATCCCATCAATCTATACTAGTCCATCCTATATTCCATTAACCCATTCTATTCTCATCCCATTACCCTCTCTTATTTCACCTTATTTTCCATTATCCCCTCTTGGTCTTGTCCCACTATATTTCCCTAATTCACCCTATGTTCCTTTATTCCCTCTTAATCCCATCCCATTAACCTCTAATAGTTCACACTATATTTTGTTATCCAATCCTAGCCCATCCCATTAATATATTCTAGTCCATCCTATGTTCCATTATCACATTTGACCCCCATCCCATTGTACCCTCTATTATTTCACCATATGCTCCATTATCCCCTATTGGTCTTGTCTCTTTATCCCTTCTATGCTATAGCACCTCCATCCAAATTTTAGCATATACATCGTTAGAAGAAATCTTTCCTTCCACTCATTATTAACCAACGTTGTCTTCTCCATTACTGCTACATACCTCAACAACCAATTTCATGTGCTATAGTAAAACCCTAGACACGTCCTAATTCATCGTATGTTCCATTATCCCTTTTAAAGCTGCTAGTACTATAGTAATTCTCACTTCATTCATGTGAAATTCATTGTGCCATTATCACTATGTTGACAACATGCCCTCATTAACATTAGCTCATCAACATATGCAATACAAATATTAATGAGCATTAAACTTTTGAATTTGCAAGAGTTTGGACTATCCCAATGGACTTAGTACTTTCACTATTCTATGATCTATAAGCACCATACTATAATCTCAAATGAGGCTAACCATTTACTCTTTCATTTATGACAGTTATAAAGGGACTACCTGAACTTTTTTACATTACTATTAGATATGTTGTTTCATTTGCAGTTGTTGACATTAGACAACCCTGGTGATGTTGGTGGCATGATGCACCATGGAGTTGCTGCAAAAATAGCCAAATTTGATCCATTGAGAGAGGTATGCAGCATATTAGTCAATTTGACATTATATTTTCTCTTTTATGGCCTATTATAGAAAAATTTCGTGATACTTTTATGTAGTTTAATTTCTATCTTGATGGCTTCTATAGGTGGTTGTCACTCCAGATCATGGACATGGTAATGTTGTAAATATGCATAATGACTATATGTATGCGAAAAGTGATTATATTTTGTTATATGTCATTCCACAATTCAATTTCTATGTATTAACATCTTTACTTTTTATTGTATCAGTTCAAGGTCCAAAGTGAAGAGAGGAGGACTAGTGAGTTTGTTCGAAAGACAAGAGAACCAATAGGCACTCGATCCGACCGAATTTTGAAGGTAGCATGAGATCGTTTTCCTCCCCCTAGAGGGAAATGACTATGTATTAGGGCCATTTGTTGTATGTCTATGTGGAATTTTGGAACATATATTTTATACTATCGATATATACATGACATTTTATGTCCATATGGCTCTTTTGTACTAAGACTATATGGATTTTTTGGATATATTGTATATACTTTTATCAATATATGATTATATAGCCTTATGAATTTTTAATTAAAGAAATCTTATTTTTCTACTACCATTCTTGAATGATTTTATCATGTGCATTGCATAAATTTTATGCTTGAATCTTGTAGGCATAGATTTTGTTTATATCTAATACTTAATTAATTACTATCGATTGTTCAATAAGCTCCATCTAATGTATATTGTGTAAATAAGCTCCATTCCTGGTGGTTTATATCCTTTGCAATGCTTCAATTAATTGTGTCTCACTTATTCACATGTATGCTTCACTTATTCACGTGTATACTTTACATATATTGTGTGTATTCATGTGTATGCTTCATGCTTCTGATGTATAATTCAAGTGTTCATGTGTATAATTAATGTATTTGCGTGTATGCCCCATGCTTCTTGAGTTCTATTATTGTCTAATGGAAAGGAATTTAACACCAAAAGGTTTCAAATGAACTATAAGAGCTCCTTCCCATAAAAAAATATCATAGAAAAATGTATTGCTTTTAATTCATGGTTGAGGTTGGCATCCAAAAACTAATGGTTTTGATTCTAGAGCTTAGTAATCATTGCATTTACATCTATAGAACAAGTGGATGTTTAAAAACTCATGGGAATATATATACCTCTATGAACTTGTATGAATGTGCATGAAAACACATGATAGTTGTTGATCCAACCAACAAAATTTATTTGCATCTGCTAATATCACAACACTTGCCATCTCATTAAATGAAATCAATGCACAGGTCGATTTTCATGATATGTTGAAGATATTAGATGTATATACAAAAAAAATATAAGCTTTATTTCTAGGTGCATCACCCATGTGGAGTTATCACATTTATCCCATATTTATCATTTAAACAAGTTAAAAAACCTCGCATTTTCTATGTGTGAAATAACATGACAAATCATTGACAAACATGGTCCTATAATTGTTGCCACATCATGTTTTATAACTATAGAGAATGAAAAACCATATGTCATGGATGTTGAATATTCAGATCCAATGTTTCACTAGTAGGTTGAGTTTTTCATTTCAGCAAGGGTGCACTATTTGGTGACAACAACTACAATTCACACTCTTAAGGGATTCAACTGGTTGAACGTAGCTCAGAGTGATTTGGCATGTTTGGGTGCAAAAGAGGACTGTTCCTAGTGTAAAAATACCCACCCAGATGCATCAAAATAGTTCATTTGGTCACATGAGTTGCAAAATGAAAGTTACACCATTTTGCAACTTTGCATGACTTGCATTTGACAACTTTCCCCCAAGCTAAAAGTCACAACCACAGGAAAACAACTTCGAGATAGAAAAAACCGAGAGAGGTTATTCTAGAGGGGTCCAACACAAACCCATAGGCTTAGATGACAAGTTTCTAATTGTCAGGATATCCAAGTAACAACATGCTAAATGTTTCAACCACTTTACACTTTAGACTCTTAAGGGATTCAACCAGTTGCATGGAGCTCAGAGTGATTCAGTGTGTTTAGGTGTGAAAGAGAACCATTCCTAGCATAAAATTATCCACTTGGATGCATTGGAATAGTTCATTTGGTCAGATGAGTTGGAGAACAAAAGTTGCACCACTTTGCAACTTTGCACTACTTGCATTTGACAACTTTTTCCCCTAGTGGAAATTGGCCACCATAGGAAAACACCTCTGAAATAGAAAAAACTAAGAGGTTATTATAGAGTGGCCCAATGTGTTCCCACAGGCTCAGACAATAATTTTCTAAGCATCATAGTATTTGAGTAACAACATGATAAAGTTTGTAGCCATTTTGTACTTTGGACTCTTAAAGGATTCTATTGGTTGAATGTAGCTTGGATTGATTCGATGTGTTTGGGTTTGAAAGAGGACCATGCCTAGTGTAAATTTACCCACTTAAATTTTTTGGAACAATTCATTTGGTCACATGAGTTGTAGAAAAAAATTCACACCACTTTGAAACTTTTAACTACTTTCATTTGCCAACTTTTTTCCCAAGCAAAAAGTCACCACCACGGGAAAATGCCTGTGAGATAGTAAAAACCAAGAGAGGTTATTGTAGAGGGGCCCAATGTTAATGCATAGGCTTATAAAATAAGTTTCTAATCATCACAATATCCAAGTAATAACATGTTGAAGTTCGCAACCATTTTGCACTTTGGAATCTTAAGGGATTTGTTGGCAGATGATGAACACTCCCCTCAGGATTTGTGACATGGAATAACCACCTCCCATGGATTCATTAACTCTGGTAGTTGTATCAGGCATTAACAGGTTGATCTTTTGGTGCAATGACAACTGTGGGCCAACAAGTGGTATCAGAGCCAAAGGTGTCAGGTTTGAATCCCCTCGGGTAACACTGAGAGTGAGTTTATTGGAAGATGGTCAATGCTCCCCTCGAGATTCTTGACATGGACTAACCGCCTCCCATGGATCCATTAACTTTGGCAGTTGTATCGGGTATTAACAAGTCGATCTTTTGGTGCAACGACAATTGTGGGCCAATATGATTTAGTCAGTTGAATATAGCTCATACCAATTCAGAGTGTTTGAGTGTGAAAAAGGACCATGCCTAGCATAAACATAACCACCTAGATGCGTGGAATATTTCATTTGGTCACACGAGTTGCAGAATGAAATTTGCACCACTTTGCAACTTTCAACTACTTGCATTTGACAACTTTTTTCCAAGAAAAAAATTGCCACCACAGAAAAAGGTTTCTAAGATAGATAAAACTGAGACACATTATTGTAAAGGGGCCCAATGCAATCCCATAGGCTCAGATGAGAAGTTTCTAAGCATCATGGTATTCGATTAATAACATGTTAAAGTTTGTAGCCATTTTGCTCTTTGGACTCTTAAGGGATTCAACTAGTTGAATGTAGCTTAGAGTGATTTAGCATGTTTGGGTGCAAAAGAGGACCATTCCTAGCATAAAAATACCCACCTAGATGCGTTGAAATAGTTTTTTTGGTCATACGAGTTGCAAAATGAAAGTTGAACCACTTTGCAACATTCAAATCCTTGCATTTGAGAAATTTCCCCAAGTGAAAATTCATCACCATGGGAAAAAGCCTCCGAGATAGCAAAAACCGAGAGAGGTTATTGTAGAGGGGCCCAACACGATCCCATAGGCTCAGATGAGAAGTTTCTAATCATTATGGTATCCGAGTAATACCATGTTGAATTTTGTAGCCATTTTTCACTTTGGACTCTTAAGGGATTATGTCGGTTGAATGTAGCTCAAAGCAATTCAGTGTGTTTGGGTGTGAAACAATGATAAATTTAAGAAACCCCCCTCAAAAAAGATATAAAATCTTAGTGAATCTTTCATATTTTTAGGAAAAAATATTAATTTCTATTGGCGAATATTTTTTCCTTTTTTTGAAAAATATTAATTTATTGGTGAATTTTTTTACATCACTAAAATTTTATAGAAAATTTTGGCAAATCTTAAAAAATCATAGGAAAATATATTAATTATGATGGAAAATTTATCCAATCTAAAAAAATAATTCTCATGAAAAAGTAGGGGCTCGAGGGTGAAAATTATCGATGGGTTTAAGGGGTAGACTATAATATTTACTTGTCACCATTATTTTAAAACATAATCTAATGACCCTCATTATATTCTACAAGGTAAAATGTACCCATGATCTGTAATTCTCATGGGGCCTGAAATTGCTTGGATCATTGGTCTAATGACCCTTGTTGTATTCTACGAGATAAAATGTACCCACAATCTATAATGCTCATGAGGCCCAAAATTGTGGTTCCCATGAGCATTACAAATTGTGGGTACATTTTACCTCATGGAATACAACAAAGGCCATTAGATTATATTGTGAATCAATGGTCAAAACTAAAGATTGAAAATATTATCCTAAAGCAACTAATATCTATGATATACTATTGGTGAATTAATAAAGATTTCTACTATAATTTATAGAATTTTGGCGAATCTAATCTAATCATGTATCAAATATTATGGCAATTTTTTTAATAAAATAAATTCTTTAGCGATTTAAATAAGACTATAATAAGATTTTATAAAAATGTGGCGATTCAAGTCATGTTGTTTTTTGAACTATTAGCCAATTTTGGATTCCCGAATTTCAAATATTAGCCAATTGGCGAATATTAGCCACTAAAAAAATCAATGGTGTGAAAGAGGACCATGTGTAGTGTAAACGTACCCACCTATATGCATCAAAACAATTAATTTGGTCACACGAGTTATAGAATGAAAGTTGCACCACTTTGCAACTTTTAACTACTTACATTTGATACCTTTTTCCTCGAGTGAAAATTTGCCACCATGGGAAAAGGCCTCCAAGATAGTGAAAACTGAGAGAGGCTATTGTAGAGGAGCCCAAAATGATCCCATAGCTTAGACGAGAAGTTTCTAACCATCACGGTACCCGAGTAACAACATGCTAAAGTTTGTAACCATTTTGGACTTTGGACTCTTAAGGGATTCTACTGGTTGAATGTAGCTTGGAGCGATTCAACATGTTTGGGTGCAAAAGAGGACCATGCCTAGCATAAATGTACCCACTCGGATGCATTGAAACAATTTTTTTGGTCACATGAGTTGCAAAATGAAATTTGCACCACTTTGCAACTTTCAACTACTTGCATTTGACAACTTTACCCCAAGTGAAAATTTGTCACCACAGGAAAAAGCCTCTGATATAGTGAAAACTGAGAGAGGTTATTGTAGAGGGGCCCAACATAATCTCATCAGCTCAGAGGAGAAGTTTATAAATATCATGGTATCCGAGTAACACCATGCTAAAGTTTCCAATGATTTTGCACTTTGGACTCTTAAGGGATTCTACTGGTTGAATGTAGCTCAGAGCGATTCAACATTTTTGGGTGTAAAAGAGGACCATTTATAGTGTAAACATACCCACCTAGATGCGTCAAAATATTTTATTTGGTCACACGAGTTGCAAAACAAAATTTGCACCACTTTGCAACTTTCAACTGCTTGCATTTGACAACTTTTTCCCCAAGTGAAAATTCGCCACCACAAGAAAAGGCATCTGAAATAGCAAAAATCAAGAGATGTTATTGTAGAATGGCTCAACATGATCCCATAGGCTAAGATGATAATTTTATAAGCTTCATGATATCCAAGTAACAACATGATGAAGTTTACAATATTTTGCACTTTGGACTCTTAAGGGATTTTGTCAGTTGAATGTAGTTCAAAGTGATTCAATGTGTTTAGGTGTGAAAGAGGACCATGCCTATCATAAAAATACCCACCTAGATGTGTTAGAATAGTTCATTTGGTCACATGAGTTACAGAACAAAAGTTGCACTACTTTGCAACTTTCAACTACTTGCATTTGACAAGTTTTTCCCCAAGTGAAAATTTTCCACCATGAGAAAACGTCTTCAAGATAGAAAAAACCAAGAGAGGTTACTATAGAGGGGCCCAACGCAATCCCATAGGCTCAAACAAGAAGTTTCTAAGCATCACGGTGTCTGAGTAACAACATGTTGAAGACTACAACCATTTTTCACTTTCGACTCACAAGGGATTCAACCAGTTGAATGTAGCTTGGAGTGATTCAACATGTTTGGGTGTGAAAGAGGATAATTCCTATCATAAAATTACCCATGTGGACATGCTAGAAAGTCTATTTTTCACACAAGTTACTAAATGAAAGTTGCACCACTTTGCAACTTTACACTGCTTGCATTTGACACGTTTTCCATCAAGTGAAAATTGGACACCACAAAAAATGACTTTGAGATAACAAAAATTGAGAGAGGTTATTGTAGAGGGTCCCAACATGATCCCATAGGCTCAGAAAGAGAGTTTGTAAGCATCACGATTTTTGAGTAATAGCCTATTAAATATTTTTGCCCTTTTGCACTTTAGACCTTTAAGGGATTGAGCCGGTTGAACGTAGTTTAGAGTGATTCAACATGTTTGGGTGTGAAAGAGGGTCATTCCTAGTGTTAACGTACCCATCCAAATGTGTTGGAACAATCCATTTGGTCACACGAGTTGTAGAACAAAAGTTGAACCACTTTGCAAGTTTACATTGCTTGCAATTGACACTTTTTCCATCAAGTCAAAATTTGACACAATGGAAAAACTAATACAAGATAACAAAAATAGAGAATAGTTATTGTAGATGTGCCCTACGTGATCCTGATATCTCAAACAAAATGCTTGTAACTAACATGTTTTTTGGATAACAAACCCTCAAAGATTGCTACCCTTTCGTAATTTGGACTGTTAAGGGATTACGTCGCATGAATTACGAATGTTTGAAGGCAACAATACATTTCAAAATTTGAGTAAATATCATTACAAGTGTTTATTTTAATAGACTGTATGCTATATTGATATTGATATATAATCATTAGGTTGATTCATTTTAATAAATGAAGTTTTTATAATAAGTTAGTCAATTGGTGCTAGTTATAATATAGAGAGAATAAATGAAGAAAGAGAATTATTAGTAACCATCAATGGTTATTACACTCACTATATTACTAATACGATGTTTACAATAAAATGAGATTTATTTGGTTGTCATAATTATTTTGTTTGTGCAACAATTGTCTAATTTGCTTCATACGCCATTCTAAAACCCAAGTGCTTGTACTTGTAGGCACAATTCCTTAGTTACTCTATTCTCATAGATCTTTTATAGTCACTCATATATTCAAGATTCTCTTATAATATCTACATCACCATGAGACCCCATTTCTACGAGGCATACGTTGCCCCTACCTTGTCAACCCTACTGAATTGGCAAACTAGTGAGCTCACTAGCTTGCCAATTCGGTAGGGTTGACAAGGTAGGGGTAGCATATGCCTCATAGAAATGGAGTCTCATGGCGATTTAAATCACCGTGAGACCCCATTTATATGAGGTATACGCTGCCTCTACCTTGTCAACCCTATCGAATTTTCCACCATGAGACCCCATTTCTATGAGGCATACACTACCCCTACCTTGTCAACTCTACCGAATTGGAAAGCTAGTAAGCTCACTAGCTTTCCAATTCGGTAGGGTTGACAAGGTAGGGGTAGCATATGCCTCATAATGATGGAAGGCATTCTATGGTTTATAGAAAATCAAAAAATATGCCTTTCTTCAATATAAGACATTGTTTCATATTTTATCATAAATCCACATACTTTCCCTTTAAGACAACTTTAAATGTAAACCATAAACCATTACAACTAACTTTAAATGTAATATACACATTTAATTGAGGCATTAATTAAGGAATATACATATTTGCATGTATTAATTTCTCACAATTTTTGTATATCAAAAAATACACCAAGTCAATAACAAATATTACAATAGTGATGGAAGAACATATTAAAAATCCTCCCATTTATCAATACTTCTAGCAATACATGCAAGGAAATAATCATCCCATTTTTAGCCCAGACCATGAAATATATTGTATAAGAAGAAACAAAAGGAGCTACTGCCCAGTTTGTTTTCTCCAATCCACCTCAGGTGACCCAGTTATTTGCATTCCAAAATGATTCAAAACATGTACATCCCCTAATCCCTTGGAAACCCATGGGTAGTAGCCTCTCTGTGGCTGTGTACTCTCATTGTAATTTGGTCCACAAAAAAATTGCAAAATCCTAACAATTTTAGACATGGACTCACATAAAAATAATTAAAGACCAATAACTGAATAATGTCAGACATACACCTTTTTACCAGATCTGTTATCTCCTTCATGCATGCTATAAGTAGATCAAGTGAAGGTCCTGCAATGGTGATGTGGCCCATCTTTTTCTACTTTCTCATACCACTAAACACTTGTACCAACAACTAATGTTGTTCTTTTCCTAAGTTTACAATCTTAAGTATAACCAATAGTTACAAATGCATCAATGATAGTCCTAAATACATATGGCATCAAACACCAGTAGATAATAGAAACTTAAAGGTAGTCAATAGAGAGCAACATGTAATTATCATTTTTCAAATTAATAATAATGGAATTTTGCAAACCATTCTACAATCAAACTTAAATGCTTCAAAGAAAGTACTGATCAATAACATGAATCTACAAATTCAATGTGCATGTACTTACAAATCAATCTACGATACCATTCAAGCCTACTATACTCTTTATTTTGTCAAGTATTGCCTCATGGTTAGACTCACAAACTTTCCACAAGTTCTTGTTCGTAGGTTTTCCCTTACATTTGATCAAATGAATATTGGCTACGACTACAAGGTTTGAGTAGTGAAGAATCTTTTGATGCATGTCGAAGTCCTCAAACAACCAAACTATAGCATTCTTAATTGGGTACCTTCTAAGGCATATTCCAGTAACAAAAACTGAACATGTAGGATATTCTATGATTTCTCCATCTATAACTGGGGCCTACAATTTCTTTTTGGCCTCGATACAATGACACGGGTAATAATTTTCACCCTATTCACTATCTTCATCTGTAATCATTGCATAAACATGTCCTACATTGATATGTTCATCTTGTTAGATTTATTTAATGAACATCAAAATAAAACTTGAAAGTAAGATATATTATCTGGTTCTCGTAGCTCTGATACATTATCAAAGTCAATGGATGATTGCATCTTTATGATTTGTAGAGCCTTCAAGAGCTGATAAGTGTCAAGTGGGGTTATACTTCTTACAAGTCATCCGTCAACCCACTCTGTTGACTCACAATCATTCCATGCTTGAAATTTACATGTAGAACAAAAGCATGCAATTTTCCACATATGGATAGTCTGTGTACCTGCATTGGAGCATCTAAAAGAGTGTAGCTCACTCAATCCTTTTAGTGTACAACAATCCTCATATTTTGCAATGTTAGTATCATCTACTAAATGAAAAAATATATGAACTAAAGAATTACCTTCACTACCTAGACCCATTGCATGATTCCACCACTCAAAAAATGATCTTGCATCTATCAACTTTACACTGTATTTGTACTTTAACTCTTCTCATTCTAAGGCTCTTTTGATATATGCACCTGCTCCATCATGCTCCCCCTTTCCATGCCTAGCCTCTGAGAAGTTCCACATATGGGGAACACCATTGATCCTATGCATTCTGCTCAACCAGTAAAACATGTTGGAGTTCTTGAATTGCAATGTACATTTATCTGACAATATGATACGTTGACTGGATGATATGCCCCTGCTAGCCAAATCTAAAAGAAAACTTGCACAAACTTTGTAGAATGTGTGAGATCATCACTGATGTAAAAGTGATACTTCCTCAATACTTTCTTGTTATTCTTTGTACTATCATTTTCATGAATGAATTATATATGCACAAATATAGCAACTTGTGTGGAATTATAGTACTATGATTGCACCTCATTATGTGGTTGTAGTGTGTAGTTCTCCATGAATTTGAAAATTGAAACGATTCTATGAAGTGGAAATGTATCCTTACATAACTTGAACTATGAGTCCAACCATCGAGCTCTATGTGTATGCCTTGCATACTCATAGACCACATGATCACAGAAAATTCCCATAAATTGATACACTGGAATCTTATCACTGAGCAATTCACACTTCTTTTCTTTTTTCCCATCTTTTAAACTGTAGGCCACTATCTTGTATTTGTCAAATTTCACAATTTTGTCTCCAATTATGTGAGTACTAGCCATGTGTTGGAAAATTGGAAAATTTTGCATGCCACCACAATGATCACATGTGCCATCCAAACATGACTTCTTGTAAAAATTTGACCATTCATTCTTTCACATAAAATGGAAGATAATAATTCCCTTGATGATTTAGGTGGAGGCCTTATGTTACATTCCTGCAAAACATTTTTAGTATTCATATCTATGTATATACGTCGATAAACATCATAATAGCTAGAAAAATTAATATGAATTCTACAACAACAATTATACTGCTTGCTTTGGGCAATGTATTAACTATAATAAAAGCATGCTCTATTTCTTCAACAACACTCTTTCTCTACAAGCTCAGGTGACTGTTGTTCTTGGTTGTTTGTGTAGTTCTCTCCCTTTGGTGTATCTTGGTTTACCTCTTATTGTCAAGGAAGTCACCCTTGACTTCTAGAATTATGTCCTTGAAAGGATACAAAGGAATTTGGTTGGTTGGAAAGGTTCCATCCACAGTCATGCTAGAAAACTGTAGCTTCTTTTATCAGCTCTTCAAGGGATCCCTATTTACTTCCTCTCCATTTTCAAGATATATAGCTGAAAATTTTGAAAAAAATTAGAGGAATTTCCTTTGGTCGGGGACTAAGGAAAAGAAAAAGTTTTCTCTAATCAAATGGGATAATTTTTATAAACCTAAACCTTGTGGTGGGCTTGGGATAAGGAATATCCCTTGCATCAACAAGGATTTGATTTCTAAGGTGGGGTGGGATTAATTGAGAAATAAAAAATATTGGTGCAAAATTATGAATGCTAAGTATCTCCAAAATAGACCCTTGATTAATTGCCTCTCTGAAGATCACCCTTTAGGTTCTTTGGATTGGAAGAACATTTGCAATTTGCAGGGGTTGCTTAGGACTAGGATGAAATGGAAAGTTGGAAATGGTTGTAGTATCAGATTCTAGGAAGATCCCTAGTTACTTGAAACCTCTCTAACCCATTCTGAAATTAGAAACTTGATGAGACCTGCACATTTTTTCTTTCGCTTCTACATTAGGGATTATCTCCTTGGCCTGCAAGGGGCCCATGGATGGAATGATTTGGCCCTTTTTTGCCCTCTATATCCTAGGTTGTGTACCTTGGCCAAGTCCTTGCAGAACCTTCTTTCCCTTACAAGATTACCATTGAACAACATGGAGGATGAATTTTTTTGGACTCATGAGAAGCAGGAGGAACTTTCTATTAAAACAACTTATAATCTATTGTCAGAATAGAGTGGCATCCTCAGACCCTGGAAGCGGGTTTGGAATAGACACTTGATCCCAAAGATAAAAAAAATCTGGTGGACTACTTACCATAACAGGATTCTTACTCAGGATAATCTAAGGAAAAGGGGATTTCAAATCCCCAACAGATGTTTGTTATGCAAGTGTAACGAAGAATCTATGGAACACTTGCTTCTACACTACCCATTTTTTGTTAGTGTGTGGGAGATGGCTTTGGAAAGGTTGAGTACTTAGTGGGCTATGAACAAGGACATTATTTCATTTATTTTAGGCTGGTTTGTGCCTTTCATTCACCCTGTTCCTCATGAGATATGGAATCAGGTCCCCCCCATTATCTATTGGTGTTTATGGAAAGAAAGGAACAATAGGATTTTTAGGAACATTGAGATGAGCCCAAAGGAGGTTTTTGGTATAGGGGCAAGGCTTATTATAGAAAATATTTCTCTCTTCAAAGGAAAACTCCTGGATAAGGACCTGATTGATTAAGAAATAAAAATGGCTAAAGCTTGGCATCAAAATCTGGAGGCCAATTCCTATGACAACTCTAGATCTCAGGCTCGACAAGGCACTATTTTGAAACCTCTTGACCATGGTTGGCATAAGCTCAATTTTGATGGTCCTTCCAAAGGCAACCTAGGAAGGGCAAGTATTAGAGGTATAATAAGGGATTGCAAAGAAAATTTTGTGGCTGGTTACTCAGGGGGGATTGGGATTCAATCCTCTATGATTGTTGAAGCTAGAGCACTGCTAAAGGGCATCCAGTTGGCTCTCTCTATGGGGACTAGTAATCTGCATTGTGCACAAGTTTTTTTTTACTTCTAAATATGAAAAACTAACTAAGAATGCAATGTAAAGAACACAAGACCACCTCAATGATTAGCCTAAGTTAGCACAGATAAAATGATGGTTAAAAGATAAAAAAGGACTGTTATACCTTTTACTTGTGCTGCCTTGGTTGGCCCTTTATTGGAGATGGAATTGTGTGATACTTGATGGAAAGTGCTACTAAAATATGGATGCAAATATGGAAATTATGGATGAATATCAAGATAAACTAAAATGGATGTGTGAATGAATGAGCTAAAAATGCAAGTACGATAATTGCAAGTATTAGAATGAAAAATAAGGCTTGAATGTGGCTAGAGAATTTGAGAGCATAAGGATAATAAAAATGCATGAGATCCCTTAAAACATGTAAGAGGGGGGTATTTATAGAGGAATTTGAATTCTTTAGAGAATTCAATAGCCAAGATTGAGCCACCATGGCCAAGATGAAGGGCTATGGTGAGTTGAGGACTCAGAAGCCCTCACATCTTGCCATGTGGTAGATGAAGTGTCACAAGGACACATGAGGTGGAAGATGACATGTGACGGAGGTACTTGCAAGTACCTTGGCATGTGACTGATGTGACCTCTCAATGATCACATGGGGAAGGAGAAATTTTTGGGAGAATAAAAGTGAATTTTAAATTCACAATGATTGGGAGTATCCTAAGGATAAGACAAGGTTCCCAAAAGGGTAAGATGAGAAGTACCTTGAATAAGACAAGGTGCTTATAATAGAAGGTTACTAACCCATGTGACTAATGTGACCTCTCAATGATCACATGGGGAAGAAGAGATTCCTTTGAGGAATAAAAGTGAATTTTAAATTCACATGGGGAAGACAAAAAGGAATTAAAAGTTCCTTGGGGAATAAGAGAGTTGACCAAAGGGGGCTTGATTAGACTGACTAATTACTGATTAGAAGACAATTAGTGGCTAATGAAGATTAAGAGCCAACTTGCAAAAGTTGGAGGATGTGACACATCCTAATCAAGGATTAGCCATGTGCACATCCATAATGAATGGATTAGGAGATGGATTAGGGTTAAGGAAAAGGATGTGACATGTGAGGAATTAAATAAATGTCATATTTATTTAATTCATTTGATGGAAAGGAGAGTAAAGGGGGTAAGGTATTTAATCATTAACTAAATACCTTAGGGATTAAATAGGGATTAAGGGTATTAATTAGATAATAACAATATTACCTAATTAATGTGAATAAGAGGATGTTTAGACGAAAAAGGGATAAATTTGGACAAATGTAAGTGTCCAAATCTGGATGTCTACATGCATATTGAAGGAGATTCTAAGTCTTTAATTGATGCGATCAACCTGGGTAGATTACTAGGATGGAGTACTAAAGACATTTTAATAGACATAAAAAATCTAATGTCTAAGCTAAATTTGAAGGTTGCTACCCATATCTTTTGGGAGGGTAACCAAGTGGCGAATGCTATGGCTAATTTTGGCACCCACTCAAAAAATTCTAATTGTTGGCATGACTTGGGGAACCTTCCCCCTAGCATTCAAGGTTTAATTCTAAAGGAGCAAGAAACATGTATTATCCATGAAGTTGAATAATTATGTGATGTTCTTGGCCTTATGGTGGGTCCACATTCTTGTCTACTGCGTCATGTGGACAGGTTTAAATGCTGAAGTTTCCTACAAGTGGAAAATTTGGAATAATGAGGTGAAGATCATGTTTAAAAAGGATTTTATGAGAAGTGATGGGGAGTACTTCATGATTACGGCCAAGTTGGATCTAGCATTACATAATCTTTTATTGAGATTTGATATTTGCACCTTTTTAAAATGGTGTAAATTTTTGAATTTAAATTTTATGTGACTTGCATGCACAAGGTGAAGCTCTTAATTGGTCCTTTCTATCCCACTACTTTGATGCTACTGCTAAATGGTAGGAGATTATGTTTAGCTAAATTTGGCCCCACATCCAACTTTCATTGGGAATTGTGCAAAAGCAACATGGATGGCAAACCTTCCTATTCCATCATTTCTTACTTACCTTGACACAAGTGTTTGAAGATTTAGATTAATGTGATCACCAAGATTTCCTTTTGGGATGGTACTTTTCAAGCCTGTATTATGTGCATGGCTTTGATTTCCCAAGGCCACATTGTTTGCCTTAACATTTTATGTATGTGAAAGATTGCTCAAATGATCAAAATATCAAACCTTTTACTCTCATAGGTTTTTTGGATTTTCCATGTGTAGAGAAGCAACATGGGTGGTGATAGAGTACGAACAAAGCCTAATAACTATGGTGAGTTGTATAAATACCCTCTGGTCTGGCACATATGTTTGGAGGGTGGGCTTGCACCTTTAATGAAGAATTTGGTGGGTCATGATCATAAGTTATTTGTACAATTTTAGAGCTCTTCGAAAGAACGTAGGGTGACCTTGGGTGGTATCTCCTTTGAAGTTAATGAGGAGGTGATAGCCCAAGCTATAGAGCTATACTGCACCAGAAAGAAGTACCCCAAACATACAAAGTTGTAGGACAATGAAATCTTGAAGGCTTTCTCTATTGGTAATGCAGAACATGTGTGCAGCCCATCGGGATTTAAAAGAGAGGTTCTACCATGGCCTTGGGATCAGGTCTACCTTGCCCTAATGAAGTAAGTCACCCTAGAAGGTAGATACAAAACCTACTATTTCTATCATTTTCCTCTTCTGAATCACCTCCACGATATAATTTTGTTAAGCTTCCTATTGATGGTCAATATAACACAACAACGTTAAAAAAAATATTACTACTCTATTTCTCTTGGAAAAGATAAATAACCTATAGCCACCTATATTCCAAGGTCCTTGTAGTTGGTTCTCAACTCTGCTAATGTTGTTCAATGGCCTATGCAATTGTAATGTTCAAGGGGCCTACTGGTAAAGGGTATAAACTACATAATATAAATTAATCTAACGTTTGGTGGCTATATATAAATATCAAAAGATAGAACAGAGCTCAACACAACAAACATAAATGCAAACTCCTTTTAATTCAGACATATAAACTTCATAATGCGCATTTCTTACAAATAACTAAAATCATAAGATGATACAATCCACAAAATGATTTGCACTATTACATTTATTCATAGTGCTAATTCAAGACATACAATCATTCATCATCACTAAAATTTAAAATCAAACAAGAACACATCACCAGCTCATTACTAAAATTTATAGATCAACAAACACAAAGACATTTCATTCATTGATAAATTAATGAAATAATCTCAAATTCAGAATCTTTTATTGATTTACATCAAATAAGAGACATTTATGCACAACATTCACTGGCATATGAATGACTATTGTTCATCAACATTACCATTAAAAATTATAGTGGAAATAACATAAACTTATTTGAAATTTGTAAAAATGTCTAAGTATCTTTGCATAAAACTATAAAGCTTTGAAAAACTATAAAAATATCTTAGATCTCTCTTTAGACAACCAAACTTGACTTCAATTCTCTGACCTTTACAAAAAGGAGAGAAATTCTACATATAGACATACTCAACACTAATTCCTCTCATCAAAAATTACGATCAACAATCTGAGGTTTCAAATCCACAATTGTAGGGACACTCGGAGAACATGAGTCTCTCTTCTACTGTAATTGCTAAAGTTGAATAGACATGCCAACTACTCCTTTAGGCAAAATCAAGACTCCAAATCCTCATTCAGATCACTTTCGACCATCATAAATTGTTTATGACTGGCAATTCTCATTTCAGCCGTCCCTTTACTCAAAACATTTTACCAAGAAGATACTATTGTCCATGAACTAATTAAAACAATTTATTTTATTTATCAATTTCACATTGGGTCTCAAGGTACTCATCATAATTGGAAAGTACTTGCTTCACTGCATCATCATTCGAACCATCAACCCAATCAAATTTAAATTCAAATTCATTAAATTTCCTTTCAACTGTATCCACAATCACTTTCATCTAACCAATATCCTCGGTTTCCCATTGTAAGTCACATATCAGCTCCAACAACGTGTGCATAAGTGGACACACATTGGTGTCTCCCTCCTTCAACATCCCATTTAGTCATTCCTCCCAAGCATCCTTGACCTCTCCCAATGATTCAAGCTTGTGATCTCAAGGTAAGGTTTTTCCAATAAACCTTGAAATGATTTCTTCAAAGATACATGTATGCTCAAATATCTCATGAAAACTCTTGAGAATAATTATTATGTGTTCAACAAGAATCTATGACTTAAAAGCGGAGATATGAATTGACTTAGAAATAAACTTGGAATCTTCCTCACCCAAAATCTGGGACTGAACCAACTTTTTATTAGAAATTTTATCAATTGCCCTAAGCTTTCCCAGATATTCCCTAAGTTTCTCCTCTTCTTCCCACCATTCCTTCATAGATTCTTCTATATCTTTGACTAAATTAATCCCCCTAAAGTAATACTTAAAATCTTCATCTAAAAAATTATCCATATCCGCTTTAAAAAAATTAAGCCAATTATCAAACCATGTAGCTTTCTTTTTCATTTCAGTCAAATCATCTACCTATTTTTTTCTCATCAGAACAGGGACCTCTAACGATGTGGGTTGCTCAAGAGTAGATGGAATTAACTCCTTCAAGAAATATTTCATTTTACACTTGAGCCTTAATAATACTTATCTAATAAACTTTGGGCTGCAACTCTCTATCATATTTATCAGCAATTGGAGTAGCAATTTCAGCTACCAAATCTCCTTCATCAATAAGTCTAGTTGAATGCACTACACGGGCCTTCTTTTTCTTCACCTTATCAATTTATGTCGTCATATCTTCCCACATTACTGGTTGGGCCTGTACTTGTTGCCTCTTCTCTAAATTCAGTTTCAACCAACTGGGTGCATCTAGTTGAGTGGAAACTTGTTGAATGCTCGAAGGTGTGGAGGAAGTTGTTTCAACAGTTTGATGAGAAGCAACTTTCTAAAGTTCTTCTCGCTCTTTTTGCAATCTTTCTTGATCCTTTCTCTCATTCTCATCTTTTATCTCTTCTATTTACCTTATCTCTTCCTCCCATTTGGAAACCTCCTCTTCATCTTTAAGCCTTTGCTACTCTAACTCTTTGGCTCAAAGCTCTTCTTCTACAACCTTTTCTTGTGTAGCTCTGCTCTCCAATCCCAAGGCCTCATCTTCTGCCTTTTTTTGTGCTTATGATTTTTCCATTTCTCTAGCTAACTCATTAGATTTTCATTTATGTTCTTCTTCTTGGCAAGCTAATTCATATTGTTCTTTCTCTATTAATACATCATTAAGCTCTAGTTGTTGGTAGTGCAGACTCCCAATTTCAAATTCCTTTTCCTCCTCACCTAGGTCTACCTCCACCTTCCTTAAATATTCTTCCCATTCGGGTGCTTCTCCCTCTTGGGATGGAGTTCTTTCAGAATCAGATGAAATATTTTGAACATTTACCTCACCCTATCCCTCTTCTCTGATAACTAGTTCCCCTGAAGTTGATGGAATGGTAGGATCACCTCCCCCAACTTATGGGGGAACAACAACCTATTTCTCTGTAGCACTTTCTTCACCTGGGTGAACAACAGTCAAAGGTACAACAACAAAACAAAAAGTAAACCATGCAGTAGCTACCTCATAAGTAACCTTTTCTTTATGAAAAGCATCATCTATTTGTTGTAATGTTAAATATTCTCCCTCTATTTGTGGAGGCTCCTCAGTGGCTCCTTCTATCATTGGAACACCCTTCTTTAGTCTCTATTGGTTGGTCTCCATTGAAGAAGAGGTTTCATTACTAGGACCTATTTTCTTTGTCATCGTAGCCCTTGGTTGTTTCAACTAGAGTTCTATCCATCTCAGGATCATGTTCACCACTACTCGTGATATCTTTCTAATCTTGGTCACTTCTCGCTATGCCCAATTGATGGGTGGCAGGGCTTTTGTGTCCACTTGGTCAATATCATAACTGGGATCAAGAGTAATCCCATCATCTGTAGTGTCATCAGGAATATAATTTTTGACCTCAAAATCCCTCATCTGAGAAATTGTCAACCTTTCATAACCTCTTTTTCTTACCTCAAACTGATCCTGAAGGTTAGCCCAAAAATCCTCAAGAAGAGGAATATGATGAGTAAAGTGAGAAGGATAAAGTGCATGCATTTTTTCCTTCAGATCAAAGTATTTTCTAGAAGTGTGTTGCTGAAAATTCAAAGCCCGAAACTCCTATGTGGCTGATTTGGCCATTATTGTAGAAGAACAAGAATAGAATCCCAATTCCAAGGGGAAAGGATGTACAATAGTCCTATGCTGTGAAGAGAAAATAACATTTACCTCTGCAGCTTGTCTAGAAAATTCCATCAAAACCAACGAATCACCACAACATCTTGGCAATTTAAATGGATGGCCATCAAAACCAAATAACCTAAAATAAGTTGACTTGGGGCATTTAATGAACCAATATCCCCATTCCTAAATTAATTCCATAGATTATGAGGATAATCAGAAGCTTATGTCCCCTATAAGTTGATTTATTATAACATACAAAAAAGCATCATTCACTCTTTTGAAGTGCTTTTCTGACTCCTTAATCTCCAATTGGTCATAGTGTTCCCAAACCTTCTTTTGATATGGGCCTTCTTCCATTGACCCTACAGTTCTCAAGACAGGAAAACTTCCAATTCTTATTGCACAATAAATAACATAATAAGACATGTAAAATGTCTTGGTCTATGCTACCTGGAGGAGTTGGTTATAAATGTTGTCTGAGACAATCTACCCCCAATCCAAGTATTGCTTCCCTTCTAAAATCAACTGGATAAAAGGAAACATACAGTGCTCAAAAGTGTGGGATTCAGATTTTCCAAACACTCTGGCCAATAGTGTGATAATGTCTCCTACATCTTGGGAGAAATCTGACCTCTTTGGATTGGGTGGAAACTTATTTACTGATTTCTTCTCCTTCTTCAGCCATCGTTTATTTATGAGCTTTTTTTTCCTTTTACATATTTATTCCACAACTCAATTGCCTATGCCTTAGTCATCATCTTGACATTAGGATAGTGAGGGAGGTCAAATACCATTCTGATCATAGTTGGAGTCAAATTTATATTCACATTACCCTCAACATCAATTCATTGTCTTTGAGTGGGGTTGTATTCCTATGCAACTGTTAAGATAAACTCAGGACATTGCATTGCAATAGGAAAGGAAGCTACATGAGCCAACCCTGACTCCATAATTTTTTTTTCTCGTGGGACAACATCCTTAGAAAATGTATATTTGACAAACTAATCCAAATCCAAATGCCCCACCAAGGTGTCAGTAATATTAACAACTTGGGAGTCAAATTTGGATGGGACTAGATTCCCCTGATACTTGTATTTCATTGTGTAGGGAAACTATTCTAGTTTCAATTTCTTGGCCCTAATCCTCTTTGATGCTACCTATATTATTTCCTCAGTAGGTATCTCTTCCTCTGAGTCAGACATTGGTTAAATATCCTACACTACTGACACTCATTAGATACAAAAAGAAACATATTCATAATATCACAATGCAGGCTTTCAAACTAAATCAACATTAACCCAAAAAGAATTCAATTTAGTATGCTAATTTGATCATTTTTCGGGCTTCACGTTGAAACAATACCAAGTAATTAGCAAATTTTATGCAAAAACTAAGTTCTATCGGGGTTCAGGATCGGGTTGTGGACAAACACCAGACCCACCTTGGAGAACGTGTTAAGTTATGGACCCGCAGTCTAATTTTTATTTGTAGTCGAGAGTGAGGATTGGGTCATCATTTGGAGCCAAACCGATATTAAAAAGGTTCAATATCATCTCAGATTCTAACCCCGCAATGTTCAGGAATTGGGATAGGCCTTCAGTCTTTGTTTGGAACTTAGACATTTGATAGCAAATAAGTTAGGTATCAACCCATGGTCCGATCTCACAATGTTCATGGAAGTCAGGATCAGATAGTTGAAAGACACCATACTCATTTAGAATGAAAATTTGTAAACTCATTGTCGAGTTTCGGCCCCGAGAGCATATCGAGTGTTGAACTTCAGGTCCTTGATAGAACGATTCCCAAAAGGCATGTTGAGAATTTGTCAAGTTTAAGACCTGAACTCGATCACAAAGTGGGATTCAGGAATCGGGGTATCACCGGGAATATAAATTGGTGAAGTTAAATGTTTAGTGTTGAAATAACTCTTGACCGCCGATTATAAAGTGGGAGTTGGGCTCGGGTCATAGAGGAATCACTTAGTTATCGAATTTAAAACAATCTTAAGGTGTTGGTCCAATCCTCGATGCCGATAGTAATGCAGGATCAGGAAAGTGAAAGAATTGATGTCAACGAGTTACAAAACCTAAGTGCCTTCCTGAATTTTGACCCCGATGTCAATGCAGAGATCGGGATGATGATGGATCATCGAGGCAAAATCAAATATGACAAATTTCAACAATATGACCTCAAGACCGGGTGGTGGATCCAACTTTGATTTCAAACAATCATGAATTCAAAAATGACAATTTAAAGGATGGTGACCTAACATAGAATGAAACCATAAAAAAATAGGGCACAACAAGATGGACAATCTCACAACAAAAAGATAAGGTGACAACACCAAAAATCAATGAACATATAATGGACCCAACCAAAGATCCAAACGCAAAAAGGAAACACACCAAAAGATGCAAACAAAAAATAGACAAGCAAAGACGAAACCAAACGAGAAAATAAAAAGAAACGAGGGAAAGAAAACTAGGAAATGAGAGGAAGAAGCAAGAAGATCTGCAAGTTAAGAACATAAAGATAGAAAAAGGAAACAAGAGAACCTACTTTCGAATGCACCCAAAGTTTTTTGTGGAAAGTTGATAAATTGTGCTGAAATCTTGAACCCTAGCTCCTCATCGCTCTGGTTCTCACTGAAATTCTTGAAAACAAAATGAATAGGAATCAAGGAACAATTAAATTTAAAACCCGTTAACACGTGCAAGCCATGATGGCATTAATGGCAGGTTGATCACGCCTCAAAATTCATGCGGGTTCATAACTACTAGGTGCAATAAAGAAGGCAAGAGAAAGTCGGGGTTGGGCCACAAAATGAAATCAAACCCTTAGTAAGTGCAAGGTTCAACCAAAAGTCCACAAGCCGATCCTCAAGGACAAATGAAACAACATGGAGGGCAGGATTGGGACTTTGGAAGGAACTTGAACTTTGAAGTGTCCAAAGTTTAGTCGCCACCCGAATTCTTATCCCACAAGAACAAAATAGAAACCAAGAAGAGGTCAGACCCCGGGATTGGGTAAGGAACAGGAACAAGAACTTTGGAAAGTTCTTAGTTCCATTTCCCACCTAACACTTGACCCTGAAAAACACACAAACAGACAAGAAAAGAGAAATCAGGACTAGGACATTGGAAGGAACTAGCACCCAATGAAAGCATCAATAGCCAGTTCTAACCTGTGACCCGAGCTTGCAAAAAATACAAAGAAAAAAAAGTTCAAGGACAAAAGATGAGGTTGGGGCTGGGACATGAATAGGGCCTCGCCTTGTGAAAAGGAACAAGTGGATGTGTAAGGAAACTCAGGTGCGGAAACAGCTTCCTACACTAATCTCTTAAGGAAAGTATGGTGCAAATTCATTTTAAACCCTTACAATTTCAGATTCGTTAATCTACTTAACAAAGATATTGCAGCAATATACCATACATACAAAGAATGACGAATGACACAATGATTTACCCTGGGGAAAACCTTTCGGTAAAAAACCCCAGCACTCCAAAACCTACACAATGTATTATCTTCAACGCAACGGTTACAACACACTTGCAATGCAAGTTCTTTCAGGAGATTTCCAACACTTGAAGACAAAATGCGGTAGCATCAAAACGTTCCAACAATACACTCACATCACAAAACTTCGCAACCCTAAAAATGCTTATATCATGCGCTTCCCTTTTTAGGGAAACTTCCGAAGATAACTGTATTAGGGTTTTACCATTCTCCAAGAAAATAGGAACCCGAAAAAAAATTTCGGGGCGATGCCCCAAACCCCACTATCGTGGAAGAGTGTACAGTACTCAACTTTATCAGTTGCCACATGTCTTCACCTGTCATTGAATCTTCCAGACATAGCTCTTACGTGTCATAGGAATCCGTCATAACCGTTTCAGCCATGATCTCCTTACACACAATTCAAGATGTCGACACATTAAGTGGAGTGACACATCAACATGCAAACTAGACATGTACACTCACACTTAATTACATTATTTGCAAGAAATACATTTTACAAAAAAAATAATAAGATTAGGAATTATCCAAGGTTGAGACACCTTATTCCTAACAGTATGTTCTAGCTCGAGACCTGAACCAGAAAGACAAAAGAAACCAAGGAAAAAAATAAAGGACCAAGAACAAAATAAAGAACAAAAAAGGGGGACCCATTTTGACCCAAAAAAAATGGGGAGGTTATGTAAGGAATAACAATTGGTGACTCGACTGGAAAAATGGTTTACCCATTTTCAAGACACTAAAGAATTCAGTTCACTCAGAACCTCTGGTTTAGAAATATTTTAACTCAAGTATGATCAGTTACATCAAACAAGGTTGAGCTAGAATCTCAAAATTAAATCAACAAAAACAACTCTGAATTTGAGTGTGTGCATTTATGGTACATCCTTTTCCATAAAGAACCTATATATCACTAAGATATTGTCTTAAGATTCAAGCTATATGAGTTGAGCCATTTTAACTGTCGTGCAATGATATCTCGGGCATTGCTCCGCTACCAACCAAGCATATATAGCCCTGACAGAGATACCTCTAGTTCTCTCAAAGTATTTCTCTACTACCAGCTAGGTGTCCATAGCCCTGGTAGAGATACTTGGGTTACCCTTATTATATTGAGTTTTCCATTTTTCAATATTTTGTTTCTTCTTTTTTTTATTGGTTGTATTGGATCAATCATTTTATCATCTTTCCTCAATACTCAGACATAGTCATTTAAACAATGGGTTGAGAACTATGGTGGACATCATGACAGTGTTAGGACTCATATTTTTTTCACTGAATCATAAATACAGTCACCCTAAGATGAATAAGTCTTTCAAAAACTAGATGAGTCTATCCAATTTATGATGGATTCAACTATGGTTTATGAGATTACTTAAAATATACCTATTTGTTACTAACCTTTCAAACTGTCATTGGAACATCAATAAAACACAAGTTTCAAAATGAAAGAGCCCAACAAACATGCTTGAAAACACCTAAATCAATTTCTCTCCTAGTACCTTTTAGCATGCTTTGAATAAATTTACCCATCACTCGAAATGGAGAAAATGAAGGTACCCAAAAGCAAAACAAAAAAAATAAAGACAACAAAACCAAGACAACAGAAACACAAATAAAAAAGAAACAAGCCAAAAAAAATGAGAAGCAACTAATTACATATATACAATCAATCAAAAGATTAGACCTTCATGGGCCAAAATAGTGTTTGAGAAAATGTTCGTTTATTGGCAAGGGAACATGCTCTTGTGTTAAATTACTTAACAAAAAATAATTTTCACCAAGGATTTTAGCTATCTGATATGGACCCAACCAAAGCCGGTCAAACTTCTGGTGGTCACCTTTCCTTTCTTTGGCTTTATCCCATAATAGTACAAGGTCTGATATTCTAAAATATTTGATTTTAGCTCTTTTATCAAACCAATGTTTGACAACAACCTGATGTTTAGAAAATTGTTGCAAAGCAACATCTCTTTGTTCTTCTATGCTGAGTAAACTAGCTAACCGAGCCTCTGCCCTATCATCTTGGGAATAGAATTCCTGCATGAATTGTAGAACATGTATCTATAGGTGGATAGGAAATACTGGGTCTTGGCCATCAACTAATTTAAGTGGTGAGTTCCCTAATGCAACTTTGATTCTAGTCCTATCTACCCACAAGGCAAATCTTAGTTGTGTGTGCCAATCCCTAGGATTACTCTCTAACAGCTTCTTGATGACTTCTAGAAAATTCTTATTGATAGACTCTACTACCCCATTCCCCTATGGCTAGTAATTAGAGGAATACTTTAAAACAATATTATGTTCAAATGCCTATTGAATGAACTAAGCAGAAGAGAAAGTAGGTCCGTTATCACATACCAAAGAAACCAGTAATCCAAACTTGGTAATGACATACTCATTGAGGAAATTGATCATGACATTAGTGGTGTAGTTTTTGCAAGATTGTGCCTCAATCCAATGCGTACAATAATCCATCACAATCAAGATGAACTTTTGACTTGTAGAGGAATTCAGATTAATTATCCGAATAAAATCTAATTCCCATTGGGTGAATGGTCTTACCTGGTAGACAGGTTGTAGGGGCATAATTGTATTGCATTCTCTTGGTGTTGATGTTTGACATGTGTGACATGTCCTAACATGTTGGTGGCTGTCATGAAACATATGGGGCCAATAAAATCCTCATCTTTAAATCTAGTGTGCCAAGGCATCGGTAGAACAATGCCCAATACCATATCTACCATAAAATTCCACAATGGTGTGCTTCGCTTGCTGCTAATCCAAATAGCATAGATAGATACCTTCAAATTTCTTTTTGAACAAAGCTCCTTTGATCATGTGATGAGCACTTTTTAGTCTCAATGTCCTTTTCTATGTAGCATTCATTCCATTAGGACATTTATTATTTAACAATAGAGAAATCAAGTCCACATACCAAGGATCATTCATGAATGATTGCACTACATATTGTTGGCATGTAATATTAGGATCTACATCTGCTATGGCCTTGGAAAGGCCTTTTCCTCATACCAACTTCATTGCATGTATCTCAAGGTCGAAATCATGTAGAATGGCCATCCAATTCCCTCTCCTTTCTCCCAATTTGCTCTGCATCAGAAGAAACTTTATGACAGGGTCGGGAACTATGGCAGTGACCTGACTGCAGAGGATATAGTGCCTGAACTTCTTAACAACTTGTACCAATGAAAAATACTACTTTTCTAAAGGTGGATACCTGACTTCAACATTCTTGAATAGAGATCTCATGAAAGTAATAGGTCATTCATCTCCCTCTCCTTTTCACTGTGTCAAGACAACAATGCACGAATGGTCAGATGCAAAAGAATAAATATAAAAAGGTAGTAAGTAATCAGGACTAGTTAGAACATGCACCTCTTTAATAGACTATTTGATTTGTGTGAAGGAAACCTTGGCCTCGTTACTCCATTCAATATTTGCATCCTTTTTCATCATTTCATTCAGGGGTTTAACAATCTCCGAAAACCCGATTATAAATTTCCTTAAAAAATTTATCTTTCCGAAGAAAGATCTCATTTCCTTTTAACCACCTAGTATGGCCAACTTCAGAATGGATTCCACTCAATCGGGGTCAATTGATATTCGTCACCCTAATATTATGTTACCGAGGAGCTTCCCCTCTGAAACCCCGAATACGCACTTCTTCAAATTAAGATACACACCATAACTTATGCACTTTTGAAGGACCTTGGAAATATCTACATAATAGTTTTATCTATTCTTTGAAAACATAATGAGATCATCCATGTAGATGATAATGCATTTTCCTACTAGATCTTTGAATGCCACATCCATTGCACATTGAAATGTGGCCCCAACGTTGATGAGACCAAATGAAATTCTCATGTATGCAAATGTCCCCACTTGGTTGTGAAGGCATTTTTCATCCTATCTTCATGGTCTATCAACACCTAATTGTATCCTGAATATCCATCCAGGAATGACATCATTTGTGAACCATTTACTATTTTCAGCACCTCGTCGAGTGAAGGGAGTGAATAATTTTCCTTCTTTGAAGCTTTATTCAGATTTATGAAGTTGACACATAATCTGATTTCCCCATTCTTCTTACAAATAGGGACCATATTAGCAACCTAGATTGAGTGCTTTACTGTAAAAATTATCCTTGCCGATAGTAAATTTTGTACCTCTTTAAGAATCAAAGGGTTTATGAGAGCATTGACTAGGTGTTGCTTCTATTGGAATGGCTTTGCTTCAGGTTTCAATGGGATGGTATGCATGACCATTGAATTGTTGAAAGTATTTAAGTCTTCATATCCCCAAGCTATTGTTGCGATGTCTCTTTTCAGTACTCCCAAGATTTTGTCTCTGATTTCCTTGGGACAAGTTTTACCAATAAAAATGTTCTTCTATGGACCTGAATCTACTAAGTTAAATGACTCATAGTTCCCTCCTTCAGTATCTGTAGGCACTTTCTCTCGAGCTCAAGGATCAGAATCAAAGATTATCTCTAATGCCACCATTCCCTTAGGAATGTTGTTGGATTTCAGGTTCATTATGCCTTCTATATGACAATTTTCTAGATCCCAATCTCCCTGATCTCGGTCAGATTCATCAATGATCTAACCTTCAAATACCTCTGAACTTGTGAGGAAAGTGACAATATGCTAGTCATCATCAAACACATGGAAATTTTAGATGTTATCAAGAACAAAAGGGATGTACACTAATTCCAAATAAAATATTTTTAATTTGTAATCTTGCATGGGCTCCAAGGTACTCACATCAACAACCAGTGTGTCTGCGATATGATTATCTTCTCTTGGAATCAGTTTGAATCCAAAAGAATCAAAATATTCTATTAGATTTCATACCTTGTTCTTGTATGCAGCCAACCTCTCATTATGGCATGTATATTGATTGCGAACTTGTTTAACAATTACCTCAGAGTCTCCCATTATCATCAGAGCTATAATTTTCTTCTGATGCGCAAAAATCAGTCCTCTAGCAAGTGCTTCATATTATGTAACGTTGCTAGTGCAGCCAAACTGCAACCTGTAAGAAGAAAATTATGTTTCCCTTTCAGGTTTGTTAGTTGAACTCCAGCCCCACTCCCTATTTTAGACTTAGAGCCATCAAATTTAAGGGTCCAAATTTGGTTTGGGGTTGGTGTTTCCTTCTTGGGGTGAGTCATGGGTGTTCATTTATGAGGAATAACTAGTGGCTTAGACAGGTTCAACATGTCCATCTCAAGAGAGTGGTGCACATGATGTTCATCGAGTGTTTTACTCAAATCTGAAAGTTGTGCAGGAACTATTCCCTGTACCTCACCTTGATCAACACTCCCAGAATTGGTCATCTTTTCAAGAAATCCCTTGGGAATTGGAAGATTAGTAGGGGTAGGTGTGTTGATCAAATTTTGAGATTGCCCAACATCATCGTGTGAATCAGATAATAAGACCTCAATCTGTACAACATGGGGAGTGACTTCATCCTTGGTATGATACTTCCTTGTCAGGATAGTCACATCTCTAATGTCAAATGGGAACTAACTCAAAGGTATTATGGGGTGAGGTTCACAAGAGTCATCTAACTGACAAACATGATTTAAAATGTTTACATAGGGCTGACACGTCAACTCACAATGACTCTGGTAATGGACCCTACACCAGTTTGGGAGCAAAAAACTCCATAAATCAACGTCATCTCCTAAAACCAGCCTATATTGCTGTAATTTCCTCATCATAACTTGATGATTAATAGTGTTCATATCGTCATTGTGTTCCAAAGGTTGTGAGTGTCTAGGGTTGACTATTGAAAATGTTAGAATTTCTTCTTCTCTCCTAAACACTCCCATCTTATTTTTGAAATATGCTACCTCATTAGGACAATCATATTTTGTGATCATATGTTTCAACTATGGTTCACTTTCTATCTTGATCTAGGTTGTCACCCCTTTCCATGGGATCCACATTGGTGAGAAATCTAGGGAAAGATAACCCCCACAATTTTCATCAAGTCCTGGCTAAGCAACATGCCATATGTTTCAGCTATATTAGCCACTTGAATATCTATATATGTATGGATCTATGGGTCTGATCTAATCTACACATGTATATTATTTAGTTCACCAATGAAATTAACCTCAATTTTATATAGTTGTATCACTTTCTTGTGAGTCTAAACCAGAATTAACCCCAACATTTTGAAAATAGAGAAGGGCATGACACTACCCAAGGGTCCAGAATCTAGGAGACAGTTGTGTAGATTCTTTCCATAAATCCTTAGGCTCAAAATAAATGGGGGTGTCCCTATCTTACCTTTGTATAGGGTTGCGTTCATGTCAATGGTTGGAGTCACCTTAATATTTTCTTTTGACTTATCTGCCTCCTCCAAGGTTTTCAATATAATATCACCTTGGGTAGGACACTATTTCAAATTTTCAAAAAATGATAGAGAGGTCCTCTGTTTTTGTATTTTTGAAACAAAATCAAATTCTATATCTTTATTCCTAGTAAACCAAGGAACAAAACTAGAGTTACCTTTGTTCTATGAATCAGATGGACCTTTCGGTGGAGGTGGATTTTTGTCAGCATTCTGGTTTGGGAGAACCATCGTGTTAGGAGGGGCGAATGTAGTAAATGGCCCCTTGTTCTCATTTCTCAAGAAATGGCCTCCCTTGGTTTGAAAGGCCTGAGCATCGTATGTGTCTTCCTTTGATTCATTCTCTCCATGCATGGGAAACT
This sequence comes from Sequoiadendron giganteum, assembly GCA_007115665.2. Lineage (NCBI taxonomy): Eukaryota > Viridiplantae > Streptophyta > Pinopsida > Cupressales > Cupressaceae > Sequoiadendron > Sequoiadendron giganteum. The sequence goes on along the minus strand of CM021109.1, from coordinate 557,635,849 downwards.
AGTATTATTCATCAATGGTCTCAAAATTCATAGTTTTGTCCACTGACCCACTACCTTGGTTGGGATTTCCTTGTGGCGGATGGGAGTCATCTTGTGCTATCTTGAAAACCTTTTCCATTTCAGGGAAATTAACTTTAGAGTGTAAAGCAATTTCATGTAACCTACACTAGTTCGTCATGAGATTCAAATCTGCAACATTTGCAGTGTGAGGCTTGTCCTCATTGGATTGATAATTGTAGGATACTCCCCCATTGTTTGGTCCAGTATTACACTACCTATTATGTTTTGATCTCTAATTATATATCCTATTCTGGTTTTGATAGTTTTGATTGGGGAAGTTTTGACCTTGAAAATTCCTCTGGTTTTGATTGGAATTTGGATTGGAATAATTGTTCTAATTGGAAAATCCTCCCTGGTTTCGATAACCCTAATTTTGGTATCCTTGATTTTGGTTTCCCTGATTTTGATTTTGGCTCTAGGAGGGGTTTAGTTTAAGTTGATCCATTTTATTCGTCACTTGAGATAAATTTTTCTTCAAAGTTTCAACCTCTGAAGTCAACTTGGTAGTGTGCTCACTTTCTGTAGAATTCACAACGGGTGGGTGAATTGCAAGGTTAGATCCTCTAGTGAAATTATGTGAGTTCTGAGCTTGTTGGGATGGGTCTAGAATCCCCCCATTAACCCATTGTTGTGGGGAAGGTGTTGGTAATTCAACTAAAGGTCCATAAGCAAAGTGGGACATCCGTAGAATTGTATTAAACAGTGGGTTTGGCTTAGGCATCTGAGGGTATTCCAATGGAGGAAAAACTCCTATGAGGCTGCCTGATTGTGAACTTATCTATTGTTGTAATTTAATGGCAAGGTGATACACCTTGCTCAATGAATAAATATATTCTGTAAGATAAGTTCTCTATAGAAACACACCATTTAGTGGGTCTATGGATATCAGGTAGGATCTAATGGCAATATTTTCAGCCACTAGATAGGGATCTTGCAACCGTCTATACATTCTCTAGAAATGGGTGTTTAAAAGGGGTAATGGCTCATGTGGCTCCTTCCTAATCATGGAAAACTGGTGGTATAAGATAGATGGATCTACATAGACCCGAAACTAATTAATAAAAGTGTCTCCTAAGTTTTTCCAACTCAGGATAGATCCCGTGGGCAAGTTCAAATACCAATTATAGGCCATATCTCCCAGTGAATAGAGAAGCAACCTGCATGCAACACCATGGTGGGCTATCTAAGCCCATGTACATGCATCTTTAAATTCTTGTATGTGCTCTTCAGCACTTCGTTATTCTCCATGGGAATACCTAGGATAGAATTTCTCAGGATTCTTAGGCATTTCATGATTGCCACCAGGAATGGTTCCAAATGGCAAAGGGTTATTTGAAAAGAACGCCATGGGTGGTGGTGGATTTAGTTGTGCTAGTGGTGGTATTGGTGGAAATCCAAACATAGTGGGTGGTGGTGTTAAAGCCCTATGAGTTATGGGTCTAGTAGGGGTTCAACATTTGAGAAATGGATCATGACTTGTAGTAGATTTGAGAACTCTTTCAAACCTTTCTAGTGAAAATGACCCGATTCGCTCTAGTTTGTTCCTTTAGGCCCTCCTTCTAGCGCCAGTTCTGTTGATGGTCAATATAACACAACAACACTAAAATAGAATATTTCTACTCTATTTCTCCTAAAAAAGATAAATAAACTATAGCCACCTATCTTCCAAGGTCTTTGTAGATGGTTCTCAAGTGTGCTAATGTCATTCAATGGCCTATGGAACTGTAATGTTCAAGGGGCTTGTTGGTAAAGGGCACAAACTGCATAATACAAATTAATCTAACATTTGGGGGGTGTAAATAAACATCAAAAGATAGAATAGAGCTCAGGACAACAAACATAAATGAAACTCCTTTTAATTCAAACATATAAAATTCAAAATGAGCATTTCTTCCAAATAACTAAAAACATAAGATGATATAATCCACAGAATACTCTGCACTATTGCATTCATTCACAATGCTAATTCAATACATACAATCATTCATCATCACTAAACTTTGAAATCAAACAAGAACACATCACCAACTCATTACTAAAATTCATAGATCAACAAACATAAATAAATTCCATTCACAGATAACTTAATGAAATAATCTCAAATTCAGAATCTTCTATTGATTTACATCAAATAAGAGACATTTATGCACAACATTCACTAGCATACGAATGACTATTTTTCATCAACATTACCATTAAAACTTATACCGAAAATAACATAAACTATATTGATATTTGAAAAATGTTTAAGTATCTTTGCATAAAACTGTAAAGCTTCTAAAAACTGTAAAACTATTCTAGATCTCTCTTTAGGAATCCAATCTTGAATTCAATTCACCGACCTTTACAAAAAGTAGATAAATTCTACATATAGACAGATTCACCACTAATTCCTCTCATAAAAAAATATGATCCATAATTTAAGGTTTCATATCCACAATTGTAGGGACACTCAGATAACTCTAGTCTCTCTCTTTCTATAATCCCTAAAGTTGGATAGACACACCAACTTCTCCTTCAACCAAAATCAAGACTCCAAATCCTCATTCATATCACTATTTACCATCATAAATTGTTTCCGACTGGCAGTTTTGATTTCCAACCGTCCCTTTACTCAAAAAATTCACCCAAAAATATACTGTTGTCCACCAACTAATTAAAAAAAATAAAATATTTATCACCTTCACATTGAGTCTCAAGGTAATCATCATAATTGGAAAAGACTTGCTTCACTGCATCATCATCTAGGCCATCAACCCAATCAACTTTAAATTTAGATTCATTAAATTTCCTTTCAACCATATCCACAGTCACTTTCATCTGACCAACATCCCTAGCTGCCCACCGCAAGTCACATCTCAGCTACAACAACCTATCCATAAGTGGAGACTCATTAGTGTCTCCCTCCTTCAACATCCTATCTAGCCATTAATACCAAGCATTCTTGACATCTCCCAATAATTCAAGCCTGTGATCTAGAGGTAAGGTTTTTCCAATAAAAATTGAAACAATTTCTTCAAAGATACATGTATTCTCAAATACCTCATGAACACTCTTGAGCATAATTATTTTATGTTCAACGAGAATTTTTGAATTAAAATTGGAGATATGAATTGACTTTGCAATAAATTGGGAATCTTCCTCACCCAAAATCTGAGACTGACTAGCTTTTTATCAGAAATCTTCTCAATTTAACTAAGCTTTTCCAGATATTCCCTAAGTTTCTCCTCTTCTTCCCATCATTCCTTCATAGATTCTTCTATAGATTTGACTAACTTAAGCCCCCTAAATTAATACTTAAAAGCTTCATCTAAAAACTTATCCATATCCTCTTTAAAAAATTTAAGCCAATTATCAAACCATGTAGCTTTCTTTTTCATTTCAGTCAAATCATCTACTTATTTTCTACTCATCAGAACGGGGACCTCTAACGATGTGGGCTGCTCAGAAGTAGACAAAATTAAATCCTTCAAGAAATATTTAATTTTATTCACTTGAACCTTAAGCTCATCCTTTTCCTATTTATCTTTAATCAGTCTAGACTTGGTAGTAGTGGCAACAATATTAATTAAATTTATTTATTGATTCCTAGTGTGCTTTCCCAGATTAACAGTATTTATTTGTTATCTTCAGGTTGCAACTCTCTATCATATTTATTAGCAATTGGCATAGAAATTTCAGCTACCAAATGTCCTTCATTAGTAAGTCTTGTTGAATGCACTGCACGGGCCTTCTTCTATGCCTTCACCTTTTCAATTTTTTCCCTAATATCTTCCCACTTTACTGGATGGGACTGTACTTGTTTCCTCTTCTCTAAATTCAGTTTCAACCAAGTGGGTGCAACTAGTTGAGTGGACACTTGTTGAATTCTCAAAGGTGTGGAGGAAGTTATTTCAACAGTTTGGTGAGAAGCAATTTTTTGAAGTTCTTCTTGCTCCTTTTTCTTGTTCTCAGCTTTTATCTCTTCCTCCCATTTGGAAACCTCCTCTTCATCTTTAATCCTTTGTTGCTCTAACACTTTGGCTCAAAGATCTTCTTCTATAGTCTTTTCTTGTGCACCTCTCCTCTCCAATCCCAAGGCCTCATCTCCTTCCTTTTTCTGTGCTTGACCTTCTTCCATTTATCTAGATAACTCATCAGCTTTTCTTTTTGTTCTTCTTCTTGGGAAACTCATTCATCAAGTAGATTTTGTGCATCTTCCATCAATTCTTGTAGTTCTTTCTTTGTTAATACATCATTAAGCTCCAATTGTTGACTGTGCAGAATCCCAATTTTAAATTCCTTTTCCTCCTCACTTGGGTCTTCCTCCACCTTCCTTAAATATTCTTCCCATTCAAGTGCTTCTCCCTCCTGGGATGGAGTTCTTTAAGAATAAGAGGAAATATCTTGAACATTTACCTCATCCTGTCCCTCTTCGTTGATAACTGGTACCCTCAAAGTTGATGGAACGGTAGGATCACCTCCCCTAGCTTGTGGGGGAACAACAACTTGTTTCTCTGCAACACTTTCTTCACCCAGGTGAACAACAGTCAAAGGTATAACAAAAAAACCAGAAGTAACCCCTACAGCAGCTGCCTCATAAGTAACCTTTTTTTTATGTAAAGCATCATTTATTTGTTGTAATGTTACATCTCCCTCTATTTGTGGAGGCTCCTCAGTGGCACCTTTTTCCATTGCAACACCCTTCTTTAGTCTCTTATATTTTTTGTTCTCCGTAGAAGAAGAGGGTTCACAACTAGGAACTCTTTTCTTTGTCACCATAGCCCTTGGTTGTTTCAACCATAATTTTATCCATCTCAGGCTCTTGTTCACCACTACTCGTGATATCTTTGTAATCTTGGTAACTTCCTTCTCTACCCAGTTAATGGGTGGCAAGGCTTTTGTTTCCACTTGGTCAATATCATAACTGGGATCAAGAGTAATGGCCATTATTATAGAAGAACAAGAATAAATTGCATGCATTTTTCCCTTCGGGTCAAATTTTTTTCTAGAAGTGTGTTGCTGAAAATTCAAAGCCTAAAACTCCTTTGTGGCTGATTTGGCCATTATTGTAGAAGAACAAGAATAGAACCCCAATTCCAAGGGGAAAGGGTGTATGACAGTCCTATGCTATGAAGAGAAAAAAACATTTACCTCTGCAACTTGTCTAGAAAATTCCATCAAAACCCACCTATCACCACAAAATCTTGGCAATTTAAAATGGATGGCCATCAAAACCAAATAACCTGAAATAAGTTGACTTGGGATATTGAATGAACCAATATCCCCATTTCTGAATTAATTCCATATCTTCTGGGGATAATATGAAGCCAATGTCCACTGTAAGTTGATTTATTATAACATACAAAAAAGCATCATTCACTCTTTTGAAGTGATTTTCTGACTCCTTAGTCTCCAATTGGTCATAGTGTTCCCAAGCCTTCTTCCATTGACCTTATAGTGCCTAGGCTAGGAAACCCTCCAATTCTTGCTACACAATAAATAACATAAGAAGACATGTAAAATGTTTTGGTTTGTGCTCGCTAGAGGGTGGGTAATGAATTTTGTCTGAGACAATTTTCCCCCAATCCAAGTACTACTTCCCTTCTAAAATCAACTAGATAAAAGGAAAAATCCAGTGCTCAAAAGTGTGGGATTCATATTTTCCAAACGCTCTGGCCAACAATGTGGTAATGTCTCCTACATTCTAGGAGAAATTTGACTTCTTAGGATTGGGTGAGAACTTCTTTACTGATTTCTTCTCCTTCTTTAGCCACTGTTTATTTATGAGTTGTTTGTTTCCTTCTACATCTTTATTCCATAGCTCAAATTACTGTGCCTCAATCATCATCTTGACATTAGGATATGGAGGGAGGTCATATACCAATCTAATCATAGCTAGAGTCAAAACTATAATCACATTTCCCTCAACATCAATGCATTGTTTCTGAGTGGGGTTCTATGCATGAGTAGTTGTTAAGATAAACTCAAGACATTGCACTACAACAAGAAACCAAGCTACATGAGCCATCCTTGACCCTACAATTATTTTTACTCATGGGAAAATATCCTTAGAAAATGTATCTTGACAAACTGATCCAAATCCAAATTCCCAACCAAGGTGTCACTTATATTAACAACTTGGGAGTGAAATTTGGATGGGACTGGATTCCCCTAATACTTGTATTTCATTGTATAGGGCAAATGTTCTAGTTTCAATTTCTTGTCCCTAATCCTCTTTGACGCTACATGTGATGTTTCCTCAACAGGAAATCCCTTAGTAGGTATCTCTTCCTTCAAGTCACACATTGGTTAAATATCCTACACTACTGACAACCATTAGATATAGAAAGAAAAATATTCATGATATCACAATGAAGGCTTTCATACTAAATCAACATTAATCTAGAAAGAATTCAATTCAGTATGTTAATTTGATCATTTTTAGGCTTCAAGTTGAAATAGTACCAAGCACTTAGCCAATTTTATGCAAAAATTGAGTTCTATCAGGGTTCAAGATCGGGTTGTGGAAAAAAACTAGACCCACCTTGGAGAACGTGTTAAGTTATGGACCCGCAGTCCGATTTTTCTTTGTGGTCGGGAGTCGAGATTGGGTCATCATTTGGAACCAAACCACTATTTAAAAGGTTCAATGTCATCTCAAAGCCTGACCCCACAATGTTCAAGATTCGGGATCAGGCTTTGGTCTTGGTTTGGAACTTAGACATTTGATAGCAAATAAGTCAGGTATCAACCCATGGTTTGATCCCACAATGTTCATGAAATTCAGGATCAAGTCATGGAAAGACACCAGACTCATTCAAAATGAAAAGGTGTAAGCTCATTCTTGAGTTCCAAACCCGAGAGCATATAGGGTGTCAAACTTCGGGTCCTCGATAGAACGAGTCCCAAAAGGAATGTTTGGGACTTGTCAAGTTTAAGTCCCAAAACCTATCACAAAGCGAGACTCGGGAATCAGGATATCGCTATGAATTTCAATTAGCGAAGTTAAATGTTTAGTGTTGAAATAACTCTCGACCCCCAATTATAAAGTGGGAGTCAGGCTCGGGTCATGAAGGAATCACTTATTTATCAAATTTAAAATAAACTCAAGGCATCGATCCAATCCCTGATCCTGATAGTAATGCAAGGATCAAGAAAGTGAAAGAACTGATGTCAATGAGTAAACAAACCTAAGTACCTTCCTGAATTCCAACCTCGATGTCAATGTGAAGATCGAGACGATGATAGATCATCGAGGCAAAATCAAATATGACAACTTTCAACAATATGACCTTGGGACTAGGTGGTGGTTCCAGCTTTGATTTCAAATGGTTGGTAATTCAAAAATGACAATTTAAAGGATGACGACCCAACATAGAACGAAACACTAGAAAACTAGGGCACAATGAGATGGACAATCTCACAACCAAAAGACAAGGTGACAACACCATAAATCAAAAAACATAGAATGGACCCAACCAAAGATCCAAATGCAAAAAGGAAATGCACCAAAATGTGCAAACAAAAACCACACAAGCAAAGATGAAACTGAACAAGAAAACAAAAAGAAAACCAGAAAATGAGAGGAACAAGGAAGCAGATCCGCAAGACAAGAAAACAAAGATAGAAAAAGGAAACAAGAGAACCTACCTTCAAACACACCCAAATATTTTGGCAGCAAGTTGATGAATTGCGTTGAAATCCTGAACCCTAGTTCCCCATCGCTTTGGTTCTCACTCAAATTCTTGAAAACATAATGAATGGGAATCGAGGAAAAATTAAGTTTAAAACTCGTTCGTGCGTGCAATCCATTATGGAATTAATGGTGGGTTGGTCACGCCTCAGAATTTGTGCAAGTTCATAACTACCAAGTGCAATAAAGAAGGAAAGATGAAGTTGGGGTGGGGGCATAGAATGGAATCAAACCCTCAGTAGGTGCAAGGTTCAACCAAAAGTCTATGAGCCGATCCTAAAGAAAAAATGAAACAACACGAAGGGCGCGATCGGGACTTTGGAAGGAACCAGAACTTCGAAGATTCCAAAGTTCATTCACCACCCAAAGTCTGATCCTGCAAGAAAAAAATGGAAACCAAGAAGAGGTTGGACCTCGGGATTGGGTAATGAATGGGAACAAGAACTTTGGAAGTTTCTTGGTTCCATTTTCCACCTGACACCCGACCCCGACAAAGATAGAAATAGACAAGATAAGATAAACTAGGACCAGGACATCAAAAGGAACTAGCACCCAGTGAAAGCATCAAGTGTGAGTTCCAACCTACGACCCAAGCTCGCAAAGAATACAAAGAAAAAGAAACAAGTCCAAAAGATGGGGTCAGGGCTGAGACATGAACAAGGCCTGGCCTTGTGAAAAGGAACACGTGTATGTTCCTACTTGAGACTTGAACCCGAAAGAAAAAATAAACCAAGGACAAAAAAAAAGGACCAAGAACAAAACAAAGAACAAAAAAGGGGGGCCCATTTTGACCCAAACAAAATGGGGAGGTTATGCAAGGCATAACACTTCCTATTTTTCTTACTTACGGACTTGAAAAACTTTGTTGAGAAATGTATGGAATTTGCTACCCAAAACTCGGGGGATTCTCCTCCTCATCCACTTCATCAAGGCCTTATTTTAAGGCTCTATCACTTTCATCTCGCTCTCTTCCTGACTAAACCCATCTCTACCGTTAGAATTGTGGAAATTGAAGCCCCCGTGCAAACTATTTCCCCGAGCGAGTCTAAGGGACCCAAAAGAACAAACCCCTCCAAAAAAACCTAAACCTAAACTGCCCCCAAAGAAGATTAAAGGAATTGTTGGGATAGCCCAGTCGATTGTTGCGGTTGGTCTTTTTGAATTAAATTATGGCCTTTCCAAGACAATCAATAATCCTACCACCAAAAATAAAGTGAAAGATGAGGTTAAGGGTTTGATAGAGCTATCATCCATAAAAAATAGAGGCAAGAATGTGGTGGGGAAGGATTACAAGGGAAAAAATATGGTGACTGCAATGGTGGAGACTGGGATTGAGATGACCAAAATTAGGAGGTCTGGCAAATTGGAAAAAAATAACAAGAAAATGTAGATTAATGATTTTTATTGTGATGAGGAGCACTCTGACAGAAAAGTTGATGGGAATGAGGAGGATTCAAAGGATGCTAAGGAGGACTATGTTGAAGGGCCTCATACCCTCCCAAATCTTTAAAAAGTGCATAATGAGAACTCGATGTCCCAATATTTTGACCCGGATGTGGAGCGTACTAATACTAGGAAGACTGTGCATAAGGGGGAGGATCTTCGATTGTTGCAGGAGAGGATGCAAAAGATGGAGAAGTTCAGAGGCTTGATTAGGTTCACTGTGTCACCAACACCCTCTCTAATATTATGAAGGATGTGGTGGACATGAAGACTGGTGAAGATGGCCCTGAATGGGTTGGTGATGATGTTATCAACGCTCTCTCCTAGAATTGGGAGAATTCCTGTTAGTCTGTTGCTACTGTGTGGTGCTCTTCGGCTGTTAGTCTGCTATGTTTTATTTTTTGGCTATGTTCTTTTAAGTTTTTTGGACATAAACTTTTTTGACCCTAGTGGCTTGTGGTGTAAAGGGTACAAAACCCTATAAAAATTTATTATTGTATCAAAAACAAGTAGTGTTTTTGTGATTTATTTTGACATAAAAAGGATTTAGCATTTAAAAATACCTTTGGCATATTTTAATTTTAGGAAACTCCCATACAAAATTAGCAAAAAAATTGGTTTGAGTGGTATCCAAATAATACTTTGGATGTGGATCACGGATTTTACTATCAATTCTCATTCTTAAAAAATCTCTTTTATTGGGAGAGTTCCTCATGTTATCCTTCCAATAATCTACTATTAAAGATCTCAAGGCTTGAGAAATTCTTTTATCTTTCTATGGCACTCTACCAAGAATGCCCATAACTCATTGCTATTTGGATCCTTCACTCTTTCATGCCTTCCTTTGGATCTCATTAGAGATGATATATTTATTTTCAAAGAATTACTTGTCTTTGTAAGGTTCACATTTTTCCCTGTCTAAATGCTTAACAGTGTTTTCATCGCACATCATGTGGCACAACTATCCTTTGTTCATGAGGTAGAACCCATGCTCTTGTATGCACTCATTAAGTTCTTTACAATGAAATTTTTACTTGATTCATTCGAAAATCTTAGCCCAAGAGCCTTCATGGTGGGCTTAAATTTGATTTGCCTCATCATTTCAAAAAATATTTGGCATCTTCGACCCTCACTTAGCTTCTCAAAAAATAAACTCCATATCCTCTGTGCATATCTTTGACATGAACATTTTAAAATATTATTAGGCATCCATTTCAAAATATTGGAATCAATATCAATAAAAAAAATAGATTTTCTATTTAAAACTCTAGGTGTTCTCAAATTTAAATTTGTGTCAACATTAGGAATTTCAACAACATCAAGGACATATCACGTATCTTCAATTGGAGGTGCAATTCATGACATATCTTGAGATTGACATGTAAATGATGTCGTACCTCCAACTTGAGATGTCATTTGTGGAGTGCCTTCAAATAGAGATGTGTTTTCTGATGTACTTTCAAAACATAATATTTTTGATGGTGTGTCATCAACTATAGATGTGATTTGTGATGTACCTAGAAAACCACATGTTGTTGCTGGTGTTTCTTCAACTGGAGATGTCATTTCCGATGTTCTTGGAAAAACACATGTTGTTGGTGTGTCTTCAACTAGAGATGTGCATTAAAATTCACCCATTCTTGATGATATGCCCCCAACTTTGAGACAAATTTTTGTGCTTCCTTTAACTTTGTTCATTCGTACCCTTTGTTTTGCCAATTGGACATCTCTCTTAGATTGCATGGGAATTTCTGGCTGTATGGGATGTAATTAATTTTCTTCATGAGCTATAATTTTTTATTCTCTTCTCCTTGAATTTTTAACTACTTTTTCTTGTGGTGTTAGAGCCTTTGTTTGTTTCCTCGGCATTATGTTGAATGCTAGATGTTCACAAACACACATAGAACAAAAGTAAGTAATGCATTTTATGAAACATATTGATATCACTGATTACATTGCATTTTATGAACCATACCAAAGCATTCTATGAAAGAAGGAAGTGAGATGTTTGGAATTATCAAACATGTCTATGCTAGAACATTTTCATACATACATCTACCTCCATACTACAAGAAAATTACTTGTAATGCATTTTTTCAAACATATCCATACTGTTGATTACATTGCATTTTATGAAACTTATTGATATCACTGATTACATTGAATTTCATATCTTTAAAACTCAAAGCATTACTTTACATTGCATAACTATGTGACTTATCAAACATTACATATCTTATCAAACATTGATGTCCCCAACCTAGGGTTTATAGTGAGCTTCAAAAAACTCATAACTTTTGATGCATTTGGTGAAAATATATGAAACTTGGTACTAATTTTCTGTAGGCCTATATGCATGTGCTGACAAAAGGAGGGTTGCTAAATCATAATTTTGTGTGAGTTATTGAGGATAGTTTTTTTAATTTTTGCAACTATACTATGTAAAACCTAGTACTTTGAGAGATTTGTATAAAATTTCTTCATGTAAGCGTTGATCAATGTTAAGAAGGGTTTGAGGGGAGTATTTGGAGTGTGGAGAAGTTCTTAGGAGAAAATACTTGTGTCAAACCTAGGGTATAATTTGCTACCACCTTTTGAAATTAGAGATTCTTGTGCTTATTGTTGTCAAAACCACATTATGATTGTCAACCAAGCCATGAAGAACATGAATTCAAAGAAGGGTTTGTGATGCTATATCTTGGAATTATTTACTATTTCTTTGGAAATGAGGTAACTTAGAAAGAAAAAAAAGCATTTTCAATTGCACAAAATTTTCCCTTTTTTTAATTTCTTAGAAAGGTAAACGGTATGAATGAATGGAAACTTGCATTAAACCAAATCTATCAAGTCACTTCAATTTATCTAAGAACATTATGAAGGTTAATTTTTTATGGCACAAAAAAAAAATGGAAATTTTCATTAACATTGATGAAAGCTCTTAGGTTTTCCAAATTAGTTGAAAATAAAAATTTTCCCACAACCAAGACTAAAATAATGAATTTTAATCTATTATGTCCATTTTTCCATTTTATATCTTCAAGCTCCTAAAAATTAAACTTTTACATGCAACATGCATCTAATTTAATGTTGAATTCTATGTGTAACAATTAAGATTAATAAAATCATCAAATGAATTGTCTAAAAATTGTCAAAACAAAACAAAAAAACTCAATATAAACATCTACCTAAAATGAAATAAAGTGAATTCCACTAGCCATGATGGAAATGAACTACTATAAGCAATGAAAATATAATTCATAAGCAAATTTGTGTTAAGTTTATGTCGTTTATATACTTTTAAATATGAATTCATCTAAATTATGTCATGTTTTCAATTTTTTTCTACAAACTCATAAAAAATAAACTTTTTTATGCAAATCCCATCTAATAACATGTTGAATTCTATGTCCAATTTTTATGATTAATAAAATCATTAAATAAATTTAGTTTATATTTCCAAAAACAAACAAATATACTAAATATAAATATTTCAATTTTACCAAAATGATTATATTACCTGAGATAATGTAAATTGATGTAGAAACTTCAAAATATCTTCTTCTACATTGTTTAGCATGCAAATTGGTGGTAAAAAGGTGATGGATAAAGTATAGATTGGTACAACAAGGATTCAACTAAATAAAAAGACATTTCCAAGCCAGATAAAATTCTTAACTGAACAAATGCAGAAGCATGTGGGCCTAAATCATGGGGTCAATCCCTATTTTACTGTTTCAAGGTAAAGCACATTTGGTGCTCGCCAAATGTGTTGCTTTGAAATGTTTTCACAATATAGAGAGGAAGGGAGTGAGACTTGAGATAGAGGGAGAGGGAATATGAGTGAGAGAGATTAGTCTAGGTAGCATGGTAGGGACTGAGACTTGAGAGCGATAGAGACTTGAGAGGGATGGAGAGTTATCAAATTAGGGTGGGGAGAAATACCTAATAATGGGAGAGGGTTTGGGAGGGATGAGACTTGAGAGATACAAAAATACCAAAGGGAGAGAGAGAGAGAGAGAGGATTATGGGAGAGGGGGTTGGAGTGAAATAGATTTGTTTAGGTAGGGTGATAGGTACGTGAGACCTGCCAGAGAGGGAGTGTGAGAGAGGGGATTGGAGAGAGAAAGATTAGTCTAGATAGCGTGGGAGGGAGTGAGACCTAATAAAGAGAGAGATAATTGAGAGTGAGAGATTTATTTAGTTAGGGTGGGGGAGAAGACCCAAGAGAGGGAGTGGGAGATAGATGGATGGGAGACCTAAACCCTAAACCCTAAACCCTTAAACCATCAACCCTCAACCCTCAACCCTTAAACCCTCCACCCTTAAACTTTAAATCATAAACCCTAAACCCTAAACCCTTAAACCCTAAACCCTAAGCCATAAACCCTTAAACCATCTACCCTCTACCCTCAACCCTAAACCCTCAACCCCCCTCTCTCTCACATCCCTACACCCTCTACCATTAAACCATAAATTGTAACCCCTAAACCCTTAAACCTAAACCCTAAACCCTCTACCCTTAACCCTTAAACCCTAAACCCTTAAACCTTCCACCCTCTACCCTTAACCCTCTACCCTCTACCCTCTACCCTCTACCCTCTACCCTCCCTCTCTCTCTCCTCTACCCTCTACACTCTACTCTCTACCCTCAACTCCCTCAACCTCCCCTCTCTTTCTCTCTACCTCTACCTCCACCTCTACCCTCAACCTCCCAAACCCTAAAACCCTCAACCCTCCTATCTCTCTATCTCAACCCTAAACCCACTACCCATAAAATAGAAAACCCTAAACCCTAAACCCTAAACCCTAAACCCTTAACCCTCAAACCCTAAACCCTTAAACGGTCTACCCTCAACTAGTTACCCTTAGCCCTCTACCCTTAAACACTCAACCCCACCCTCTCTCTCTCTACCATCTACCCTCTACCCTCTACCCTCAACCCTTAAACCCTAAAATCCTCAACCAACCCTCTCTCTCTACCCTCTACCCTCTACCCTTAAACCGTAAATCGTAAACCCTAAACCCTAAATCCTCTACCCTTAACCATTGAACCCTAAACTCTTAAATTGAATACCCTCTATCATTAACCCACTACCCTCTATTTTCAACCCTAAATCCCTCAACCCCCTCTCTCTCTTTCTCAACCCTACACCTTCTACTCTTAAATCATAAACTGTTATCCCTAAATATGAAACCCTAAAATCTCTACCCTTAACCCTTAATCCCTAAACCCTAAATCCTCTACCTTCTACCCTCAACCCTCAACCCTCAACCCTCTACCCTCTACCCTCTACCCTCTACTCTCTACCCTTAACCCTTAATCCCTAAACCCTAAATCCTCTACCCTCTACCCTCAACCCTCAACCCTCTACCCTCTACCCTCTACCCTCTACCCTTAACCCTTAAACCCTCTACCCTTAAATCATAAACCCTAAACCCTAAACCCTACAGCCTAAACCCTTAAAACCCTCAACCCTTAAACCATAAACCCTCGACCCTTAAACCGTAAATCGTAAATCCTCAACCCTAAACCCTCAATTCTCTACCCTAATCCTTCAACCCTCAACCCTTAAACCCTCAACCCTCTACCCTCAACCCTCAACCCTTAAACACTAAACCCTTAAACCTAAATACTAAACCCTCTACCCTCTACCCTTAACGCTTAAACCCTCAATCCCCCTCTGTCTCTCTCTCAAACCTACACCCTCTACCCTTAAACCATAAACTGTAATCCCTAAACCCTTAACCCTCTACCCTTAACCCTTAAACCCTAAACCTTGAAACCATCTACCCTCTACCTTTAGCTCTCTACCCTCTACCCTTTACCCTCAACCCTCTACCCTACAACATACAACCCAACACACCCCTCCTCTCTCTATCAATGCTACACCCTCTACACTTAAACCATAAATTGTAATCCCTAAACCCTAAAGCCTAAACCCTCTACCCTCTACCCTCAACCCTCAACACTTAAACCCCAAAACCCTCTACCCTTTGTAATGATCTAAAATATTCTTTTGCAAGATAGATCTAGGGTTAGAACATGCATGCAATAATAATATCCATCACTCAATAAAATGCAAAGGAAGAACGAAGAGAAAAGGAAAATGAGACTAGAACAGTCTCACCCATTTCTCTCCTCCATGGCTCACTTCTATTGAACCTTCTTAACTTGCTGAAATATGTATTTTTCCCTCATATTGTGATGAGCAAAACAATGAAATGACAAGACCAAAGCAAATATCGAAGGATTTAATCTAAAATCTCATGAAATGCAACTAAAACAATTAGTAATGCATCTAAGATCTAACAATATGAAAATGAAATCTATACTATGATATGATGAGAATAACAATGCAAGAGAAATGCTCAAAATGACAAGATAGCCAGGGCAATGGACAAAGTAGCTGGGGCCAAGAGAGTCAGAGCGTCAGGGGGGAACAATGAGACCAAAATTGCTCTTTTATAGAAAAGGGCAATTTTCTGTGAAGGGTCCAGATTGAGAGTTACAGAATCAACGGTGTGACTCTTCACATGGCTGACCTTTGGAATTCCAAAAGGGAGTGGGTCATGTGTCAGTAAATAATTTAAATTATTTACTAAAAGAGGGAATTAATTGTGACAAAAGGGATCTTTTTAAATTAAATATAAGAATTTAATTTAAAGATTGGGAGAGTGGACCAAATTAAATAAATAGAATTTATTTAATTTAGGAGAGAAAAGGCTAATGAATAATTAGATAATTAAATATAATTATTTAATTATAGTGGAAGGTGAATTAAATAAATAAGAATTTATTTAATTTCAGGAAGGAGAAGACTTAATTAGTGACACATTAAATAAATAATCAAAATCTATTTATTTAATAATCATGAAGAATAAATAGGTATGAATTAATCAAATAATTATGAATTATTTAATTAATAGTTGAAAGTGAGTCAGAAACATAATTAAAATGTTCCAACTAAGGTTAGAAGAAGAGCTTGCGGGCGCAGGTCATTTTTATGTGTCTACATTTGCCCCTCTTTGTCATAATGCAACTTGTCGCATTGTGGCAAAGAAAGTAAGTCAAATGTATGCCCTAGTGCAAGATAGGATGAGGAAGAATGACGAGGAGGGTTGCAGTATGCCCCCTCAAGAGCAAAGACGGGTTCCAAGAACATGGGTGTGCTCTCGAAATGGATGAGAAGACTAGAATATGGAGAGACAAAGAAATGTTAGTGAGAAAAGATATGGATGATGGTATGGATGCAATGCCTAGATGAAATGCATGTTAGTTCCTAGATCAAATCCTTCAACATAGTACCATAGGACTTTTAATATTTATTGCTCTTTTAATCATCATTGGGCAGATTATTGTAATGGCCAACAAACACCATGATATGACATAAACCAAGGTGTGCAAGGTCGTACCATCACGTAAGACAAGCATTCATAGACAAGGATGATCATCACTCATACTAAGAGAGCAATTGCCCCAGTCTTTTTGTCATAACCAACCGTAAGCAGAAAAAGACAAGAAGGACAAGCCATGAAATGTCGTTGCTTCTCTAAATCCTGTTTCCAGGACATCCTCGAGAAACTAGCAACATGATTGCCAAAAGCATAAAATAAAGCCACCATCATGATACGTCGTTGTTTTTCTAAATCCCATAGTCAGGACATCGCTGAGAAACTAGTAACATGATTGTCAAAAGATGAGACAATGTCATGAGATGTCGTTGTTTCTCTAAATCCTATTGTCGGGATCTCGCTGAAAAACTAGCAACATGATTGCCAAAAGCACAAAAAGATAAAACCACCATCACGAAATGTCGTTGTTTTTCTAAATCCCATAGTCAGGACATCACTGAGAAACTAGTAACATGAGTGTCAAAAGATGAGACAATCGTCATGAGACGTCATTGTTTCTCTAAATCTTGTTGTCGGGATCTCGCTGAAAAACTAGTAACATGATGAAAAAGCCAAAGATAAAACCACCATCATGGTACGTCATTGTTTTTCTAAATCCCATAGTCAGGACATTGCTGAGAAACTAGTAACATGATTGCCAAAAGCACAAAAAGATAAAACCACCATCATGGTACGTCGTTGTTTTTCTAAATCCCATAGTCAGGACATCGCTGAGAAACTAGTAACATGAGTGTCAAAAGATGAGACAATCGTCATGAGACGTCGCTGTTTCTCTAAATCCTATTGTCGGGATCTCACTAGAAAAACTAGTAACATGGTGAAAAAGCCAAAGATAAATGCCAAGTGTTTGCCAAGTGTTGAGCGATATCAAATTCAGGAAGGACACATTCTGAATGACGTTGATATCTAGGAGATCACTTCTCAGAGTTAGGAGAATCCATCAAGATGCCAGATGATGAGGACAATGCTTAGGAAGGACACATCCAAAAGCATAAAGAAATGATGAGAGTTACTCTTCAGAAGGACACATCTGAAGAAGAACCCAAAATTTTGCCAGGTTAAAATGCCTTGATAGAGTTTGACTACATGCCAATGCTGACATGCTAAAAGTGACCGAGATTGCTGATGAAACAGACTGCTGATAGATTGCCTACTTGGGATTGATGGAATATTTGCTTGATTTGAAGATAACTTGACGTGTGTGAGAGTGTTGTGCCATGAACCCTAATGGACTGACCTAGTGCGGCCTCGGGGGCTCATCGATTGATCTGCCTTGCCTACGTTGTATACACAGAGACCTCGTAGTTCGACACGACCAAAAGACAAAAACATGACTTTAATTCGACAAACCTAAAGACTAACCTAATGTCTAACCTAAATGTCTTAAGGATTCAAAGATGAATCTTGCCTACGTAGCAAATGCGCAGAGACAACGTAGTTCGGACAAGGACAAAAGACTGATTGAAATGATCGATTGGATTAATTAGACTGACTCTATTTTTGGGATTTTAACATTGATTTGGATGTTTTTGGATTTTGACAGGATTTTTTGCAGATTTTTAGGATTTTTTCAGGTCTTTTCCAGAATTTTTCAGGACTTTTTCAGATTTTTAGGATTTTTTCAGGACTTTTCAAATTTTTATGACTTTTTGATGTTTTAAGAAAATTGTGACAAATGCATGTGAATGATGTCGACGCACATGAATCCAAGGAAAACCATGATTTTGCTGCTAGTCAAGCTGAATACCAGCGGATAGGTGACGATGATAATGACAACGTTGTTTGACGTGGGAAGGACACATCCCGAAACAACGTGCAGATGACAATGACATGACAAGAGGATAAATGTCTGTAGTAGGGCCAGGGACAAAGCCAAGGAATGTTTTGGATGATGGGCTAAGTTTTCCATATTGTTGCATTTGGAATGACTTCGTGATTATTAGATGGGATGACAAGGGATCTTTAGACCATTGACAAGGGAAACCAAGATGGGTGATAGGTAAAAAGGACAATGAATGGCTTCTGTAAAAGATAGGAGACATGAGGACTATTATCATATAGTTGTCAAGGGAAATTTCACATGAGGATATGATGGTAATGACATGATATGGAATGACTAGTGTATGACCAAAGGATAAACATGTCAAAAGTTTTCCCAAAGCATGACTTGTGTTTTTGCCCCAGTCTTTGTCGAGATCAAAATAGGTGGGACAATGGACGAAATGATAGAGCTTGGATGGATAGATGGAAATTTCATGAGAAATTTCATGTGAAGGGCATGGGAGAGGAGGCAACTTGCCCCCAAGTGCAATGGTCCACATAGATTATTTATTTTACACATGATGCTTGTTTGCCAAGTTATCATCATGGTAATTATCCAAAGCACCATAAGAATGGTTTTCACTATTGGACGAAATTTTTCTCTTTACTATTTTTGTATTTTTTATTTTTATTTTTTGGTGTCACCATGACGCCTGTTTGCCAGGTTTTCATCAAGGGATGATTTTTTTGATTTTTTCATTTTTTTTTTGTATTTTCTGAGAGATTTTAAGCTGATGCTGAACCACCTGGTGGTGTTGATGTTGATGCTTCTGCCATAATGTTCCATCGGTATCCTGCTTGAAGAAGTTGTTTTTCCAAGATACATGCACTTGAATGCAACTTTTGAGATCTCTGATCTACTTTGTTGATACCGGAGTTAACCTCATCTTTGTGCGCACATCGTGATAGAGTGCCTTCTTAATCCTTATGATGAAGGGTCGCTACCAATACATGGTCAATGTGAGAATTGGATATCATGTGTGGAGGCGTGGATAGAGTGTGTTTAGGTATAAAAGATGGATTGGTTGACAGTTTGGAACCTTTGAGTCCCCAAACTTGGGAAGATGAGCAGTAATAGGTGGATATGGAAGTGTGCATGGAATTAGGACCAACTGCTTGATACACTTTGTATGTCACTTGAGAAGCCTACATTTTCCTTTCTGGACATCTTTGATGGATATTTTTCCCTTTTTTATTTTGTCCCATAGTTTCTTCGACTGATAGAGTTTGATAAGGATAAACTTTCTTTGTATTCTTTGGTATCCATATGTATTTGATTTGTTCGATATGATTGTTAGCTTCTTTTTCTTTGATAACATTCTGCATGCTTTGATTCAATTTTTTATGTTGACGTTGGTCCCAATTTGTGGATGGGGTGATGGGTGGATGAAGATTCATGGCGTGGTGGGTTGTAGTATTTACATTGGTTCCATCATAAGGATTCTTCGTGCTCCCTATGTTGATGTTTTCTTGAGACGAAGTTGCCCCCAGTTTTGTGGAAGTATCACTGACATGTTCATAGCCCTTGATTGCCGAGTAACCAAGGCCTTGATTCCTAAGATTTTCAATAATCTGTACTGGTTCCAGGATACCCTGTTCATGTAGGCCTAATCCTTTACCTTGATAATTCATCTGTTGAAACATTTTATTTGTAATAGGATATGATTTATCTTGGAAACAAAGTGCTAATCCTTCCCTACTCTATGGTGGATCTTCAAAGGTGATAGCTCCTTTATTGATAAGATGATTTTCCCTTACAAAGGTGAGTGATCCAACCTTATAAGTGATAGGATACTTTATCTATGGGATAAATGTCTGATTGATATCCTTAGCTTGATCTTGTGAAATATCAGATTGTACTGTTTCTTCAAGAAGTGTTGATGATTTATTTTCCACATAACAGTCTTCCTCATGATGGATTCTTGATATGCTTTCACATGATGTTTCTGATTCACCACTTTTGTAGAATTCTTCATGACCCATTTCTAACATGTCTCTAGATTTCTCTATTTCTTAATCATGTCTACAAATGTTAAGAGTAGGGGACTCTTGTTCCGCAGTAAGAGTATGAGACTCTTATTTTGAATGAATATCATCTATGTGTCCATCCATAGAAAGCATCTCATGGGTAGATGGAAGAGTATGTGCTATACGGACCTGGTCATCTTGTATGGATAGGAGAGTGTCCATTATATCATTGTAGTAGCTTGGAGATGCAAATTCTTGATATCGAATGATTTCAGAATTGCTTTCGACATGCTTTGGATCAAGTTCTTGACATGGGTCAATTTCAAAGAATGGATTGCTTTCTTGGATATCTTCATTAGGCATAGGACGTTACTCAAATGTCATGAGGTCAAAGGATGTCCATATATTTTGGAAAGGATCATTGCTAGATATTGGTGACAGATATTGATCATGCTTGGGAATAAATTCTTGAGATATGTCCTCTAACTCATTAGCTGATGTAGAGACATTATCAACATGATCATTGGTGGAAGGATTGTAGATTATGTCAATAGGATCAAATATCATCAACATTCCTTGAAATGGCTCTTGAGGAATGTTGATTTGGTCACTAGATGGGGTAGACATATCTTCACAATGCTCATTGATGGATTGATTTTGATCATTGTCTTCAACAGTTATGGGGGGTATGACTATTGGAAGGTTGTTGTGACTCAGTGCCATGGATGGTGTGTTTGGTATTCCATGATTTTCTAGGAGGACTTCTCAGATAGATTTAAAGATAGGGTCATGGGATAGACTACTTTGATCTTGACATGACGATGATGTCACGATGTCATGCTTTGGATTTTTCATTTGACATGTATCCTCAAGTTTATGAAATGGGATGGGATTTTGGAGACCATGAATAGATGTGTTTTCATGAAAACATGGAGTGTCTTGGAAGGGATTGATGTATGCTGGACTAGGATATGACATGGAAGTTTGGACTTGGTTGAGGGGTGATGGACTAGGATAGGACATGACTGCCTGACAAGGACATGATGTGGATGGAGGACTAGGATATGATGAAGGACTAGGATATGACATGGATGGAGGATTAGGATATGATGTGATTGAAGGACTAGAAAATGGTATAAATGAAAGACTAGGATATGATGTGAATGAAGGACTAGGATATGACGTGAATGAAGGACTAGGATATGTCATAGATAGTTGGGTTGGATTGATGGATGGCTGATTTCCCTTGTCAAAGTTATGGTGGATTTAACTAATGGAGGTTTGTTGTGACTCAGTAACATGGATTGTGTTAGGGGACTCTTGATAGTTGTATTTGGACTTGCATTGGAGGTAGATTGTTTTGAATTCCCTAGCAAGTTGTGCTTGACCCATACTATTGAATTGGCATTCGATTTGACTAGCAAGCATGTCATAGTGGCTTGAAGACATGATGGTGGATGGAATGAGACTAAGGCTTTATGCAAGGTGACAATGCAAAGTGATAAAAGGGGATGCCTTTTGTGAAATGATTTTTAGGAAAGGTTTTCTTAACCATACAAAGTTTGGCCAATGTGTCAATTTGGATTTTCAAAGGACTGGTTTGAAGGACAAGATGATAAAATGACAAGGTGAGATTTCCACACTAGAATTATGAGTTGGAAGTAGCTCACCAAAGGACAATGACTAAGGATTGATTTTTTTGACTTGGTCCAATGTCAATTTACTTTTTGAGACAATGGTTTGACAAAGCAAGGAAAGTTTTTCTATCCCAAAGTGTGCAAAATTGAAGACTTGATTTGACAAATGTGGTTCATGATGGCAAATGTGTTGCAAGAAGTGATTTGACAAAAATTTAGGCCAATTGCAAAGATTTGTTTTAGATTGTTTGAAAATAGATACCAAGCACATAGAACCTAAATTAATCAAACAGACTCACTCTTAGAAGTCAAAAGGTCATCATCGCAATCACAGCCCACATCTTAAAATCATGTCGACTCACACAGCCATGTCACACCCTAGAGGGCGCCCGTGTTTTTGTCTTTTCCAAGTGCGTACTCAAAGTGACGGAAGTGGATATCGAATCCCTTGAGCAAACAATCCATGGCGATTATATGGTGAGTGTCTTGGGGGCAGATTCTTCCCTCCCCTTGCACTGTGATTGAAACAATGTTTGGTTACTGACAAGGCTAGCCTCTACACTAGGTTCTTAGTAAGTCTTTCTGTTCTGTGTGACAATAGATAAACTCCCTCGAGAGACCTCCCAACCTTTAGAAAAAAGGCTTTGGGGATGGTTATCCTATCTACTGTTGTCAATTTGTATTTTCAACACAACTTGCTTTTAATTATAGAGGGTTGGAAACCTTGGCTTTAGGTGTTCCCACTTAGGTCGTTCCCGTAGGGTGAGTACTTTTTCCCACTACGGCAGGCCTGCTAAGGGTTGTAATAAAGCATGAAATGCATAAAGAAAATGAGTAAGTCTGGATTTTTGATCACCCAGTAAAGGAGAGAGCATATACATATTACCCAATAGAGCATAGTAGACAATGTTCAGTTTTAAACCCAAATGAAAAAAAAAAATATTCTAAGTGAAGATGTTGCTTCACAAAAACATGGGGTTTATTTTAACCAAACAAAAGTAAAGTGAAGTGCCTATCCTAGGATTGATCAATTGCCAATTAAGTGACTACCCTAGGGTTGGTTCATTTTAAGTCCATCAAAATGAGAAACTGGCCGCGGATGCGTCAGATCCAAATTACAATTCGAAAATAAAAAATGAAATTTTTACTAGTCAAATGTGGCACGCTCTGGTAGATGTGGCTCGGGAAGTTAGATGCGGCTTTTAGTCTACCAGATGCGGCTTTTGGTTTTTCAGATGCGTCGTTTCATATACCTGCAACCTATGAAAATGCCGAAAAATCCAGATTTTAAAAACTAAAATTTAAAAAAAAATAGCAAATAGTAAAATGACCATAACTTTCTCAAATCTTAACGAAATTTTAAATCGTTTGAAGTTCTGGAAAGCTAAAAAAAAAGGCCTAGAAATCCCATATAATCATTTTTTAATTTTTAATTTTTCCATTTTTCTGTTCTCTAAAGAAGATGACGGGATTTTGTGTGAATTCTTGGCTGTAACCTGCAAAAAAACAAAAAACAAACAAGAAAAGCAACAAATATGCAAAAAACGTGTTAAACAAACTTGTCAGGTTCACCAATGTAATGATCTAAAATATTCTTTGCAAGATAGATCTAGGGTTAGAACATGCATGCAATAATAATATCCATCACTCAATAAAATGCAAAGGAAGAACGAAGAGAAAAGGAAAATGAGACTAGAACAGTCTCACCCATTTCTCTCCTCCAAGGCTCACTTCTATTGAACCTTCTTAACTTGCTGAAATATGCATTTTTCCCTCAGATTGTGATGAGCAAAACAATGAAATGACAAGACCAAAGCAAATATCGAAGGATTTAATCTAAAATCTCATGAAATGCAACTAAAACAATTAGTAATGCATCTAAGATCTAACAATATGAAAATGAAATCTATACTATGATATGATGAGAATAACAATGCAAGAGAAATGCTCAAAATGACAAGATAGCCAGGGCAATGGACAAAGTAGCTGGGGCCAAGAGAGTCAGAGCGTCAGGGGGGAACAATGAGACCAAAATTGCTCTTTTATAGAAAAGGGCAATTTTCTGTGAAGGGTCCAGATTGAGAGTTACAGAATCAACGGTGTGACTCTTCACATGGCCGACCTTTGGAATTCCAAAAGGGAGTGGGTCATGTGTCAGTAAATAATTTAAATTATTTACTAAAAGAGGGAATTAATTGTGACAAAAGGGATCTTTTTAAATTAAATATAAGAATTTAATTTAAAGATTGGGAGAGTGGACCAAATTAAATAAATAGAATTTATTTAATTTAGGAGAGAAAAGGCTAATGAATAATTAAATAATTAAATATAATTATTTAACTATAGTGGAAGGTGAATTAAATAAATAAGAATTTATTTAATTTTAGGAAAGAGAAGACTTAATTAGTGACACATTAAATAAATAATCAAAATTTATTTATTTAATAATCATGAAGAATAAATAGGTATGAATTAATCAAATAATTATGAATTATTTAATTAATAGTTGAAAGTGAGTCAGAAACATAATTAAAATGTTCCAACTAAGGTTAGAAGAAGAGCTTGCGGGCACAGGTCATTTTTATGTGTCTACACCCTTAACCCTTAAACCATAAACACTTCAACCCTCTACCTTTAAACTGTAAACCCCCTAAACCCTAAACCCTAAACCCTTAAACACTCAAACCTTAAACTGTAAACCCTAAACCCTTAAACCGTAAACCCTTGACCCTCAACCCTAAACCATCAACTCTTCACCCTAATCCATCAACCCCCAACCCTTAATCCCTCAACCCTTAAACCATCAACCCTCAACCCTCTACCCTCAACCCTTAAACCCTAATCCCTAAAACCTAAACCCTCTACCCTCTACCCTTAACCCTTAAACCCTCTACCCTCTACCTATAACGCTCTACCCTCTACCCTTGACCCTAAACCCTCAACCCTCTCTCTCTCTCAACCATATACCCTCTACCCTTAAACAATAAACCATAATCCCTAAACTCTAAACCCTAAACCCTTAAACCATCTACCCTCTACCCTTAACCATCTACCGTCTACCCTCTACCCTCAACCCTCTCTCTCTCTACCTTCTACCCTCTACCCTCTACCCTCTACCCTTAAACCCTAAAACCCTAAAACCCTCAACCCCCCTCTCTCTCAACCCTAAACCCTCTACCCTTAAACCATCAACCATAATCCCTAAACCCTAAACCCTAGACTCTCTAACCTTAACCCTTAAACCCTAAATCCTTAAACTATCTACCCTCAACCCTCAACCCTTAAATCCTAAACCCTTAAACTTTCTACCCTCAACCCTCAACCCTTAACCCTCTACCCTTAAACCCTTAAACCATCAAGCCCCCTCTCTCTCTTTCTCTCTACCCTCTACCCTCTACCATCTACCATCTACCCTCTACCCTCAACCATCAACCCTTAAACCCTAAAACCCTCAACCTCTCTCTAACCTCTACCTCAACCCTCAACCCTCAAACCCTTAACCCTTAAACCCTAAAACTATCAACCCCCCATCTCTCTACCCTCTACCCTCTACCTTCTACCCTCTACCCTCTACCCTCTATCCTCAACCCTCAACCCTCAACCCTTAAACCCTCTACCCTCTACTCTTAACCTCGAACCCTCTACCCTCTAACCTAAACCCTCAACTCTCAACCCTTAACCCTTATACCCTAAACCCTTAAACTCTCAACCCTTAAACTATAAATCATAAACCCTAAACCCTTAAAACCTCTACCCTCTACCCTTAACCCTTAACCCAATACCCTCAAACCTAAAAACCTCAACCCTCTCTCTCTATCTCTCTCTATCTTGTACCCTGTACCCTCAACCCTCAACCTCAAAACCCTAAAACCCTAAAACCCTCAACCCCCATTCTCTCTCTACCCTCTACCTCAACCCCCACTCTCTCTCATCCCTACACCCTCTACCCTTAAACTGTAATCCATAATCCCTAAACCCTAAACCCTAAACCCTCTACCCTTAACCCTTAAACTCTAAACCCTTAAACCATCTACCCTCTACCCTCTACCCTCAACACTAAAACCCTCAACCCTCTCTCTATATCTCTACCCTCTACCCTCAACCCTCTCTCTATCTCTCAACTCTCAACCCTCAACCCTCAACCCCGTCTCTCTCTCTCTCAACCCTACACCCTCTAACCTTAAACTGTAAACTATAATCCCTAAATGCTAAACCATCTACACTAAACCCTAAACCCTAAACCCTAAACCCTAAACCCTCAACCCTCAACCCTCAACCCTCAACCCTTAAACCCTAAACCCTTAAACCCTCTACCCTCTACTCTCAACCTAATACCCTCTACGCTCAAACCTAATTGCTCAACCCTATATCATCAACCCTTAAACACTCAACACTAAACATTGAACACTCTACACTCAACACTCAACCCTAAACCATCAACCCTCTTTCTCTCTTGCTCACTCCCTCATACTCTCTCTCAAGTCTCTCCCTTCTACCTGAGAAATGGGGAGAGAGAGAGAGATAGAGAGGGAATGGAAGATAGAGGGATGAGAGATAGATAGAGGGAGTGAGCGAGATAGAATGAGAGATAGAGGGAGTGAGAGAGAGAGAGGGGGAGTGGGAGAGAGATAGAGGGTGTTAGTGAGAGATAGAAAGAGAGACCTAAGAGAGGGAGAGGGGGTAGGAGGGAGAGACTTGCGAGAGAGAGGGAGGGAGAGGGGGCAGGAGGGAGAGACTTGAGAGAGAGGGAGAGGGAGAGGGGGTGGGATGGAGATACCTAAGAGAAATGGAGGGGATGGGAGGGAGATACCTAACAGCGAGGGGGAGAGAGAGACAAAGAGAGATAGAGGGAATGAGAGAGAGAGAGGGGTGGGAGGGAGAGACCTGAGAGAGAGGGAGAGAGAGTAGGAGAGAGATAGAGGGAGTGAGAGAGAGTGAATGGGAGAGAGGGAGTTTGTGTGAGAGAGAGAGAGAGGGGGGGAGGGAGATACTTGAGAGAGAGTGAGAGAGAGAGAGAGAGGGAGTGGGAGAGAGATAAAGCGAGTGAGTGAGACCTCAGAGAGGGAGAGGGGGTAGGAGGGAGAGGCTTGAGAGAGAGATAGAGAGGGAGTGAGAGAGACAAAAAGACCAGATGGGGGGAGAGAGAGAGGGAGAGTGAGAAAGGGGATTGGAGTGAGATAGACTTATTTAGGTAGGGTGGGAGGGAACGAGACCTGAGAGAGGGGATTGGAGTAAGAGAGTAGTCTAGGTAGTGTGGGAGGGAGTGAGACCTGAGAGAGAGAGAGACTTCAGAGGGATAGAGAGTTATCCAATTAGGGTAACAAGGTAGAGAGTGTATGAAAGGTAAAACCTCAACTATCCATCTATTCTCATAAACCACACACTCTTAGCATTATCAAATTGGTCGACCAAAGAGAGGGGAAATTTAATTTTTGTTCAAAGAAGGTCATTTGGTGAGCACCAAATTTGGTGCTTTCCAAATGACACATCCCATTTGGCACACACCAAATGACTTGATTTGGATGAGTGGATTGACAAGATTTTCCAAATTTCCTCATATTTTCATCTATGCTCCCTATCACGTTTGCACATCTTTCAATGAAAGTTTATAAAAAAATCATGATAGTTTTAACCTCTCTCTTAGCTATCTAAATATATAGTTCTTTTTTGTTTTGATTCAGTTAAGGTTTTGATCCATATATTCTATTGTAAATGCTTTCATTTTTGGGTCAAAAACCAACATGTGCTATTTTTAGGATAGATTTTTACTCATTCATCGAAACATGAAACAAATTAAATTTTTGAAACTAGACTCCATTCTACACATGATGAAAACAAATCAATTTTCAATTACTTTTCAAAAAAATTAGGGGGGAGCATGCTTAAATTTTAGCTTTTCAGGATGTGTCCACTTTCAAAATTCATAAAATATTATATATTCATTAAAAAAATTATCCAAAAGAACGAGGATAAAATACATTCCACATGGTGTTAGATAATTTCTCACTATTCATATTTTTTAAATTCACAAAAAAAATTAATCAAAAAGGGGGGAGCCGTCAAGCGCTTTGCTATTTTTTTAAATAAAAAAAGGACTTGTTTTGGGCCCCCCCTTTTTGAGATCCTTAATATTCATTAATTTCAAAAAGAATTAGTAGCTTAGAAACTAGACTTAGAGTACTTCATCTTTTGTTCCTGTTACATCTTGAAATTTTGAGCGTAACTATCTTCATTTTCTCGTGCAAGTCAAATTTATCTAATTTTAGAAAAAAAAGTGGCATCTTAAGAGCCAAAATTGTGCCACAAATCCATGCACTTACCCGTGAGAGGGTTTTTTTTCTAGGAGATCGGTCATTTTATGATATGAAATATGACATACAGTTTTCTCTTGGAGGTTCGATTTTGGATGACATTGTGGGGCCTCAGATCGAGATATCATGGCTACTTTATTTGTGAGCACCACTTGTGGTATAGATTATGATGTTCACCATGGCACTAGTACTCTTCCCTAATGGCTAGGGAGAAGACTTAGATGGATGAATATTTTTCATGATTCAACATCCATGGCAGGGTAGAGGACCATATACACTTAGGGGTGCAACATCCTTGCACACTTGTATTATGATCTACGGAAATTTTAATACCATGAGGTCGACAATAGGGTGCACTATACACTACTATAGGTGTGGTTCTTGGAGCATATCACATGCACTAGACCGACATGGTTTCCATGTACATCAACCCTAGGATACCCTCACACATTAAATTATACTCTAAGGTGGTTATGGCAGTACAAAGATTTACAATTTTGGAGGGCTAGATTCAACCGACTAGATGAGGAGGAGATCTTATGGAGAGCATACTAGCTTATACCACAATGGATGGAAGAAACCCATCAGTTAAGGAGATTGCAGATGGATAGATTTTTTATAGGAAGACATGATTATGTAGTATGACCTTTCTACTATGATTGTGTCATGCGATAGTTTAGGCAAGTATAGGTACGACCAATGGCATGAGCTTTCTTCAGGTGATCAATATAGAGTGCTTGAAGGCCTAGTGATACAAGATGACTCACCACTAATGATTTTGTCTATAGTGACTCAGATTACGAGGATCATGATATGCCCCTAGTCTCTGATGTCAATTATTTCGATTCCATAGATGCATACAAGGAGTGGTGGGCAGTATCATGGCCAATTCTTGTGTTCCCAGTGGATGAGTCGATAGGCTATGCAAGGCCACTCCTAGATCAAAGAGATGAGGAGGAGGATAGAGGTGAGGAGACAAGGGTCAAGGATCTATAATTATTCATAGATGTGATAGATGAGGACTATGATGAGGCTACAGATCCTGATTATGATGAGCAGGAGGAGGATGAGGAGGTGGCCGAGGAGGAGGATGAGGAGGAGGAGTGGTTGATGAGTGAGGGTGATGATACAACAAGTGAGGATCTATTTGGTCATGAGTGGAGAGATCCAAATCCCACTTGTGTGACTAGATTACAATCAATAGTTGCAACACACCCCAACACTAATGGTCATGGAGAGGCTAGCACATCCTCCATGCCTCCTACATAGGATGAGGTTGTCTTTAAACAACCAACCAAAGAGCTAGGTGATGACATTTTATTTACTATTATGCTTTATGCTTATGTTCATGCTTTATATTAAATATATATCATGATGTGTACTCATTATATTTATTATTTTTATCTTGTAGGGGCTATGAGAGACTTTCATGATCTCTATCACCAATTTTTTGTAGAGATAGTGCCTTCGTCAGTCTATGAGAATGCTACTAATACACAATATGTTCCCCCACCAATTGTTGAGCGGGATCCAGAGCTATTCAAGCCATATGTTAGACTAAGAGAAATATATGAGGGTTTTAGGAGATGTTCTTATTGATTCAAGGTTTCCTAGGAGGAGGTACGATCATCTTGAGCCCTAGCAAAGGTCGAGAGACTCCATGCAGAGGTAGCCAAGCTACAGGTAGAGAGAGAATGCCTAGCAGAGGATCGTCAAGAGGCTATTCGACAAGCACATGGTGTGCAGTATGCCTTGGATGTACTTTTCAATTTGTGATCACAATCGCATACCACCATCTCTCGATGGATTACCTCTATATGGATGCAATCACCAAATATTGAGGAATCTAGTAGTCACAGACCATAGTAGCATTGTATATATTAATGATATGTACTCAAAATTTTGATATATATATATATATATATATATTCATTTGATGTTTGATTATTTATGTTTATGTCTTTAATGTTAAATGGCAATGTGATTTATCAAATAATCTTTATAAGACTATTTAACAAATTTCTCCATGATTTAACATGCTTTATGTGATCTAATTAAAACTTGTTATAGTTTCTCTTAGATGCAACATTGTGATTAAGTACATGCTATGGTAAATTAAATGCACCTATGATCTAATTATAGAGCATTAAATGCATATAAGGATCTAACCTAACATAACACACAAGATGAAATTGAATAGCATGAAACCAAAAGTAACCACCTAAAAGTTAATTTAAATAATTACTTTAGTATTCAAGACACAAATAATTGTTTGTCAAGAATGAAGCAATGTGAGAGCACATAGATTGTCATCTACAAACTCTAACACCACTATTGTATAATTCATACTATTCAAGAATATTAAAGATAATACCGGTGCAAATGCGTGACATTTATAGGTTCCTTAAGAGATGTACCATCCATTTTTTTAACATATATGCTTCAAAACTATAAATTTTGTTAATTATATAAGGTCCTAACCAATGAGGACTGAAGTTTCCTTTTTCAATCAAGTTGGCATTGATGTTATGTTGATTTTCAAATAAAACCAAATCACCTTTATTGAATACATGAGGGATGACATGGTCATTGTAGCTACATTGCAATTGTTTAGAATAAGCTTGAAGATGTTCAAGAGCGTTAATGCACTGTTCATCAAGCATCTCAAGCCATTGCAATCATTGTTCTTTATAAGTATTGACATCAATAAGTCCTTGAAGAGAAATCCCTAACATAGGGATCTCTAATTCTATGGGCATTACTTCATTAGTACTATAGACAAGGTTATAAGGAGTAGTCCCGATGGATTTTCTGATACTAGTATGGTAAGCCCATAATGCATATGTCAGTTGTGTGCGCCAATCCTTATTATGTTTGTTTATTTTTTTCCTTAAGATTTGTTCGAGAGTTTTATTAGTTGATTCAACTTGACCATTATATTGCGAGTAGTAAGGTGTTGAGAAACTATGTTGGATGTTAAATGTTTCTAGGAATTTTTTCATTTCATTATTCTTAAATGGTGTCTCATTGTCTGAAACCAATGTAGAAGGGTGTCCAAAGCGAGCAATAATGTGTTCCAATATGAAACAACATATCACATCAACAATTGTGGGATGAAGGGGAATAGATTCTACCCATTTTGTGAAATAATTTGTTGTGGTTATTATAAAAGTGTGCCCAACTAAAGAAGGAGGTGAGATTTTTCCTATCAAATCTAGTCCCCATACTGAGTATGGCCAAATAGGAATTCGGGCCCGAAGCTTAGAAGCGGGAGAATGAATCAAATTGCTATGTTTCTAATATTTGTAACATTTTTAACATATTTGAAGCAATATTTTTTCATGTCTCCAATAATATCCCATGCGAATGAGTTTTTGAACTAATTATTTTCCTCCCAAATGACCACCATAAGCACTTGCATGATATTCTTCAAGTGCTATTGGGACTCTAGCTTCTTTAAGACATCTAAGTAAAAGACCGTTAAAATATATTTGATTTAACACATTAGCAGGAATTATATACTTTGATGCGATTTTTTGAAGATGATCTCGAGTATTCTTAGTTGTTGGCTCAAGAAAGGTACCTTCTTTTAAATAATTAAATATCGGTGTATACCATTCACTAGAGCTTTTCATAGTTGTTGATAATACTTCTTCAACTTTGGATTCAATTAATAGGTTCATAATTGTATGGACAAGAAATGTAAAATATTTTGAAGGATCTTAAGGGGATATAAGAGAAGTTGCACTTGCCATTGCATCTGCATGTTGATTATCCTTTCATGGGATACTATCAATAGTAAATGATTCAAACTTCTCTAACAAATTCATCCTGAAATCCTTGTATTTTGATAGTTTCTTGTCATGCTTTTCTTGATATGTCCCTGTTATTTGCTTAATGACTAATTGTGAATCACTTAATATCTTAATATTTCAAACTCCTAAAGCTAAAATAGCATGTAAACTAGCAATTAATGCTTCATATTCCATTGTTTTGTTGGTGCATAGGAAGTTTAAGGGGTAAGATAAGAGAATAGGCTTTCTTGCAGGTGAGACTATTATGACCCCAGCGTTAGAGCTTGTTCTACACTTAGATCTATCGAAGTGTAATTCTCATGTTTCCCCATCTTTCTAAATAGTCAACACATTCTCATCAGGAAATGTTTCTTTATTAGGAAACGCCAGAGGTGAGGGAGTGTCTTCTAAGTGTTCGATTAAGGCTTTTCCTTTAATTGATTTTGATGAAACAAACTTAAGGTGAAACTTTGTTAACAACATAACCCATTTAGCTTAGCATCCTGATAAATCTGTTTTAGTGAAAAGATGTTTTAAAGGATCAAATTTTGTCATTACATGTATCTCAACATTCAGTAAGTATTGTCACAACATACTAGTATCAAAGACAAGAGCCAAACATTATTTCTCTATTGATGTATATACTGTTTCTCGTAATCAATCAAACTTCGGCTAATATAAGTGTGTTGGCAAGAAGTTGAGTCCACTTTTTGGCCAAAAAGTGGAAGTGTTTTCCCTGATTTTCAGAATTTGACACATTTGACAATAAATTTTAAGTACTTAGAGATGGAATCTTCAAAAACGTCACTAATCATAAAATGTAGTACTCAGAGTCTAGTTTCCAAGTATATAATTTATTTCCATACCCAAATGGTACAAATTGAGTTTCAATAGGCATTTCTAAAAACCACTGTTTAAAAGTCACTTCTCTTTTACCATACCATGCACGTGTATGCCATCCATATTTTGACTTAAATTATCATATTTTTTTAAATTCTCTTGGGAAAAGATTTGTAACTCACTGAAGCACGTTTTTAATATATTTTTTAAATTTTTTATTGAATATTTTTTCTGTTAGTTTTTTACTAGCCATATTTGGTGTTTTGAAAAATCATCATGTATGTCACGCATAAGATGACCTAAAATTATCATTTTTTGATTTTTTTAAAAAAATTGAAAAGAATTGTTTGAAGTACGTTCTCGTGCA
Source organism: Sequoiadendron giganteum (assembly GCA_007115665.2). NCBI lineage: Eukaryota > Viridiplantae > Streptophyta > Pinopsida > Cupressales > Cupressaceae > Sequoiadendron > Sequoiadendron giganteum. Next base: position 557,602,520 of record CM021109.1, on the reverse strand, counting down.
ATCTGTTCATCAAAAAATTATGTTAATAAAAAGTTATTAAAATATTAAAAAACCCTGATAGTTCAAGTTAATGGACCTATTTCATCATAAATTAATTTAAAAATAGAAAAAATAATCCAATTGTAAAAAAAATTATATATTTGGAATCTACACTATCTCATCTATAATGGGTTTTAATTTCGTCGAAAAATTCAGCAAAAAGGGTCATCAGCCATATGTCCAGAATCATTATTTTCTCTGACATTGTTAGGACCTTCAACTTGCAGGTCAAACTAGTTTGAAGGCCTAGGTTTGGAATCCCAAAGCTTCTCCCGAACCAGAATCCAACCCAAAAACCCGACCACAAAGCAAGGGGTATTTCAAATTTTTAGAAACGGGATCCCGTTTCCTAATATTAAATTGGGGACCGTTCATAGGGAAATGAGATCCCATTTCCTTGTCAATGGTACCCACATTTAATATCAAGAAACGAGATCTTGATTATAAAATGGGAAAAAATGGGATCCCGTTTCTTTTTTACCATTTTTTAAAAAATTACTAGCAAAGTTTTACTGTGAAGTCTGCAATTTCACATGTATGGCCAAGTGCAACATATTGGGATATTTTCTATCAAATTTTTTCTTTACAAGTGTTCAACTTGCATTTTGGATTGAATTTTTCAAAGGATACATCATGTAATCAGTTTCTAAAGTGGAATTGTGTTAGTTTTCTACTAGTTTGGAGGAACAAAAGAGGAAGATTTTTGTTTTTATAGGTCTTCAACTTGCAATTTGGATTGAATTTTTGAAAGGAGGCATCATGTAAATAGTTTTATAAGTGGAATTGTGTTAGTTTTCTACTTGTTTATAGGAACACATGCGAAAGAATTTTGTCCTTATAGGTCTTCAACTTGTAATTTGGATTGAATTTTTTGAAGAATTTCACTATTGATATTCATTTGTGCTTGAGAATTTTATAATCATGGGTTCACAAGATCATAATAAGAGGAAAGATAGGAAGGCATTGAATCCTAAAGATATTGAAGCAAAGAGAGATAAGGAGAAACAAAGACAAGGAGAAAGAAGAATGAGAATTAAATCAATGAATGATGGTGGAGCATCCAATTCTAGAACTATTGAAGGTGATAACATTGAGGAGACCATGGTTGTAGACGAAGCTAATTTGCAAGAAGTCAATTTGGAAAATAATATGATTATACAAACAAGTCCTAGTATGTCTTCAAATCCATCTTTCAATGCTATGGAGAATGTTTCAATAGGAACAAATCCAGGTACATCTTCAAATCCACATTTTAGTGAAATGGAAAATTCATTTATAGAAGTTTTACAAGATGCTAGACTTAACAATGTTGACATTGATAATATTCAGAGAGATGATTTTTTTATAGAATTAGTCGAAAATACATTAGAAAATGAAAATGAAAATTGTTTAAATTTTGTTGAAAATGAAAATTGTTTAAATTTTGTTGAAAATGAAAATGAAAAATCTTTTGTTGAAAATGAAAATGAGAATGATCCTTTTGTTCAAAATGAAAATGAAAACCATTTTGTTGATGAAAATGAAAACAAAAACTGTTTTTTTGATGAAAATGAAGATGAAAATGAAAATGAAAATATAGAATGTGATGTCGAATTTAATGAAAATATTTAAAAAAAATTGAAAGTGATTTTTTAGATAATCTGCCTGGTGAGATTTCTTGGAGGCAAATAAGAACACATGCAAATAGAATATACAAAAACTTCTTTTATTGTAAAAAACTTTCATTTCAATGTCAACTAATGATGCAATTGATGAGAATGCTAAAAATGAGGAAAATAATGAAAAATTTAGACATTTTTGTTAATCCAAGAAGAAAAGATGAATCATTAAAAAATGTTATGTCTACTGTTGCTAGTGCCATTCAATATATTGGGAAAAGTAGTCAATCTAAAGATGAAAATGTAGCAAGAAGAGCTATAACAACTACTATAGTTAATAAAGCAACTTTGAATAAAATAATGGTAAGTAAAATTAGTGAAGTTCTACAAATACATCCTAAAACATTGCTAAGAGTGGCAAAAAGAAGAGAAAGTATAGAAAATGATCAAATTAACCAATGTTGGAGTTTTAGTGGTCAACTCCCAAGGTCTAACATGAAATTGAATTTTCAAATTAAATTTTGATTGAAAATTATTGGGATGATAATACTAGGGTATCATCTAATGCTAGAGATGTTTTAGAACTAAGAGTGGGGTCCAAAGTTCATGATCCTCATACAAAAAACCTATTAGATACAACACAAACTAAATTTAATAGAAAATTTTGTGGTGATTTAGTGTTACCTGGTAATATTAAAATAAGTCAAAGGTGTTTTGAAAAATTTAAACCCTGGTATGTAAAAATTAATAAGCAACAAATATCTTGTTGTTGTAAAACACATGTTCAATTTCGTTATTTTTATGATGTTTTTTGATATATACATTGTACTTTCAATTATAAAATGATTATACAGGAATGTGGTATTAATATGCCACCTAAAACAATAAGGATTTTATATCAAGTTTTTTTTGTGAAAGATCTAATGGTAAATTGTTTTATTTAAGTTCTTGTATTTCTAGACAATGCACTAGTTGTGAAAATCTTTCATTCTTAAGAATTTGTATGCATGAAAATGTTGATAATGATTTTGGACAAAAATGAGTAGATGTTAAAAGATTTAAGAATGTTGAATATTATTTAAAAGATGGAAAAATAGGAAAGCGTTACGATTTAGTTACATAAAAAGCTAGTGTACATGCATTCATGAGTGAATTTAATAATAAGATTGTACCAAAATATGCCATGCACTCTCAACATGCCTGATGGCTTGATGGCCAATTTCGTGCATGTAGAAAGACATTTTCAATTGGTAGTTTACTTTTAGTGGTTGATTTTGCAGAAAATTATACTCTAGCTCTACAAGAGGAAATTCAATCACAATATTATAATTCAGTGAAAGTAGCTATCTTTTTCCATATTGTTTATAGACATGCATATGAAAGCATAGAGGATGATAGAAAAGTTTTGAGGGAGTATCATTTTTATTTGAGTGACAATTGGTTACACTCGTCAGAGTTTATTCAATACTATTTCAATATATTTTATAGAAATTTAAGAGAAAGAGGAATCCAGATGATAGAACACCTCATATGGTCAGATAATTGTACGGGGTAGTTCAAGAATGCTTGAATGTTGTATTGGTTAAGTAGGGTTCACAAGGAAATTAATGTCCAACATATATAGAGTTTTTTGAAGCTGGGCATGGTAAATGAGAACATGATGGAGTTGGTGCATGTGTCAACATGATTCTTGCTAGAGAACAATTAAAATTCAAAGATGCGGTAAAATTTAAAGATGCACATGGGATTGTGGATTGGTAGAATACAATATTATCTACACCTGGTTTGAGTGAGTACTCTACAGTTCATCGATACTTTTAGTTGGTTGAAGAAGACAACATTTTACCTAAAGTTGATTGTGAGACAATTAGTGGATCCACTAAATGGCATTCATTTAGGAGTTCAACAACAAGCAAATGGACTGTCTAGACAAGAGAGCTTGCATGTTTTTGTCAGTATTGTATCTCAAGAGATTAGGAAGCATGTGAAAATATAAAATGGGTTGAAGAGTGGGAGAAAAGATCACTGGCACCTGCACAAGCACAAAATCAATATGAAAGAGCTATTGAAGAAAATGATCAAGTGTTTTCATCTGAAGACTATGACTGTGTTTTAGAACTTGTACAAGAAGGTAATTTAATTCAATTTATTTCATTTTATTTCACTTTATTAAGTTATTTTGTAATACTAAATAATTTATATGGATACACGCAAGTTAAATTAAACCAATTTTCTTTTGCAGGACATGTGTATGCTATTGTTGCACCTGAGGGGAATGAAGAGGAAATAAAATATTGGTTGGCTCATTGTTGGAGACTAAACATAACTTAATATCACCTCAAGAAGATGATGATGGCTATCATTATCCAATAGGTATGGTGATCCCCTTAAGACATCCCCTTAAGCAAATTTTGATAGCAAGTATTTGATTGGGCCTTAAAAAAAAATTTAGAACAAGTCTTTGATCCCCTTAAGAAAATTTTGAGAGCTTATTTGATGATGGTTTTCATATTTTTAAATAGGATCGATGGTGTTTGTTGGAACTTGGTTACGAAAATACCCGATAAGGAAGAATGGTCTACCTGTGTTCGAAGATTATGAAACACATAAAAGGATTATACAACATTCACATTTGGTGGTGGCAACAAATATAAAATTAGATCGGTATTGTGGAAGACCTACAAATAAAGTCCTATGGAAATTTTCTATGGAAGAGCATGAGAAGATCATAAATGTGTTGCAAAAAAGAGAGGATGCAGATGGTACAATGGAATAAGTAAATACAGATAAATATAGTTTTAGTTTTATATCAAGTCCTTTTAAATAGATAAAATTAATGTTTTCATATTGCTCAAGTGTGTTATTAGTTGAAATTGATTTAAATTTTTCTTTTATAGATCCTTAAGCCATAATCACAAAAAGGAGAGTCCATGTAGATTCAACCTAGACAACATGGAATACTTGGTAAAAATAGGTAATTATTAGTTAAATTATATTTAAATACATGTTTTGATTATATATTGATAATGCTTGTACATTAATAGTTAATATAGATTTATTATCCTTTTTGTATCCTTAAGCCATCATCGCATTGATCACATAATTTGAAAGAAAAAGGAGAGGATGCTTGGATTCAACCTATACACATGTGTGGAATACTTTTAAATATAGGTACTTGAGTTGTGTACATATAGATAGTTTTATATAAATTAAATGTGCATGTTTTCCTACTTTGAAACTTTATATTTGATTGTATAATAACTAAATATCATGTATAAAATATTGTTAAATAAATTATATCCTTAAGACGTCGTATTAGGACCCCTTAAGACATCCCCTTAAGACAACTTATAAATTAGTGTTGGATGCTAAATTATTTGTTTTAACAGCTTATAAATTAGTGTTGGATGCTATTATTTGTTTTGACAACTTATAAATTAGTGTTGGATGCTATTATTTGTTTTGACAACTTATAAATTAGTGTTAGATGCTAGTATTTGTTTTGATAGCTTATAAATTAGTGTTTTTTGTGGAACATGAGGTCAAGAGGGACTTTTATGTTCTTAAGTTTTCTCTAACACTTTGCCTGGTTTATAAATATAGGACCTAAAGCCTAGGAGATGAGCTTTATACCATAAAACCTAAAGCCTAGGAGATGAGCCCTAAAAAACCCTAGAAACCCTAAACCATAAACCATAGGACCTATAGTCTAGGAGTTGAGCCCTAAACCATTAACCCATATAGATTTGTTATTCTAAGCATCTCATGAACCCTAGAAACCCTAAACCATAAACCATAGGACCTAAAGCCTAGGAGATGAGCCCTAAACCATTAAACCATATAGATTTTCTATTCTAAGCATCTCATGAACCCTACAAACCCTGAACCATAAACCATAGGACCTAAAGCGTAGGAGATGAACTCTAAACCATTAATCCATATAGATTTATTATTCTAAGCATCTCATGAATCCTAAAAACCCTAAACGCTAAACCATAGGACCTAAATCCTAGGAGATGATCCCTAAACCATTAACCCATATAGATTTGTTATTCTACGCATATCATTAACCCTAAAAACCATAAACCATAAACCATAGGACCTGAAGCGTATTAGATGAACCTTAAACCATTAATCCATATAAATTTGTTATTATAAGCATCTCATGAAACCTAGAAACCCTAAACCCTAAATCATAGGACCTAAAGCCTAGGAGATGAACCCTAAACCATTAACCCATATAGATTTGTTAATCTAAGCATCTCATGAACCCTATGTGAATGTTTATTCACACACCGCTTTTTCCTTCGTGATTTCTTTTCAATTCACTACTTCACCTTTTTTTGTATCGCTCGCAACTTCTCGACGGTCACCACATGGCTTCCTATCGGACATTTTTGTTGGGTCATATCATTTTTCTTTTGCCGCGCTTTGTTTGCTTTATGCGTGGCCTTCCCTTGTTTCTTTTTGAGTCGGGCCCACACTGCGGTTTATTTTGCTAGGAGTTTGAACACATGGATTCCTATCGGAGCTTTCTCTAGGGCCATCTCACCTTTCTTTTGTTGGGCTCTATGTGTTTGATGCATGGTGCTCGTTCCTATATCCGTTATCTTGGGTTGACGCATGTGTCATGTGTTCTTTTCTCTACCACATTTTCTCTTTTGCTTCCGCGTGTTCTCTCTTGTTGTTGCTTAGTCTAGGTTTCTCAAGGGTTGTGCTTGTTGGTGCAATGCTGGATGATCTTTCTATTGGTGTCAGCTTGAGAAGATCTGGATTGTTGATGGCTTCCCTTAAGCATCTTTCTCATGGGGATTTCAAGCGGTGGACTGACTTATTTAAGCAACCTTTTCCTCATTTAATTAGTTATTGTTAGATGGATTAAAATTTCTTGAGCACTAGGAATTAACCTTTGTAGTGTTTTCTATTGAACTTGAATTTGCAGACTGTGCTAGTCAATTCGGCCTTTATGTTTTCATGCATTTAATAGGACATTAAACTGTGCCTATATTTTATGAAGTATATGAATGTTTGTTTCATGCTTTTGTAATATCTATGCAACTTAATAAAGTACAGATCATGTTACTATCTTCTGTGTTGGCTTATACTATATTGGCTATACTATGCAAATGGTTTGATGTTCTTATATTTGTAGTGTTGGGAATTATCCATTTAATAGATACTAGTTATTGTTTGAGCCTTTGTTCCAGCATTGTGCTTAATTAATTCCTTTCTAATTTGGCGCATCGTCATAGCTTAGGATTTTTTATTTTATGTCCATCTTCCTACCCTTTTCATCCCCCCATAAAAATGAAGATCCAGCTTCGATAAAACCCTAGAGGTAACTTAGCTATGCGCACAAGTCCCCCATTAGCTAAGTTTCCCATAAGGTTGCTCCCTGCAAACATTTGTGTCAACAATTATTTTTCTAGAACACTCGGTGGGACTCAAACTAGCACATTCACTTGATCAATAGGAGTTTATGAGCCATAGGCCCGTCATTAGGTCTTAAAATGCAAGAATTCTTAGCGTGCTTGTACCAACATTAGTTTCAGTCTAGGAAAGAGGTCAGCAAGCTAATACTTCACCTCCCTCTTCTCCTCTGTCTCTTGTGCCAATGGCTGCTAGAAATTATGTAGCCTAGGATGTTGGTAATCCTTTGGTAGCACTTGTGCATCCTGCAATGTGGGATCCAATCCCAACTTCCACTTTAAAGGCTATCCCTAAGTTCTTTAGGGACGATTCAAAAGCTCCGATGGAGCACTTGCAAGATGTAGTTGATGTATGTTTGGTGCATGGTGTTACCAATGAAAATGTGGCTTTAAGATTACTCACCACCTATTTCAGAGGAAAGGAGTTGAACTGGTATCGTACTCTTCTAGCTAATATAGTTGCCACTCTGGATGATCTCAGAGATCCTTTCTATGAGCGCTTCTCAAATAGTGGTGAAAAATCTTTGCTATATCACTAGCTAGCTAGTATAAAGCGAGCTCCCCATGACGCTTTCATTGATTTCAATGCTTGGTTTCATTCAACTTGGTAGAGAGTTCTTGTCAATAGTCGGCCACCTCTAGATCTGGCATTCATGTTCTATTTAAAGTTTATAAATGTTGATATTTCTATGATGCTACAAGCTCTCGACGGAAATACTCTACTCGATACATACAACCTTGCGATCACTGTGGAGAACAATCTTATTGCTGCCAAAAAATTGGCACTGAGACCTATCATGCCATTATTCCCAGAACTCAACACTGTAGAATTAGAGGTAGCTTCAACCAACGTTCCTACAACTCCTCCCAGTCTATGTATATGTACCTAAGAATGATGTTGAGCATGGCTCCAGTGCCTAACCCCCTAACAGTTGAATTGAACTACATGAAGGAGAAGATGTGAACCATGATAAATGAATTAACCAGTATGAAGTGGCAACAATATAGCTACTAGAAGCTTGCTTACCAAAACTACCAAAGCAAAAAGACTCCTTTCCAACAGAGCCAGTGGCAGGATAGATCACGCAGAAATACCCAAGCTCAATAGAATAATCAAGTCATCCCCGTGAATATACTGATGCAGACCATCTATCCTAGTTCAAGCAAGGATCTAGTAGCAGGAAAAAAAACATCTTATTGAGGAGACTAATTCATGGTGCTTCCCTTGCAATGATTCACACATGCCCCAGAATTGTCCACGGGGGATTTATAATGAATTCAAGGCATCATATTTGATCACGGAGGTCATACACAAGCCTCTCAGCAAATGGACAATGCATTTCTCACTACCCAAATGCAAGGAATGTCTATAGAGCAGGAGCTAGAGATAGCTCTAGGCCAACCACTCTTTTCTTGGATGGAAGGAGAGGAGTCAGCATTCCCGAATGATATTTCGGTAGCCCAAGTGTCGCAAGTATAGTTAGATTACAATACTCATTCCAAGCAGAGGCTTATTGGATAATTCACATCTTTTCCAACTAAAGGTTCACCTAATTCAATGCCCAGTCCATTGACAAATTTGTCATTAGTTCCACAATAGCCAAATGCACCGACTGCGAGGAAAAAGGAGAAAGTTGTTGTAACTCATCAGTCACAAACGCCATTCAAAGTGGTGGAGCAGCTAAAGAAATCCTCTACTAATGTTTCTTTGTGGGATATCCTAGCCATCCCGGAGCCAACCTTGGATAGAGTTCTTGCAAATCAACCAGAAGAAAAGCAAGTCGAAAGAGAGAGTAAGCCTAAACCCAAGCCTTTCTTTCTAACACTTATCATTGGTAATACACTACTACACAATTGTATGATTGACTCTGGTGCTAGCACAACCATCATGTCTAAGCAAGTAGTTGAAGCCCTGGGACTCAAATATGAGCCTCTGAAAAAGGGAGTCATGCAACTCGAAAGAAACAAGCTTGAAACCGTCAGAGTAATCAAAGGATTACCTCTAACTTTGTTTGCTTGTCCCGGCATTACTGTGAATCAAGATACTATTCTCATTGACGTCCCTCCTTTTTTCAGGATATGTTTGTCCCAAGAATTCATTGCAAATGTTGGAGGTTATCTAGCATTGGACTGGTCACACCTGATCCTAAGAACCAAACATGGAGCTAAGATGAAGTTATTGTCGGAATATTTTCATTCTAAAAATGTGGCTGATGAAACCATGATCAATTTTGAGACAACACATACCTCAATCACTTCTAGAGAGATGCTAAATGTTGAACTCTTGAAGAAGAAGAAGTAACCAGCTCCCAAATAGAGAAAAAAGAGGCTCTTTTAAATGAATTCTTAGATACATATCCTTTTGGAAACTATCATGCAACTGGGCTAGGAACATATGTCATACATGAAGAGGACCAGATAATGCCCAGAGTGACTAAAGAGTCTGGAGGTGAAGCATCCTCAGAGTTATGGACCTTGCACTTTGACGAAGCAAGATGCAAAGTAGGATTCGGCGTAGGAATATGTTTGATATCTCCATCCAAGGATAAGACCTTGAGGTCTTACCGCTTCCAATTTGCATGCTCAAATAATGAAGTAGAATATGAAGGCCTTGTCCATGGTTTGAGTTTAGCGGAGAGAATGGGCGCAAAGAAAATACAAGTGTTTGGAGATTCAGAATTGGTGGTGAACCAAATCCAAGGGCTCTCTACTGCCAAGAATGTTTGTATGCGATCATACCAACATAGGGTCTGGGACCTGATTGAAGGCTTCGAAGCATTCAACATCCAAGCTGTACCTAGAGAGCAGAACTCTGAATCAGAACGAATGACAACTATCAGATCTTAGTTTGAGCCAGCTTCCAAGTTAATTAACAACAAACATTCAGTGTGAGTGATCATGTGGCCTGCACTCCTGAATAATGATCAAGAGTGGCAAGTTTTTGATAGTGATGCTCATATCGCGTCATTTCTCCAGTTGTCTGGAGAATTTTCCAACCAATTACAGCTGAAGATCGCTGAGGCCTATGAGGATCAAGTAATCCAACTAAAATCAAACAAGCTTCCCAGGGGTCTAGTCACTCTCAAGAGTCTTTTTTATTCTGGCGATGCAATGAAAGACAAGAGAAAGCTTGTAGTTGATAAAGGTGACTATACTAATTTGTACATCGGAGAAGATAAAAAGATTAAGGTCAGAAAAGGAGTCTCACAGAAGAATAAATAAAGGTTGAAATAATTTTGCGAGTAGTATCTGAGTGTGGTAGCATGGTCATATGATGATCTTAAGGGATATGATTTCGGTATTATCCAACACACCATTGAGATACTAGAAGGAGAAAAACCCATGCATCAAAGGCAGAGGCCAATCAATCCAAAGATTGAGTCACTGATGTCACAAGAATTAAATAAGTTGATTTCATCTTGGATAGTGTTCCCGATCAAGCACAACACTTGGGTGTCTAACCTAGTGTCGATCCAGAAGAAGAACTGTGACATACTATTGTGCATTGACTTCTGAGACCTAAATAGAGCGTCCTTGAAGGACCACTACCCATTGCCTTCCATGGAGGTAATTCTACAAACAGTTGTTGGTTCCGAATTTTTTTCAATGCTAGATGGTTTCTCTAGCTATAATCAGATTCGTGTGAAAGAGGAGGACCAACACAAAACAATGTTTACTACCAAGTGGGGGACATATTCTTATGCTAAAATTCCCTTCGAACTTTCAAATGTCAGAGCCACTTTCCAATGAGCTATGGACATTGCCTTCAAGGATTTGATACATAAGATTATTCTTATTTATTTGGATGACCTGACGGTGTTTTCAAAATCTACCGAGGATCATTTTGATCATCTCGAGCTTGTCTTCGAGAAATGCCAAGAGTTCGGGATTTCTTTAAACCCAAAGAAATGTGTGTTTGGGGTCTCATAGGGGAAGTTGTTGGGTTATGTCATTTGGAAGGAAGGTATTTCCATTGATTCGAAAAGAGTTAAAGCATTCAAGGAAATCCCTCTATCTATCAACAAAAAAGGAGTTCAGTCTTTTTTGGGGAAGGTTAATTTCATCATCCTGTTCATAACAGACTTTGTAGGGATCATTCGGCCCATCACCCCGATGCTTAAAAAAGACCAAATTTTCTAATCGACAACGAAAGCTAGGAAAGCTTTCAAACAAATAAAAGAGTTCATCTCTTCTGCTTCAATGTTGATCAATCCAGATTTATCAAAAGACTTCATTATGTATGTCTTTGGTGGTGGCAACAATATTGCTACTGTCCTAATGCAGAAGGATAATCAAAATAAAAGAGAATCACCTATTGCCTTCTATGCACACACCCTGAAAGATTATGAGGTGAAATACAAATTTGTGGAGAAGCAAGCTTTTTCTATCGTAAGGGGGTTGAAGAAGTTTCGACACCTCATATCATGCAACAAGGTGATTGTTTATGTGCCACACCCTAGTGTGTGAGAGTATATCATGGAAGGTGAAATCAATGAGAAAAGGGCTAGCTGGATAACCAAAATTCTCGAGTATGACATCGAGATCAAACCAGTGAGGACTGTGAAAGGGAAGGGGCTATGTGAATATTTGGTAGAGAAAAATGAAGCAATTACTGAGTCTGAAGTCCCAGAACCTATGCTACTAAATGAAGAGAGCTCTAGAGATGACTAGTTGGATGCCAAAATAAATTTAATGCAAATTGGAAGGTATCCACCTAACCTCCCCTATTTTAAAAGGCATTTTTATTGATTGCAAAATACTGGTTATGTACTCTTAGAGGGAGTTCTTTTCAAAAGAAATTTTAATGGTATCTTGTTAAGATGTGTAACTGAAGAGCAGTCAAAAAGGATATTGGAGCAGTATCACAGTGGCCCAGCCAGAGGTCATTTTTCAATAAAAACTACTGCAATCAAGATCATATGTGTTGGTTATTTTTGGCCGATGTAATTCAATGACTCATATTCATTGGTGAAGTCTTGTAGTGAGTGTCAATTTTTTGTCAGAAAAAGGAAAAATTTTGCTATGCCACTAAAACCAATTGTGGTGGAAGAGCCATTTTCTCAATGGGCTCTTGACTTCATTGGCATGATCAATCTGTTTTCATTAGCCGGACATAGGTGGATCTTGACGGTAACTAACTATTTCACCAGGTGGGTCGAGGTTGTACGATTGAAGAATGCAATAAAGGTAGAAATTGTAAACTTCCTGGAGGAACTAGTAGCGAGGTTTAGCCCGCCAAAGAAAATTATATATGATAATGCTAGAGCTTTTCTCGGCTCGAAAATGAGCCAATTTGCACTAAAGTATGGAGTCTTCCTAAAGACATCTTCTAACTACTACCCACAAGGGAATGGCCTTGTTGAATCTACAAACAAGAACCTCATCAGGCTGATCAAGAGAATAGGTTTAGAACATCAAAGAGAATGGCATAAACACCTTCGAACAACACTATGGGAAAATCGTATCATGCACAAGAAAATATTGAAAACATCTCCTTACAATATAGTATATGGGAAGGAGGTGTTATTGCCAATTTCTATGGAAATTCCTGCCATCCAACTGCTCAAGTCTCTTGAAATTGAGCAAAATGGAGCAATGGAGGTGTGGTTTTCAGAGTTACTTGAGGTTCAAGAGAAAATAGAGCACGCTCTTGAGGCAATGACAACCTGCCAATAGATGGTAAAGAGATGGTTCGACAAGAAGATGTCTGACCAGGAGCTACAATGTGGAGACTTAGTGCTCAAGTTAAACGAGTGTGAAGCAAAGCCCGATCAACATGGAAAGTTTGATAGCCTCTAGGAAGGACCATTCAAGATCACCCAGTGCAATCAATACAACTCATTTGAGTTAGAAACAATGGAGGGTGAGGCCTTGGGTATTCCAGTTAACGGAATACATCTTAAAAAATTCAATTAGTTCAACTTTTGTAGTAAATGTGTAAATATGTATATATTTTCCCTACTTTGTTAGTTTTGGGTTATTCTCAGTGCTTTCTTAGATTAACAACCACATTGGTGCAAAAATTGAAATAAAATGAAGAAAGAGCCAAAATATAGAAGATATATATATTTTATTAATCACGGAGATATTTACATTTGTAGTCATGCTGACTTAATGGGGCCATCGACTAGGTTACAAAATACATATATATATCATCACTGAAACAACGTTACGGAGAATTTTTTTAAAAAATAAAAGAAAAATGGAGAGATATTTTTCATATTTCTTCAAGCATTGGGGGGTCCAACAATGGTAGCAGGTGGCGCATGGTAAGGAAACACCATCCTCTCAAAATTTTCATACTATTGCACCTCGCAGAAGGGTTCAATGTTATTTATCCTCATCAGGAAGTGGAAGGCGGCGTGGACCTTGTGGCGATGTTCCTCATGAGTCTCAGACTCAAAGCCATGCAGAAAGGGCCTAGTTGGCACAAGTCCTCCTTCCTCGAGAAGTCGGTGTAGGTTGCAAATAGCTGGAATTCCATGGTCAAACTCAACAGCTCTCACTACATTCTCCAACCCTCCAAGGTAGCGTTGGGGAAAAACCCTCTTTGTTAGCTTCAGAATCTTCCATTTTGAAACACCGATGTCCAGTAGGGAAGCTACAAAGTGAGAGTTGATGCTAGTATTCACTCTATACTAATCCTCGTACTCCACACAATCTTTTCCTAGTACCCATTTTATGGCTTTTACAAAGAGGAGGTTTTTTTACGCCAGTCACACGTTTCAAACGCTTGCACCTAATTTTTCCTAGCCAAATTATAAATTACTAAAGATGTACAAGGGCCTAATTGCTAAGAATGCTAAATGTAAATGTGCATTAGTAAAGGTGCCAAGGGTCCTATTTATAGATGGTTAGAGGCCTCCCTAATTAAGCAAGGTATGATTATGTTAGAGGAAAATGGAAGGAAGAGCCTTGTAAAGTAGTATTGCAACATGCGAAATAATAGAAATAATCAAATACAGTTACAACTTGCTCAATCTAAGTGTTTGAAAGAGGATGAGAGAGAGCCAATCATCAACTTATAGATTTTTTTGTCCTGTTTAAATCAAATAAAATATTTTAAGATGAAGTCATTGGTTGATGTGCTTGATTACGATCAAGTAATCATTAATTGCAAAGGCTCGTGAAAATATATGGTGTTGTTGATTCAGTTTTTTTTCCAAGAAAATGAAGAGTCATCGTATGAGAAGTCATATCTCTTAAATGTATAGTCTTTTGGTAGGTTGGCGATCTCTTCGCATGCACAAAAAATGGTTAGTGGTGCATGGCATAACTAATGTGAAAAGATAGCACGTACACTTGCTAAGCCGATTTTCTCGAAAATCAAAAAAGATAGATAGGAGCATGCGGAGGGCATTAATTGTTTTTAGATTGAAAAAGTGTGTAACTATCTGAATCATTCGCAAAGAAAGAGAGGCGTTTTCAAAAGCTAGGTTGCAGAGTTTGCAGATTTCTTCGAAGACAAGTAAAAATGGTTGAAATTATAGAGAGCTCAACTCAGGCCGTCGACACCAAAATCATAGAAGAATGAAGAATGCTAGTTCCTTGCATAATTTTTTATGCCCAAGAGTCCTATGCAACCCCAGGTATTCCAGCAAAGCCTTCATGGCCCTACACAAAGCCAGCAGACCAAAAAGTGTTAGGCATGGTTTCTCCTAGAAACCAGGCCTTGATATAAGAAGATTGGGATAACGTTCGGGATCCAGAGTTATCTCGGAACCATAAAAGCTTGAGGGAAGCTGCATGCGAGAAAAAGAAGAAAATTACTAATCCTTTTCATGATCGATTATAGAATTGTGGGCTCCCTCAGTACATGGTTCCTTTGGTACACCATTGTCCGGAGATTGTGGTGGCCTGTGCTAAATTTTTGGACGCCTAGATAGGATTCATAAGCGGCCAAAGTTTTAGGGTGGTAATTTGTCACTAGGCCCTCCAAGATATGTTGTGCATTCCTTTTAACTCCCTTGAGGGTTTTGAGGATTTTGATATTTCCAGACTGCAAATTTACCGGAGGACACTTCGATTGGTGCAATAATTTTATAATGCCGAGACGGGTAATCCGTCAGGTAATTTTTTCCCTCCCAATTTCCCTCTTAGTTTGACTTCTTTTAAAGTAGGTTCAGCCTCTATCTTATCCATGTTGGCATTGGTGTGTGGATTGGATACGGATAGGGAATTCTCAGACTTCCAAATGAGTCTCAGTTTTATGCTGAAGAAGAACTCCCAGGCTCCACTAATGGACTTTGCAAAGGTCATTGTAGAAGGGATGTGCCGACAGCTGAGGGAGTTCGAACCTGGCTCCAAGTTCATGTATTTTTCCTTCTTAACCTAAATGATTTTGTACCATAATCTAGACTATTTCCAGCAATATATGCCCTTGGCAATATTTGATGAAAGTGGCGCTAGAAGGCCAATTTTGACCTGGACTCCTATCCTCTCGAAAAATTTTGATTATTAGCATTTTCAGATGCATTCCTAACTCTAACCTTGAGAGCTTTGGATTATTGTGGAGGCAGTATGTCTGGTCACTTGACATAGAACCAAATATCATGGATGAGAGGGCTTGTACCACCTTGCGACTAGATTTTCGGTACGGATTTCACAATGCTCCATATGCAAGGTTTTATCTAGGATCCTTTCCGGCTACCATGTTTTTTTTCAGATAGGGTACTGGCCCTGGAATTTTTTAGGTAGCTGTGCAATATTAAAAATTATTACTAGTGAGGGAAACATATGACTTCCCATTTGATGTTGCCAGTCATGTTCGGCTCAGTGTCATTAGTGAAGAAGAAGAGCTCAAAGATAAATAGCTCTGAGGTCTTTTACTCTAAGTTGGGCCACCTTGGGTTAATGGTTATCTGTGACACATGGCATTATAATCCAAAGGGAATTTTATCAGAGTTGGGCATTAAAATTTCCCACCAACCTTGGCCATTTTGGGACCCTCAAAGAAATGCAAATGAGGGAAATGAGGGAATGTACGTTGGCCTTGAGTACATTCCTTCCAGCTCAGGTCGACCACCTTGGCTGAACTTTTATCACATAATGGTGAAGCCCAAACCCAACCATAAAATAAATCAATTTCTCTCCAGCTAATTAAACAGGCTCCATTGGAAGCCTGATAGAATTAAGGATTTTTGGATTTATAGGCAGGAGATAAAGAAGACTAATGGGATTTTTCAAGAGGTGGACTCAGATGACACGTTTGATGATATTTGGTGTCGTGAGCATCTAGACAATGAGGACTCTCCTAACCCTTTGGGTTCTGAGAGGTGCTGTGAAACAGAAAGTGCAGCTCCAGAGCATGGAGAAGAGGTAGCCCAAAAAGGATTCTACACAAGGAGGCACGATCAGTGGGCAGCAGTCACAGTGAGAAGACTCTTCAAATACATAGATGTTGGAGCCTAATAGCTCCTCTAGATCAAGCGTGAAGAGGCTGAGATCTTCTGGATGCCACCAAAGAGTTATTTTAGACTTAGATAGTTCCCCAGAGGAGAAAAGGCCACAAATGGAGGAATCAGGAAGAGGAGAAGAGTCGCAGCATGAAGAGGTGGTGGTATCTGCTACTGATCTTCAAGAAACTCAAGTATTTTTTCCTCCTTCTCTCTCTTCTATGTCTTTGGTCTCCTCCACATCTGCCCCTGCTACGTCATTCACACCAGCTATTCCTATCGCTGGGTACCCAGGGCAGGTCAATATTATTTCCCTTGGGGGTCCCCTTCCATCTCCTGCTATTTCTCTCGCCCTTGAAACACAAGTAGTGCTAACATGTATTGACCCTCTGAGTCAGAAATTTTTGTCTTTGAGGCCTCAACCTCAAGCACGTTCTTCCCCACTCCTTTTTCCCACCATGTCTTCACCATCTCTGAGTAGTCAATTTATCCCACCTTTCTCCTCGACAATTATTACAAGGCCTAGCAAATCCGCTGACACATTGAGCAGTTCCTCAGGAGTTCCCTTTTGCTGGTGGGCTAGGTATTTCTTCCCATGAATATTTCTCACAGGTGGATGCAAAAAAAACTGCTCGAGCGAGCTGAATACAAAAAAGGAGGGAAAAGGATGCAAACAAATAGACAAAGCCTCTTTTGCAAACCGTGTTCAACGAAAGCCAAAATTTGTTGATGTTTGCAAATGTTACACAAAATGTGTTCAAGCCAATTGGGGAAATGTTGCCAGGTGATTATTCTATCAATTTTGTAGGGTTGGACTTGCAACAAGCTCGTTTGTAGGATAAAGTTGAACTAATGGAGGAAAACTAGAGGGTGGTGACTACCGACTTCCTCAAGCTCAGTCGCCAGATGAAGCAAAAGGATGAGAAAATGAAGGAGCTGAAGGGAAAGGTTGATATATGGGAAAACAAGTATAAGGCCTAGGAAGTCAAAATCAATCACTTGCAGGGTGAGAAGAATGCCTTTGAAAACAAAGTCGTCGAGCTTCAGGCTTTGGGTGCAGAAGTTGTTTTGGCCCTGCGAAGAGAAATTGAGTAGTTTCGAGTGATAGAAGCAACCCTCCGTGATGAATTCAAGTAGGAAGATGATGACCTGAAACAACTCTGATAGAGTACTAATGAAGAAGTAAATGAAATGAATTCCGCTTTGGAGCAAGAAACTGAAAAGAAAACAAATGGCCGAATTGGCCTTGGGAGAAAAGGAGAGAGATTTCTACTCTAAAGAATCAATTATCAGCCCTAGGGGGAAGCATTGTTGAATTGAAGACGGATCTGAGTAGAAAGGCTGCAGAATTGGACCTTTTGAGATCCTAGCCTCTTGCACCCCAAATAAACCTACTCAAGATCGCTAAGGTGCTACATGCGTCATACTGGGATAAGGTCAAAACATTGTGCCTTACACTACAACCCATTCTCAAATTTATGGTGCAAGCAACCAGTTTATGTGGGGTGGTTAGTGAAATGATGCGGTAGGTACAAGAAATGACTTCCGATAAGGTTTCAGAGGCCAAGCGGATATTGGGAAAATTGTATACAGCTTCCGATGAAGCATTGAGTAGTGTGGGGATCGAGGACCGAATAGCGGTGGCCATGGGAGTAAATATTCTCATCTCTATGCATGAGGTCATCCAACATGTCAGAGAGTGCAAAGCCAAGCTAACCCAGATTACCAGTGATATGCAGGAAAAATTTTCTCGCTTAACCCAACGAGGGATTCCATCGCCCTTCATGACAAATCAAATAGTGGCAGGTGTTGAGCACATCATCAAAAAATTTGAGGATAAGAAGTAGGACTTTTCAGTATTCCAATCCTTTGATCAATCTCTGACTATCGCCAATATTGAAAAATAGTGCATCAGTTAGCACAACTCCTTTTCCAGCTTGAATTGGAGGCAAAGGTATCTGGTGGATTTCCTTTTAAGGAAATAATTAATCTAAACATGGTGCATGAAAATTTGTGCACTCTCTCTACACCATCTAATGAAGTCTAGACATTCCTTCAGACTAACCTCTCTCAGCTGTGAGAAATTGTGATGGAGTTGGACTAGTCTACGAGACCAGAGTTTTTGGGGTTCTCTATTCCGCGGGCGAAATGTCCCCGTGAGTCACCAAACTATGAATGTTTATTCATGCACCTCTTTTTCATTTGTGGTTTCTTTTCAATTCATGGCTTCACCTTTTTCCATATCGCTCGCAACTTCTCAATGATTGCCACGTGGCTTTCTATCAGAGATTTTTGTTGGGCCATATCATTTTTCTTTTGTTGGGAGTTTGAACACATGGTTTCCTATCAGAGCTTTCTCTTGGGCCATCTCACCTTTCTTTTTCTAGGCTCCATGTGTTTGATGTGTGGCGCTCATTCCTGTATTCGTTATCTTCGGTTCGACGCCTGTGTCATGTGTTCTTTTATCTTCCACATTTTATCTTTTTCTGTCGTGTGTTCTCTCCTACTGCTGCATAGTCCAGGTTTCTCAAGGGACGTACTTGCTAGCGCAATGTTGGATGATCTTTCTGTTGGTACTAGCTCAAAAATATTTGGATCATTGATAGCTTCCCTTAAGCATCTTTCTCATGGGGCTTTCAGGTGGTGGACTAGCTTATTTAAGCAGCCTTTTCCTTATTTTATTGGTTGTTGTTAGATTGATTAAAATTTCCCGAGCACTGGGAATTAGCCTTTGTAGTGTTTTCTATTGAACTTGAATTTGTAGACTGTACTAGTCAATTCAGCCTTTTTATTTTCACGCATTTAATGGGACATTAAACTATGCTTATATTTTCTAAAGTATATGAATGTTTGTTTCAAGCTTTTGTAATCTCTATGAAGCTTAATAAAGTACAAATCATGTTAATACTCTTTTGTGTTGGCTTATGCTGTATTGGTTATACTATGCAAATGGTTTGATGTTCTTATATTTGTAGTGTTGGGAGTTATCCATTTAATAGACACTAGTTATTGTTCGAGCCTTTCTTCTAGCATTGTACTTAATTAATTCCTTTTTGATTTGGCGGATCACGTTAGCTTAGGATTGTTTATTTTATGTCCATATTCCTACCCTTTTCATCCCCCCATAAAACTGAAGAGCCAACTTCGATAAAACCCCGAAGGTCACTTAGTTGTGCGCACAGGTCCCCCATTAGCTAAGTTTCCCATAAGGTTGCTCCCTGCAAACATTTGCGTCAAAACCCTACAAATCCTAAACCATAAACCATGGGACCTAAAGCTTATGAGATGAACCTTAAAATATTTTTTATTCTTAGCACATTGATCTATTTGGGGAGGTTGTTAATAAAAATGCATTGAACTTATGAATTGCCATAACAAATGTTCACTTAGATAAAGTTCTATTATGGATGATTTTTTAACATATTTTGAGGTGTTTCATTTTATCATTTAATTGTTAGGATAAATCTAGAGCACTATTCATTATAGAAAGAAGGGATAAATAATTAGTACCATATGAGAAATATCTACTACCCTATCTCTACGGACTTATTCTTGAACTACATGTCCATGAACATAAACATTCTTGATTAGAATCTAATGAAATGGTTGATGGACTAATATATCTTTTAGTTTTTAAGGAAATTCTACATCATGTAGACCACATTGATTGTCCTATATTATACTTTTCTTTGATCCCCTTAAGCCATCGTATTATGACCCGTTAAGACATCCCCTTAAGAAAACCTATAAATTATGTTTAGTTTATCGAATTTATTAATGATTTTCTTCTCTAATCTTGTATGGTATTGTTTATTTCTTAAAATTTCATCCTTTGCGGTATATAAACGGATTGCTTTTGTTTGTAGACTATGATTTTTTTCTTATTTTATTAGATGTAACCTATGTATTACGACCCCTTAAGACATCTTATTAGGACCCCTTAAGACATCCCATTGGGACGTTAATTTAATAAGTTCATTGACTAATTATCACTAATTATTGAATGTACATATCATGTATATCATGTACCTGGATCACTAAATTTTTAAATTATAAATATTAAAAACTCATACTAATGTGAATTTTAATTTCATAATTATATTTATTTTCACATTAATGTCCTATGTACTAATGTCTTGACTATGAACATAAATGCATAAATTTACATGTGTAAATTAAAATTGAAGAATAATAAAGTCCATCATTTACAATATATTAAGTGCATGAAACCAATATATTAAGTGCATGAAATAAAGTCCATCACAGTACAGCCCACAAAATAAAGTCCAATAAAGTACTCGACCCATGAAATAAAGTCCAACATGGTACATGAGAAACCAAATATGTAGTCCATGAAATAATCAAATATAACCCATAAAATCATGTTTAGGTCATGTATCGTCTTTATAATCAAGAGACCTCATCACACCGTGCGGACTACATGAATGACCTGAAACACTCTATACAAGAGTAAGATGAAATCAAATGTAAGACGATGAAAAATGATTTAATGAAAATTTTATTTATAATTCATCATAAAATTAAATTACCATCATATCTGGGTCTGGATGCTCTGGTGCACCTGAACCAACCTCTAAATTCTCTGAATCAATCTACATAAACAAGAAAAAGAAATTTGAAATTAGATGTAAGTCTACAATTAAAAATAATTTAATTCAATTTAATTTATAATTTATTGTGTTTTAATTGTACCGTATTCTGAGGTTGTGCACCCTCTACTCTAGGACCTATTTGTACATGCTCAAGTACAAGATGTGTCTCATGCTATAAAATAAAAAGAATTTAAAACATGTATTAGGTCATATTATATATATATATATATATATATATATATATATATATATATATATATATATATATATATATATATATATATATATATATATATTTAATTTTTAATTTTAAATTAAAGTTATTTAGAATATATAATTTGTAATTAACTTTAAAAATAATTAAAATTTTAAATTACCATGATATCTGGAGCCTTCTCTACATGTCCTCATGGAGGTGTAACTATGACTAATTCATGGCAGAAATCTGCAGTAACAAAGTCCTACAAGATCAAAATTAAAGCATGTATACTTGAATTAGGTTAAAATATATATATTCAAGTTTGCACATTTTATGCAGAAATATTTTTAAACAACCTGAAATTCAGAGTCCTCATGAGTAGCAGCAACATCCAATTTTTCACGATTCCCATTCTCATTATCGTATAAACCTAGACATGCATGTAGACATTTACAAGTATACATGCACATTTGATATATATTGAATTCAAAATTAATAATTGTAACTATACTAATGTAAGTTAAAACAATTTACAATATAAATGTACCCGCCCCTGATCTACGACGCTTGATAGTGGAGAAGTGCTCGAAAACCCCTCGAGTGGAATCAATGTGGAAGTCGATTAA
This sequence comes from Sequoiadendron giganteum, assembly GCA_007115665.2. NCBI lineage: Eukaryota > Viridiplantae > Streptophyta > Pinopsida > Cupressales > Cupressaceae > Sequoiadendron > Sequoiadendron giganteum. The sequence continues at coordinate 557,580,621 of CM021109.1, read as the reverse complement.
CTCCCCTAAACCAACATAAATATTTAAAACATATGTTCATGATTTAATTTTATACAATTTGAAACTCAATTTAGAAATTATTTCATATACAATTTAAAAATTGAAATCAAAATACCCTATAAGGGTTTCTGACTAGGACTGGTGTCAATGTATGTACTCGCGGAGTGGATGATTTCCCCATCGTTAGTGTGATATGTACACCAAACAGTTTGATTGCTAAAATGTATTACAAACTTTTATTTGATATATACATTTTGTAGACAAACTTTTCTTGTGTGTGTGAATCTGTATTCAAGATTGAAATATCAATCAAGCGAGAAAAATAAAAATCAATATAAAAAGTAAAAAAAATACAAAAAATCCAAAAATATTAGAAACATTTCAAAAAAAAAAAATCTAGGTGTCCTCCAAGTCAAGTTATCCATATTATCTCCAATTCAAACTTTTAATCCTCATTTTCATCATAGCCTTTGCATTTTCATTTAGACCTCACCACCATGTCTAAAATTTACCTTGATATGCTTGCTAGTCAAGTTGAATACCAATTACTCCACAATGGTCAATACCGACAAGCCATAGACTTCAAAATTCAATTCATAAAATCCAAATGCCATTCAACCTCAACCCATGGTCAACTACCCACATACCCTTCTTACCAACAATCCATAAGCCCTAGTCATTCATCCATCTACCCTCACTATCAAGAGTCACTTAACACAAGCCATACCATTAATCCAAAACAAGTGTCCACTTATCACCCTTATCCTAACCTTGACAACGGAAACCAACCTTCCACTAATCCATTCCAAGCCATCGTTTCTTATCCTAGACCATCATCCACTAATTTATTCCAATACATTTTATCTCAATCCACATCTAGTCATGAAAATACATCTAGTCATGGTCTCCAAAATCACATCCCAATGCCTAAACTTGAGGATACATGTCAAAATGAAAGTCCAAATCATGACATCATAGCTTCACCTTCATGTCAAGATCAAATTATTCCATCCCATGATCCTATCCTTAAGTCCATCCACGAAGTCATTCTAGATAACCATGGCATCCAAAATACACCTATCCATGATCAAGATCCCATTCTCAATCATGTCAGCCAAGACAAACATATCTTTGATCAAGATCCTACCATTGAAAAAGACACCCAAAGTTATCCGATTATCAACCTTTATACCATCCATGATCAAACATTTGAAGTCAATCCTATCCAAACTCCAAACACCTCCATTTCCCAAAATGAGACACTTGCCTCCTTGGGACACATAGATAATCAAACAAATGACATGGACAACATTCAAGAAGAACATAAAAAGGCTACTATGGATCAAGAAGAACACAAGTTATCGTTGACCAAGTCAAACAAGAAGGAACAAAATATATCATTGATCAAATTGACATCTTAAAGGACCAAGAAGACACAAGCATGACAAATGATAAAGCCAAAATATCCTACCAACTAGGATCATCCACCTTTTTCAAATTAGGCTTTCTTGTAGATGAGGAAATTCCAAGAATTAGTTTCCACATACATAATGGTGGGTTTTCATCTTGTTTTCAAAACAAAAAATACCCCATTGCAAAGAGAATATGCCAAAGCATGTAGTATCAAGGAAGAGGACTAGGCATACATGAGCAAGGTATTCGGGAACCAATACATTTTATGAAAATCCAAGACATCAAGGTCTTGGCTATTCTTCAATCAAGAAATCAAATGGTGTTAGTGATACCTCCATGATATTAGGGGACACTTTATCCAATACAAACATCAAAATGGGGGCCATGAGTAGTCCTTTTCATAGGATTGCTTCCAACACTCCTTCCATCCACACCATAAAACATCATTCCCTCAATTGGAACCAACAATGGCAAAATCCTTACAAGTATAAAGTTAAAAATCAAATGTCAAAGGCCACTTAGTACAATAATCCAAGTGGACAAATGAAGTTAAAATGGATCCCAAAGAAAATGGATCAAGAAAAGACAATATTTTAAATCCAAAAGTTAATCAAAATGTTAAGCCACAAGAAAAGAGGTCTCCCACATATAATAAATGTCCACCTCCTTCAAAATGGTCATCACACAAGGCATATAAAATTCATGGTTCCAAACACTATCCCAATCAAAATTCCAAACTCCATCATTCACCACTCCAAGTTTGGAAAATAAAAATTCCTCCATCCAAAATGCCAAATAGTCCATCCACACCTATCATCATCCATCATAATCCTACATCTCACCTAAAGTCTAAAAATACCACGTCACAAACCCATCGCATCTTCGCAGCAAATTTTTATCACAAGGACTCTCATGGAACTCTATCACGATGGGCGTATTTCGATAAGGCTAACCCGAATATCAGAAAGGATCACATTAACATCGATCAGTTGTATACAAGTGCTATGATCCTGACAAGACAATTACTCCATAAAGGTTACTAGTGGCATATCATGACATCAGAATCTACATCAGCACCATCGAAGTGATCATCTAGAAAAATCCAAAGAAAAGAAGAAAAACAATATATATAAAAAATAGAGAGAAAAAATTCATCCAATGGTGAAAACCTGGTACACATGTGCCCTGGATAAGTACCATGATGAAAACCTGGAAAACAAGCGTCATGTGTAAGAGAAATTATCTTTGTGGACCCTTACACTTGGGGGCAAGTTGTCTCATCTCCCATGCCCTTCACATGACATTTCCTATGGCATTTACATCTATCCATCTAAGCCCTATCATTCCCATCAATTTTCCCACCTACTTTGATCTTGATAAGGACTAAGGTACAAACATAAATCATGCTTCGAGAAAAAAATTGGCATGTATATCCTTTGGTTATACACTATTCATGAAATATCATAGCCTTCATAAGATTATCCATACCCATACCTTGGAGAAAAAAAATGTTCCTATGCGACATAGTCCCTAGAGATCATATGCCAATAATCCTCATGTCTCCCATCCTTTACCAAAATCAGTCCATTATCCTTCCATGCCTATTGTTTGGTTTGATTTTCCCTTGTCATTGGTTTAAGAATTTTGATCCGCTTATCCAGGTTCCCTCCATAATCCCATCTAGTCATTCCAAATGTAATAAGCCTAATCCATACAATCTTGTTGTCCATCCTAACACATCATCCAAAACATTCCTTGGCTTTGTTTCTAGCCTTGTTGCAAACCTTGATCCTTTAGTCAAATTATCGACATCCTCACATTGTTTTGGGATGTGTCCTTCCCACATAGAACAATGTTGTCATCATCCTCATCACTTGTCAATTGGTTTTTAGCTTGACTAGGAGCAAGATCATGGTTGTCCTTGGATTCTTGTGTGTGCTTGATCGCTTGCTTATAGGCATCATTCATATGCATTTTTCATGGTCCTTATAGTGTATCATCCATAATAGAATACGCACTTCCCCATATCATCCATAATAAAAGACAAAAAAAATATAAAACATTCGAAAAAGACAAAAAAATCAAATATTCTCAAAATGAAAAAAATCATAACTATCAAAAGACAAAAAATAAAATATTCTCAAAAAGAAAAAAAATCAAAACATGTCAAAAACACAAAAACATCAAAATAACCTTGAAAATCCCAAAAAATAGAGTCAAAGTCAGTCATGTCAGTCAATCCATGTCATTGTCAAACTACATTATCTCTACGACTAAACGTAGGAAAGGCCATCTATTGATGAGCCCCCAAGACCACATAGGTCAGTCCTTTAGGGTTTCTCATGTCAATCACAATAAATCAGACATTTTCATCAAACACATAGACAATCATCAAAACATCAGACAATTCGCACATCAACAAGCCAACAGGTCAACAAGGTCACTCAATCAAACCAAACAAAATGTCAAAATAGTCAAACAATCAAACCGCCAAAACAGTCAAGTTATGTCTTATACAAGATGTGTCCTTCCTGAAACCAGACATTGGCATCAAGTCAAACATCATCATTTTCCTTATATAGGTGGTCACATGATCGAAACCAGACTTGACGTCTTATACGACATGTTTCCTCTCCTGAAACCAGGCTTCGTCAAACAATCAACCTATTAATCATTTAGTCAATTAAACATCAAAACAATCATATTTTGGAAAACACTCTGAATGGTCATTGACCTTGTGGTTTGTATCATCTTATCTTTTTTTTTTTTAATCTTTGAGTCAGGTTACTAGCTGACTCAAGGATTTCCCATGAAGGATTTAGAGGAGCGATGATGTCTCTTGACTCTTTTCTTTGATTTATGTTTGTGGATTGTCTTGGCAAAAAGACTGGGGCAACTTGGCCCCTAGTATGAGCTAGGACATTCCTTGTCTGCGACTGTCTTTTTTGCAAGTGGATGACCTTGCACACCTTGGTCTATGTCATACCATGGTGTTTGTTGTCCATTTGTGTCATTTTACCACCCAATGATGATAAGTGCAGAGTCTTGTTTGGAAAAATATGCATCTTTAAAGTTGTCTCCACTAACATCCATATCCTCCACCGTAACATTTATTGTATGCCTCTTATCTATTTTCCTCTTATCCATTTCGAGAGCACACTCATGTTCTTTGAAACCGCATGTCCTCTCAAGGGGGCACGCCACAACCCTCCTCATCATCCTTCCTCATCCTCTTTACACGGGGGCATGTTTTGACTAAATTTTTTTGACACAACACAATAAACTGCATTGTATCAAAGAGGAGCAAAATGTAGACACTAAAAAATTCTCCTAGGCTTGCGATTTCTAAATTCTCCATCATTTCCCCTTTTTTCTTTGATAATTAAATAATTTTAATTATTTAATTATTTTCTAAAGTCATAATTCTTCTATTAATTAAATAATTTTAACTATTTAATTAATTCATTTTTTTAATCTTTATTCCTCCTTGATTAATTAAATAAATTTTATTTATTTAATTACGTCACTAATTAAGTCCTCTTCTTTCTAAAATTAAATAAATTCTTATTTATTTAATTTTTGTCCACTTTCCACTATATTTAAATAATTATTTTTAATTATTTAATTATTCATTAGCCTTTTCTCTCCTAAATTAAATAAATTTTATTTAATCAATTTGGTTCACTCTCTTGAATTTTGAATTGAATCATTATTTAATTCAAAATGATTCCTTTTGTCACATTCCTCTATAATTAAATAATTATTTTAATTATTTAATTATTCATTGGCCACCTAAATTAAATAATTTTTATTATTTAATTTCTCCTATCACCTCTTTATTTGTGTCAATATTATCTTCCACATCAAATCTTATCTCTTGACATATCATTTAATCCTAGACCTTGATTGAATTATCTCATAATTCAATCTCAACCCTTCATCCTTATCATTTTCCCTAATTTATCCCTAGCCCTATTTCATACTACAACTTTCAATCTTGGCCATTGATTAAGACATCTTATTGGAATCCAATCTCAACCATGCATTCAAATTTGTCTTTTCTATAAAATACATTACCCTTGTCATTTTCATTACCTACACATATTATGCAAGTATATGTTGCTAGTGTGAGACAACAATCTTCAATATTTTGCTAGTCACTTGTCATAGGCTTATTATTGCACACTCAAATTTGAGGGCAATTACCATATTCAAGTGAAATGGAGGTAAATCAATGGTGGCATGAAGATTTGGTAATATTGTTTTATGCTTTATGTCTTTATGCTCATTTTTGCTTATTAGGGTTTGATTTATATGCATTTATTGCATTAATCTTAATATTTTAGCCCTAATTACACATTCATTAAAATTCTTATAAATTCTACAAATGAACTAAGGTGCATATTTATACATGTGTGGAATTTTCCTCAGGGTGATGGTCTACTGTAAGAAATTCTATAAATGAACTGAGGCGACCAAATGAACCACCAGAATCTCCATGTCCACCCAAACTAGGTGTGGTCTAATCGGGTCCATAACATAACTGATGGAAACTAGTACATACATGTGGTCTCGACACTTTGGGAGTGGTAATCGGACCAACTCCATAAAATAATCCTCCATCATCGTTGTCTTTATGCTCCCTACCCTCTATCTCAGAAGCATGTTGATCAAGGTCTCCTACAAACGTACTAAGGGATCCTAATGTCGATACCACCGCACATTGATGTACAAGTGCAAGAATGGCAGGACCAAGAGGAGCAACAAGGGGTTTTGCATGCATGGGGCATTGGGGATCAACCCTTATCCCTAACCTCTGTTGTGGCATACCGCCACCAACACCTTGAAATGATTTAAAATCAAAATAATTGGGGTTTTTCCCCATAACAAACTCTACATATAGTTTCCTCAAAAAATACAATGGGACCTCCAAATTAGCGTGTGGTGGACTATCAAATACCATACACCATCAATCCCAAAAATGTGCACTCATCTGTGGATGTATACACCACCTCATGGATATTCTAGATTTATTGGGAGGAATGGGTTGCCCAATAATAGGGTCGATAAAGTAAGGGGCTATATGGGATTTTTTTATTCTAAGGTCTAAAATTTGTTTATAAGAGAGATTGTCTACATAAAATTGTCTCATTTTCCCTCTTTCTTGTTGATGCCTATCTAGATCAAAATCAATAGTCCTAATGGCATCCACAATTTTTTTCATCATAGATGCAAAACATCTCATGTGTGGTGGAATAAATGCTTGATTTTACATAGGATTGATTTGATTTTGTATGGATTCCACTTGATCATTTATACGCACTCACAAGAGAGCCTCATTAGATCCAAGGGGTGGTGGATGTGGGATATTAAGTGGAGGGAGTGGAGGGGGAGGTGGAGCCTAGGGTGGAGGTGGAGGTGGATGAGGTGTTGGATTGATGATACCATCAATGTTAAATTCATCCATGATATCAGATATAAGTGGACCTGCATTAAATTATACAAAATTATAAGAAATTTAGTTTAATTTGAAACGTACAGGAAAATTTGTTTAAATAGGATGTGCATACATATACATACACATACATACATTGATTAAACTTGAGCATGTGCATACAAATTTCAAAATTTAACATGTACATATATTTAAAATAAAAAATACGATGCATAATTTGCATGCATACATTATTCAACTAAACTATGTACATACATACAAATTTAAAAATTTAACATGTACATATGTATTTAAAATAAAAAATACATTCACAAAAATCTCATGTACATACTAAAAAATAAACTTTAAACATTCACTAAAAGTTCATTTTATGTCTAACGCATATATGTATTACATTTTTCCAACAAGAGAAATGATGATCTAGTAGATTTTCATAAAATATATACTATTATAAATTCATCATTATAAGTTCATAAATTCATGTCACTAAAAATATCCATCCAACCAAATTCATAAATTCATCACACAAAATATCCATCGAATCAAATTCATAAATTCATAACTATAATCTATCATTGTCTTAATTTATAAAATATTGTGGCTCTCTATTGCATCTCTTCATTTCTTTGTGTTTTCATTTTCAGAATCGGAAGTTCTCCTCCCCTCTAGCCATTGTCGATGCTCATCTAAGAACCCATCCATAGACCTAACAACATCAACAATATTTTTCATCCTAGATGCAAACATTATCAAAGGTGGTGCGATACATTCTTCATTTTGAATAATGTTGATTTGATCTTAGATGGTTCTAACATTGGCATTGATTCGTGCTTGCAAGCGAGCACCATCAATTTCAGGTGGTGGAGGTGGGGGGTTATGAGGTGGATTGGGTGGAGCTGGAGGTGAAGGTGGTGGATATGGATGGCGTGGAATATTAGTTGATTGATCCATGTGATCTCTAAGATATAAGTGAACCTGCATTATATTTTTAATTTCAAAATGTAAGATACATGTTTAGAAAATACCCTTAAACCATTCAATATAAATGGACTAATTGAATACATATGATAAAATGTTTAAGCCTCATTTATGTCTAAGTCATGTTACTTGAATGAAAAAACAATTAACTATTAATATAGGACAATTTATGAATGCTTTAGGGTTTACGGTTTAGAGTTTAGGATTTAGGTTTTAGGGTAACAAGATGGCTTAAGGGGATCTCTGTAGTAAGGTCCTAGTGCAAAATTACAAGGCTTAAGTGAATAAAATTTGGTGAAGATGCCCAAGACAACCAAATTTCATTAAGGTGTGAGTCAACTTTGCCAAATTTTATTCACTTGAGCCATGTCATTTTGTTCTAGGACCTTACTAGACATAGATCCCCTTAAGCCATCCTATCACCCTAAACTATAAATCGATCAACCTAGATCATGAAATCTCATTCATATTATAATCTTGCACAATCTTATATTATTGTTAAATTTGGTTACCTTGGGTAACTTCACCAAATTTTTAGAACTTATTTGATCTGCCTTAAGAAATTTCATATTAGGACCCCTTAAGACATCCTGAAGTATGGCTTGAGGGGATCTATGTAGTAAGGTCCTAGTAAAAAATGGAATGGCTTAAGTGAATAAAATTTGGTGAAGACCCAAGGCAACCAAATTTCATTAAGGTCCTAGGCAACTTCACCAGATTTTATTCACTTGATCCATGTCATTTTGTCCTAGGACCTTACTAGACATAGATCCCCTAAAGCCATCCTATCATCCTAAACTATAAATCGATCAACCTAGATCATGATTTATCTCATTCATATTATAACCTTGCATGATCTTATTAAATTGTTAAATTTGGTTGGCTTGGGCAACTTCACCAAATTTTCAAAACTTATTTGATCCCCTTAAGAAATGTCATATTACCTGACCCCTTAAGACATTGGTTTACAGTTTAGGGTGATAGGATGACTTAAGCAGATCTATGTCTATTGAGGTCCTAGGAAAAAATGACATGGCTCAAGTGATTTTTTTTTGGTGAAGTTGCCAAGGCAACCAAATTTCATTAAGGGCCTAGGAAAAAATGATGGCTTTAGGGTTTAGGGTTTAGATTTTAGAGTTTAGGGTTTAGGGTAATAAGATGGCTTAAGGGGATCTACGTAGTAAGGTCCTAGGACAAAATTACATGGCTTAAGGAAATAAAATTTGGTGGAGTTGCCTAACGCAACCAAATTTCATTTTAAGGTCCTAGGAAAAAATAAATGCTTTAGGGTTTAGGGTTTTTATTTTAGAGTTCAAGGTTTAGGGTTTAGGGAACTTAGGGTGACGTTTGGGTGGCCCTTGAAATAATGGAATTGCAAGTTAGTGAACAAAATTTTCTTGTGGAATAGTTGATTGAGATATGGCTCTTGTTTTGACTGATCAACCTAGACCATGAAATATCATTCATATTACAATCTTGCATGATCTTATTAAATTGTTAAATTTGTTTGCCTTGGGCAACTTCACCAAATTTTCAGAAAACTTATTTGATCCCCTTAAGAAATGTCATATTACTTGACCCGTTAAGACATCGGTTTATAGTTTAGGGTGATAGGATGACTTAAGGAGATCTATGTCTACTGAGGTCCTAGGACAAAATGACATGGCTCAAGTGAATAAAATTTGGTGAAGTTTCCCAAGGCAACCAAATTTCATTAAGAGCCTAAGAAAAAATGATGGCTAAAGGGTTTAGGGTTTAGATTTTAGATTTTATGTTTTAGGGTAATATGATGGCTTAAGGGGATCTATGTAGTAAGGTCCTAGGACAAAACGACATGGCTTAAGGGAATAAAATTTGGTGGAGTTTCCAAAGGTAACCAAATTTCATTTTAAGGTCCTAGGATAAAATGAATACTTTAGTGTTTAGGGTTTAGGGAACTTAGGGTGAAGTTTGGGTGGCCCTTGGAATAATGGACTTTCAAGTTAGTGAACAACATTTTCTTATGGAACAATTGATTGAGATAGCTCTTGTTTCGACTGACCAACCTAGATCATGAAATTTCATTCATATTATAATCTTGCACGATCTTATTAAATTATTAAATTTGGTTGCCTTGGGCAACTTCACCAAATTTTCATAACTAATTTGATCCCCTTAAGAAATGTCGTATTACCTGACCCCTTAAGACATCAATTTATGGTTTAGGGTGATAGGATGAATTAAGGAGATCTATTTCTATTGAGGTCCTAGGACAAAATGACATGGCTCAAGTGAATAAAATTTGGTGAAGTTGCCCAAGACAACCAAATTTCATTGAGGGCGTAGGAAGAAATGATGGCTTTAGGTTTTAGGGTTTAGGGTAATAGGATGGCTTAAGGGGATCTATTTAGTAAGGTCCTAGGAAAAAACAACATGGCTTAAGGGAATAAAATTTGGTGGAGTTGCCTAAGGAAATTGAATTTCATTTTAAGGTCCTAAGATAAAATGAATGCTTTAGTGTTTAAGGTTTAGATTTTAGAGTTCAAGGTTTAGGGTTTAGGGAACTTAGGGTGAAGTTTGGGTGGCCCTTGGAATAATTTACTTGCAAGTTAGTGAACAATATTTTCTTGTGGAATAGTTGATTAAGATAGCTCTTATTTCGATTGACCAACCTAGATCATGAAATCTCATTCATATTATAATCTTGCACGATCTTATTAAATTGTTAAATTTGGTTGCCTTGGGAAACCTCACCAAATTTTTAGAACTTATTTGATCCCCTTAAGAAATATCATATTACCTGACCCCTTAAGACATCAATTTACAGTTTAGGGTAATAGACTGACTAGTTTATGAATATGTTTGATCTTATGAATAGATTGAATATTTCTGTAATAGAAACACATAATTATGTAATATTAAGATTGAGTTTGATATATATTTTAACTTGATATTTTATTAATTGAATATGGGTATGTGCAGGATCATGATGGGCCAAAAAGTGGTGATATGTAAGCCATATGATGGCCCATGTGGCTGACGACTTTTTTTTTACCCAAAATTGATGAAATGAAAAGGGTTTTTAGAGGAGATTCTCAACTTTCCACCAGTATAAATTATGCTTTACTTTGAATTTAATAAATAATTATTATTCATTTTCTATTAGAATTACGAATAAAGTCCTAATTGATAGGTTGATTGAAAAACATCTATAACTTTCAAACAATATCACATTTTTGAATCCAAAACATGCGTCACATTCTATGCTTTGCATACTATAGGATTATAAAAAAAAATGAATTTCATGAATTTTTAACCAAGTTGAGGTGGTTAGACAGATGAGCTTTTATATTTTTTTTAATTTTGTAATAAAAAAATCATAATTAATTATTTACTTGGAAAAAAATTATAAAAAAATATGCATCACATCGATACATGAGCCCTCTACTTTTATCTAAAAGCTTATAAAAAAATATTATCATTTTATTGTGGTTAGGGTGGTTAGACAAACACCTACTTCTTATTTTTACCTTGAAATTTAAATACTACTGCATTCAAATTTCAAAATTTTACCAAATAGATTTTTTTTTTTCATAAAGGTCTAGTAGTTTAGAAACTACATTCAATTTTATACAGATTCTATTTTAACATTTTTTTGAAATAATATAGATGACTTATTCAAATTTTTATATCAAGTTGTCTAACTCCAATTTTATGTCTTTTTATTGCCACTTAAGGGCTTGTTTTTTCCATGATGATCCTGCACTTACCCATATAAGATTATTTTATTTAACATTTTTCTCATTAATATTTCCCACTTAAATGAATTTTATGATATAAAATGTATAATAAAATTAGTTAATGTTGAATCTTATTTTATTTTGGATTGTTTGGAATTGAAAGAACCTAAAAGAAAGAAAAGAAAAATATTTTGATTCTTTTAGTGTCTAGGTGACTAGTGCAATTTGAGATTTTAGACTAAAACTAGAAGCATAAATAACAATTAATTGACAAGAAATGGAAACAAGGCATGACTAAGAGAGATCAAAACATAAAATAGAAATGAATGCAAATATTATCTAATTAAGTGACAATTGGAAATGGATTGTACACTTGGATTTAGGAATTTGCTAACTAAATTTGCAAACAAACATTGATAATTTATGAATTGTAACTATTCTTTAACATATTGTTTTCTAATATAATTATAATTTTACATTGAAAGTAAAGTTTAACAAGTTTTTTTCTCCATACAATGAAAATGAAATTTAAAACATTTAAGCAATGCAAATAATTTTTTTCTAAATTATCAAATATTCTTGAGCTCAAAATCAGGGTTTTCAAATGCAAAATGATTTCTTTGATTTCAATTTAGGGTTTTAGAAAAAAAATTGTTTCAATTCAATATAGAGTTTCAATCTAAGCAATTAGGGTTTTTAATACAATTTTTTGTTTCATTTCAAACTAGGGTTTTCAAATCCAATTTTTTTTGTTTGATTTGAACTTAGGGTTTCAAAAAGCAATTAGGGTTAAATTCAAATGCAATTTTCTTATTTCATTTCAATTTACGATTTTGAAATGCATTTTTTTTTGTTTCCTTTCAATTAGGGTTTGAAAAGAAAATTTTCTTGGTTTGATTGAACAATTTAGGTTTTAAAAGCTAAATTTTGTTCTTAACATACAATTTAAGGTTGATTTTTTACTTTTTATTCAATTTCTTTAGGGTTTCATTGCATGTTTTCATCTACTTCTACAAATCATAATTTCTATTGTTACATGGAAATAAAATACATAAAATAATAAATAAATTGAAAAAAAAACATGCTACAACACATTATTGAATTAAAAATTTCAAAAAAAAAATGAAAAAACCCAAAAAATTGGGAGTGGAGGTGCACGTGGAGGTCCTTGCAAGTCACTATCATCCTGGCGAATTCAGGATCCCATTAAAAATGAACTAAGTTTTTTTTTTTTTTAAATAAATACTATCTTAAAACCCGATCCTGATTTTTACAAAACAGGATCCCGTTTTGTAAAAATCGAGATCCCATTTCACGTCCATCGGTTCAGGTCCCTCTTACAAACAGGATCCCGATTTTTTAAAAATGAGATCTCATTTGCAATTTAGGCTCACGATCCCAAAGCTAAATGGGATCCCGTTTTTTTTAAATCAGGATCTCGTTTATGAAAATCAAGATCTCATTTTTGCATTGGCGATTTTTTTTTTTTTGCTAAGGAAAAAACTTCCACGTTTTGTGGACTCAACTTCATGCACTTACCCATAATAGACATGGTGTTACTTACCATCCTTATCTTGTTGAGCCAACAACATTGTGAGAGCATGGGTTGATGCTGCTATGTAAAGGATGAATAGTTTTTCTTGCATAACAGGTTGTAAAAGAAGTGGAGCAGTGAGATAATCTTTCAAACTCTCAAAAACCTATTTACAATCCCCATTCCAATTAAAGTGCTCGTCTTTCTTGAGGAGATGTGTAAGTGGTAACATTCAGTTTGCTAGGGATGCTACAAAATGATGGATAACCTGAATTCTTCCTTGTAAAGTGCATAATTGAGAGATGTTTCTAGGGGGTGGCATATTAACTATAGCATCAATTTTCTTCATGTCCACCTCGATGCCTCTATGAGATACAATAAAATCTAAAAGTTTTCCACTATCTACACCAAAGACACTTTTTTGGATTCAATCTCATTTTTTATTTTTGTATTCACTCAAATATATTTTGAAGGATGTTCACATTGTCTTGTCTGGTTAAATATTTGGCTAGAATATCAACAACATAGTCTTCCAAAATCTTATGTATGTAATCATGAAATATTAATGTCATAGCTCATTGATATGTTACTCCTACATTTTTGAATCCAAATGGCATCATGACCCAACAAAATGTTTCCCAAACAGTTGTAAATACTATAATTTATTGATATTGAGGGTTGATAAAGACTTTGATTGTACCCATAAAATCCATCCATGAATGACAACAAATCATGTCCCGTAGTCGAATCTACTATCATGTCAATATTAGGAAGTGGAAAATTATCTTTAAAGATGATTTATTCAAATCACAAAAATCCATACACATCATAATACAATTATTGGGTTTTGCGATTATGACAATGTTTGAGATCTAAGGAGAATAATCTATAGGTCTTATGAAACCAGCTTCAAGGAGTTTTTCAATTTCTTCCTTAACTAGCAAGGCTATCTTAGGATTCATCTTTTGTATCTTTTGTCTAATCGGTTTAGCATTTTAAACAAGGACTATGTTGTGTGTCACTATCTTAGCATCGATTCCTAGCATATCCAAATAATTCCAAGCAAATAGTTCAAGAAATTCATAGAGTAAAAGTGTGTGATCTTCTTGTTCTTCATCATCAAGGAACTTTCCTATCATAATTACTTTCTCCTTATCATTAATATCCATTGGTATGTTGATTGTATGTCCTAGAGGAAGTGCACTTGGTTTTGGAAAGTTAGGGTTGTATTCTTCTTTGTTCATGTCAATCTCACTACTTTCTTTTTCTTCATCTTTTTTTTGGTGCTAATCATAACACATGTAACCCATTTAATTTGAGGAGGAGTATATGGTTTGTCATTAAGTCCCAAAAAAAATTTCAAGGCTTCATCATATTTGAAGTATTCCCATGATGGTTCAAAAGTCATATCAAGTAATTCAAGATGCTCCAAGATGAGATTGATTTTAGGTTTATACATGATGGTGTTGATGTTTAACGAGGGTCTTTTTTTTGCTTGTGTTATCTTAGAAGGACAATATCCCAATCCACTTTTTGTTTCTTGTGTGTTAGGTTCTATAAGAACACAGATTCCTTGTTCTTTATTTTCACATCCTTATCCACTATATCCCAATTGTTTCATAAGCTCATAACCTCTTCCATAAATTTTCTCCATTTCTTTCAGGTTTGGTGGTTTTTGATAATCTATCTCTTTGAATTTTGTTGTGTAACTTGTATCTTCTTCAAGGGTAGATGAGGTAGATGCTTGTGAGTTTTCTCTCGAGTTTTGTGTTGACATAACCATTGGTTGCTTTTTTTTTCATCTTCTTTTATTGTGATTATATATTCTCCCATAAATGAAGGTGTGAACTCCAAGGAACCCCAATCATCTTCCAATAAATTTGACAACGTTTCCATTTATTGTTTTTCTTCTTCCATAGGTTCTATGTTGGATGTTGGGATAATGTGTTTAGAGGACTTATTGTTCCTTTTTCAACTTGTAAATAACTTTCAAGATCAGGGTCTATTTAAATTTGGTATACCTTATTGTTGTAGACATACTTCATTATACAATGAAGAGTTGCATGCATCTCATGAATCCAAGGTCACCCTAAAATAAGGTTATATGAAATATTATCAGGCATTACATGAATAGGAGTTTGCAAGGTAGCCTTTCCAATTGTTATAGGTAAAGTAATCACACCCAACAGTTGTTTGACTATATTATCAAATCCATGAATCGACAAGGAATTGGGTTTAATTTCTGACTTATCCACACCGATTTTATCCAAAAGGGTCACACTACACACATTAAGAGTGGAGCCATTGTTAGTAAGGGTTATTTTTACTCTTAACCTATTATGGATAGAAATTATCATATAGGCATCATTTCTCTTTCTCATTTCCAAAGGAGGTAGCTCATGTGTTGATGAAAGGTAATATCTACATTAACTT
Source organism: Sequoiadendron giganteum (assembly GCA_007115665.2). NCBI lineage: Eukaryota > Viridiplantae > Streptophyta > Pinopsida > Cupressales > Cupressaceae > Sequoiadendron > Sequoiadendron giganteum. Next base: position 557,565,089 of record CM021109.1, on the reverse strand, counting down.
TATTCATTCCTTGTATGAGAGCTACCATATTATTTGTATCTGTACTAGAGGGAATCATTACTTGTTGCAAGGAAGTTTGAAGAATAGTATGATAATTAGGTGAATTCTAAATTAGGTCCCATAGGGATATCTTTGCAGGAGTATTCTTAATTTGTTAAACAAGATCATACTCCTTCCCACTATGCAAAGTTAAACAAAGAGGACTAGGCAAAATGGGTCGATTAGGAAAAGGTAAGGTTATTAGATTTGGTTTTTTTGGTTGCAAATTGTTTCGAGTATTGTATGTATGAGAAATGGTATTATAACTTGATTGAGATGCAAAGAATTGTTCTTAGGTGGGTATAGAGTAAATTGAGGCTTTTTTTAGATTGAGGTTTGTCTGAAGGTGGGTAAACAATAATTTGAGGTTAAATCACATTAACTTCTCTTGGTTTCAGTTTATCATAAAAAGCCTTAGTGAATGAACCTTGTGAGATTAATTCCTCAAGGGCTTCATCTAACAAGTCAAATTCATCATTACTAAAAGGCTTGAGGGTTAGGTTATCTTGAAAAAATAGATTTGGCATACTCAAATAATTATGCTTTCTCCAAGAGGTTCATCGATTTGTAAGTGTTTTTGTTTTTGTTTTCTTACAAAAGCCAAATGTAATCTAATTCTAATTGAACTATGAACTAATGCTAAAAATGAAAATTATAGGAATCTAAATCTATCCACAATTGCAAGGAATGTAAATTATGCTTAATCTAATGATTTGAGTGTAATAGAAACTATGCAACCTAAAACAAAAAGTTATCAGTAACAAACATGAGCACAAAAAAAGTGTTTTAAATTTTGGAAAATGTAGTTCAAAATCTACACTAGGACTAGATCCCCTAGAGGGCAGCATGAGTCTCAATGAGGATATTTTTACAATCTTTAGAAAATTTCAAGTTTTTTTATGCTTTTTGGTTTGTATGATCTGTAGACTAAATGCAAATGTAGTTTTTAGATGATTTTCACTTATTTGAGATGCAAAAATGCAACCTATATGCATTTTCACTAATGCAAGACTTAGAAACCCTAGAATGCCAATTAACTAATGCAAAATCTAATGCAATGTTAATATAAGCAAGATCTAGGATGATAATTCACTCCAAATCAAAATTATGATGTTTTAAATGCAGGCTCACCAAAACAAAAGAATGAATTTTGTTGTGGCTTTCTATACTCAATAGATAGAACAACAATCTTCTTCACTCTCATTCAAGGAAAACCCTAGAGATCTCAATCTAAAGTATGCAAAGGAGAGAGAGATCTTGCAATAGGGCTATCTTAGGGCCGAATTGTAAATTAATGAGGGGTTCACCATCAAGCTAGGGATTGGAAAGAAAAATGAAATGCAATATTTCACTAAATGACCTAAAAAATCATGAAAATTAGAACATAAAGCTACAAGATTTAATGTGTCCACTTGTAAACCTAAAGAGGACTAATTGAAGCTCTGAAATGTTAAAAATACTAAAATTTTGGCACACTGGCACTCATACACCATTCTAGGTGTATTAGTCCAAGATCTAGGTTTCTCGGTAAGAACTGGTTTCTAGCAAATTATAGATTATGAATCTACAAAATTTTGAAAAAAAATCTTGTAGTGGGAATCATACACCACTTGTGGCATATCAATCCCATTCTACTTTTTTGAGAATTCAAACTCTGATTCTATACCTCAATCTCTACTTTGTTCTTTCCAATTGATTTATGGATCCAAACTTGTAAAAATACCTGTAAAATAGAATATATACTTGATTTTCTTATGGGATGTTTGCCTTGGTCAAACCCCTAGTTTGATAAATAAGACTTGATGGAAATAATGAAACATGAATATAAATAGGAACATTAACCCTAAGCCTAAGTGTGTCTAAGATTAGGAAATTTGAAATGCAATGCAACCCTATTCTAATGTGCTAAAATGAGATGCATGAATGAAACATGAAGATGAATGACTCACTTTGAGAGATGTCTAATCACCCCAAATGATCCCTAATGATGCATGTACCTTCCTTAGGCTAAGTGTAGAATGATAATGGAGGATGGAATCACTTAGGAAACAAGTCATTAGGCTTGGCTTGATGGCTAGTTGAATCTCCCCAACTTAGAATCCATCATGATTCACCATAGGCAACCATAATCAACCTTTGAAAATGCTAAATCTTGGATAAAAGTGAGCTTGAAGACCTACAAAAACACTTTAATGCTGCTCCAAGGCTTCAACTTTGTTGATTTCTTATTCTTGAATGCTCTTGTGAAGAATGATTGAATGCTTTTGAATGCTTATATTTTGGAATTGCTCTTAAAAATGCTTTCTTATATGAAAAAATGACTTAGAAGCTTTCTTATATAGGAATTTACACCTAATTTACCATTATTTAGATCTCAAAAGTTGACATCGACCAAAATTTTAATTAAAAAGTTGATTTTCCTACTCAAACCCTAAAAAAGGCCCAAATGGGACTCATACGCCACCTCTAGTGTATGGGTCCCACCTAGGGGGACTCATATTCCCAAGGCGTTGTATGATTCTCACCCTAGATTTTCGACGTGGGTTATTAGAAATTTAAGTGCTTTTGATGATTTTGTCAATTTTTTAGGTGAAATAAGCCTCAAGATCCAAAATAAAGGGTCTTAGGCCTATAAGTGATGACTTAAAGGGGTATTTAATGAAAAGGTGCTAAAATAGGTCCAAATTAAGTGTAAAATTGCACTATATTCAAGATCATAAAATTTTCTACACTAAACACTTATTAACCCAAATCTATAATTTTTTATACAATTTATAGCTTTTCCTATTCCCCAAAAATTGTGGCCTTAATTTCAACTATTAAACATCTGGCAAGGATTTGCCACTAAAAAAATTAGTGGGTTAAAATAATTTTCTTGCAATCCTACAACTACCTTTTTACTTTTCATTTATATTTCTAAGTACTTTTTCATGTCTATTTAAGATTGTTAGCACATTCTACTTAGACCATTTTTTTCTTAAACATTTGAAAATGAAGTCATCATTAGATAGACCATGTGAGGATCATCATCCATAGAAATACCTTATATATTTTATTTTTATTTACTTTCATGTTGACTATTTTCTTACTTTGACGTGCATAATTTATAGTAGTTCACTTGCAAGTCAACATATGATAAAATTGTAAGAGTAAAAAGTGCATATCTATTACCTTTTCCTGCTCACTATAGACTTTCTTAAACACTATTCTCAAGTGTAATCATCTATCATGCAAAGGGAAAAAAATTATGCAAAAGTTGACATTTACGTAAATTGAAGTTTGCAATGACCCATTTACTGGTTTTATAGATTTCATATTTTTTTGTAGATTTTGAGTAATCAAACCTAAAATCTATGTAAAAAGAAAACAATAATTGAGTCTAAAAGTAATGTGTGTTCTAATAAGTACAAATAGAAGATTCATGAGTAACAAAATACATAAAAAAAAAATCATCACTTTGATTACATCATTTTCTTATAGAAATTCAAATTAAATTTACTACAAAAAATAAGTTGAATTTTAAAATTACAAGCCGTAGGAATTATCAATCTAAAATCTTTATTACTTTATTGTTGCAATCTACATAGAATTAAAATTAATATACTTATTCTCTAAATCAAAATAATACCCACTCAAGTGTCTTTGAGTTTGAGTTAATAAATAACACTCAAAATTTTGTAATAAAAAATAATAATGATATAGAGAGATGATGTTATTTGATGATTGAATAGGTTAAAAATATAACAAACCCAAATATCAAAAAATAGGAGATATAATTCCAAGAGTTTGAGGGTATACATTTCTACCACCTATACCCACTTAACTTCTGCTTGTTGCACGAAATATCGGGCCCAGTGAAGGTGACCTCCACATAACTACAGTACCACCCAGCAAATAGGCCTGTGCCGTCGGAGACGAGATCAAGGCTGCATATCGGACCATTGATGCAACTTCGCCGCCCGCTGAAAATATCCAGATTTCCCATTTCGAAGTAGTCGTAGTTCTGCCCCATGCGACCAAGTTGCTTATCGAAAACTTGGCACCCTCTGCGTTGCCCACTGCCAGGCTTATGTTGGAGTCAGTCCCGGCCTTAAACTTGTTCCCTGTGCGCACGTACACGGTGTAAACGCACGTCTGCCCCTGCGAAATCAAAACGAACAAAAATCATTGAAAAATCCACAATCTAAATGACGGAAACCTTAAAACACTAAAGAGAAAATATGAAGATTGGAAAACTACGAAAGACAATGAGAAGAAATGGAGATTGGAGTTGCTACATTATCCGATATCTGTGCTACACTATAATTATCAGACCCCTGTGCTACATTATCGGATCCGTGTGCTGCAATAGCGATCACTGCGAGAAACAATGCAGAGTGCAAAGCAGTGGCTTTTGAGGTCATTTTGATGATCATAACTATGCAAACAAAACATGCTCAAGGGTGGATTTTATAGGGTTAGAATTCACTAGAGTAGAGTTTCTCTGAAGGCTATGATAAAGTTTCACATGCAGCTTAACATTTCCACTTTGTATGTCATCATAACGTGGGTTAACGTTATGATCGATCATAAACTTTTTGGAAACGTGTGTAATTTAGATTAAATTTTTATAATGGAAACATGGCTCATGTGTAATCCACAGTACTAAATTTTTATAATGGAAACATGGTTCATGTGTAATCCACAGTACAATCAATAATCTGACGCTGTCGGGTTATCTGACACTGTCGGGTTTTGGTTAATAGCTGTTTCCATCACTAGGTGAGTTTCCAGGCCAGTTAAGCTTGTAGCTTATCCATCTCCATAACTCACAAAACATATACAGTCCTTCACAATTGTTGTGCAGCCAAATTGTTGAGAAGCTTGGTAACATCAACTCAACTTGTACTCTTCTGCAATTGATGCACTCACGTGAAGAAAAAAACACATGCTTGTGAAAATGATTCAAATTGTACTAAATATGCTGAAAGAGCTCGGAAGAATTCAAGCAGCTACCTGAATTATATACGCGTAAAAAACCCAAAGTATAGAACATGGACAGAATTCTTTCACGTAGAAAACTACTTTTCTTATATTCAAACTGTTTCAGTTTGCTGCTACAGAGATCCACATGGCCCTACGCACCCGCACACCGGGTCTTTCAGCTGCGCCTTCGCTTCGCACACCAACGATTTCATCACCGTCCCCAAAGATGAAGTGAGCATTTGCGAACATCTGAGACTTTTTCGTTCGAAAATAAGCCTCGAATACTAATTCTGATGTGCGCTTCCTCCTTGAGATCTGTGTAATGGTCGTCCCATTCTTGAGAGCACTTAGCAACAGCTCAAATGAAGAAGAATGAAGCACTACTGATTTCATTGATTTGATAGAAAGATTATAATATATACTACTCGTCTCTTCCATCAACTCTAAATCTTATACAGTTGCTGCACTCACGTGAAGAAAAACACACATGCTTATTAAAATGATTCAAACAGTACTAAATATGTTGAAAGAGCTCAAAACAGTTAAAGCAGCTAGCTGAGTTGTATACACATCAAAGACACAAATAGAACATTGAGAGGATTCTATCATGTAGATAATATTAAATGGGCTGAAGACTACTCTTATAATCAAAATGTTTCAATTTGCTGTTACTGAGGTCCACATACCTCCTACGCGGATCTTTCAACTACGCCTTCGCTTCTTTCAGCCACGCCTTCGCTTATATTAGTTATTCATTTATTCCAACAATCTCTTCATGTTTTTTTTTGGGGGGCATTCTTAGTATATCCCTACATTGTATCAACTTTATATTGTCTAAATACATCATTTATGTTGACATTTCTGTTATAATACATCTTGTAGTTGATTCTTTTCTCTTACAAAATGGTATTGAGTTTCAATTATATGGATCCAGTATAATATAGTGAATTATTGTGAAATTTGATTGAACTTTGATTGTCAGATTTTATTGATGTTTATCATTCTTAATTGTGTTGTATATCTTTAAGAATACTCATTAGCCAAACAACTTCATAGATAGTGTTGGATCTCAAAATCATTTTTCCACTTCCTAAAACAAAATCTCACATTCAAGGTCAGAGTTGTCGTCATCAAGGTGAAACTCATTTTTCCAAATAACATAGAGGGTTAAAGGTCAACTCTACAAGAGTGGGCTTTCTCTCCTATATTTTAAGCTCAAATTAGATTTATGAGGGTGTTCCTTGAGGTATACCTTAACAAGTATTAAAATCAAATAAAATGGACAACCAAAAATAACCACAACCAAACTCAATTGTATTCTTGACCTCCAAAACTATTACTAGGTCAATAATGACTATCTACAGTAACCTCTATATGGTTGATATGACTATGCAAACATAATCCACAAAAAATGGACTTATTTAACTCACTTAAGATGATTTCCTTGGTTATGTTGATAATGATAAATGTGCAATAATGAATGACTTAATGTTTTGATTTGTTTGATGATGTGAGATTGGTCGGGTGGAACCAAGATTGATACCTATCTGATTAAATATAGATTCATAGATAGCATGAAGGAAAATAATAAAATTAAACATAGAAAACTGATCTTAACACTTATTCCATCAAATTACATGAATTATACAAAGAGCATACTTATTAATCCAAACTAAAATGCAGCAATCCATATGAAGTAAACAAATAAGAAAATATTCTTACAACTCTTTAGAATGTTGTCACATTATCAAGTGTTCAATATATTCATGCTAGAAAATATGACAAAATGAAATGTTAGTGTGTAGTTGGCATTCCCTTAAATATTTATACAAACAATTTGGACACATTCTCTACATAATACCTATATTGTTTTATCCATCACTTGCTCCACAACTTCAATTTCTTTCTATAGTTCAACATGACATAGCTATATCCTTAAGAAATACTTACACTTGAAAAATATTAGGCTACCACCAAAATAACTAACTTAATTCAAAATAAACCAAAGTAGTCCTTTAAAACCTATTGTGAAAAACTCTAGTCACTACACTATTGTATATAACAAACCAATGGTGAAGATGCCATCCTACCAAAAATATATGCCCCAGATTGAAAAGAAACAATTGAGAGTATCGTGTGTATCTTAGGGTAGTTGTAGTTATAATCGAGTTGTGATAGGAAAGTAGAAGACATGCCATTTAATTTAGCACCCACTACCTTTCAAAATATATATCAAAAGTCCCACAAACTCCTCTATATTAAAACTCAACAACTACAAAATATTTGATGCACACTAAATGCTCCTTTGTTGGTACTTGTTGAGGATAGAAAACCATTTCAAGCCTTAGTGATGGTTATAAAACCACCCCACATAGTTCTCACCTTCAAACAAATTCTTTCCTTTACTTGTTGGTGAAATTTGTTGGATGAATCCCCTTGTTAGCAACCAAAAGTGTTTCATGAATCTCCTAAAAGAATGTCATTCTCAAAACTTTTCCTTCCACTTTGTTTGTTGACATATGCAAAGAAAACATAACCAAGTTAGAATTTTAAACTTGCTAAGTCACCGAAACCTAGACTCATTCTTCCTTTCTTTGTCTTTTCACCCAACTTTTTCTCCTTTCAAGAAAATTGAAAACCAATTGACATATTTCAAAAAATCAACAAGTTACCAAACTTGCTAACTTGCCAACATGAAAAAAACCTTCCCCTATGCTAATGACTCCAATGAGTTGATAAAATTTTCAATACTTTGAAAGGTTAGTAAACCATGAGACCTGTTTAAGCCACATTTGGTCTTTTTATTGTGTCTCCTTGTAGTTTTGACCCTCAAATATGTTTCAATAACTTGGGGTGGTTCAAGAACCACCCAAAATTCTTAGAAGAAAATATAAGATCTCTAACTTCATTACATTTCGTGAATTGGGACCAAAAGTTCTAAACATAGCAAAAAAATATGATAATCAAAGGAGAAGGCACATTTGGGATTTGAGAGGAGTTATAAACATCACCCACAAGCTTGGTATACATATAGAAGCCCACTCTATAAACACACACATATAGAAATTCAAAATTTGTGGGCACCAATGCCATAGGGAGGTGAATACAAATACAAAGGAAATTTGGATTCAAATACAAATAATTTCCAACTTTGAAAAAAATCCTAATAGGTAGTACTACAAAATGCTTTATACTCAAATTTAGTAAATAAAAAGGAAAGGGTTGATTGTTTCTTGTTGCTTCAAGGCATAATTCCTAATACTATAATAAATGTGGAACTAGTGGTATATTTTCTATCATTGAGATTACTCTTCCTATCAAAATCTAAATAACCTATAATCTCAACATTCAAATGGTTAGTATATTCAATACCAAAGTTAATGGCTCTTTTTCGATATCAAAGAAATTTCTTTGTTTCTTTCTAATGTGTCTCAAGATGTTTAGCCATGAATGAATATGTAATATTAGGTCTTTTTATGCTTAAGTAGTTCAAACTTCCCATGAATTTTAAATATAGAGTGCCATTTAATTCTTTTTTACCATCATTAATGCTATCCTAATGAAGTGAATATTGACTTAAAATCATGCATATTAAACCTTTGGACCAATTCCTTTTCATACGTACTTTGAGTAATCAAATTATTACCATCTTGCCTTCATATATCAATTCCTAAACAATAATGAATCTTTCTAAGATATTTGATTTCAATTTATTGTGATAGATCTCTTTTTATTTCATCAATAAAACCAATGTCATTTCCAATTATGATTAAACTATTACTTTTCAATAAAATAAAATAAACATTCCTCTTATCACCTTTCTTTATTTACAAATTTTGACCACTCTTACTTTTGTTAAATCCTTGTTGAAATATTTTTTTAATTTATATGCATTAACCTTGGTGCCTCTTTAAATCTATATGATACCTTCTTTATCCTAAATTATACTAGATTTCTTCTCCTTGCTTTACAAAAAATTCAAGTTTGGATTAGATTAAGACTAGAAGGGCTAGTACCCATTACAAAATAGCCATTAAAGCAAACAAGGGGCTCACAAGTTGTGAGACACCCAAAAAACTAAAGCATAAACTAAAACTTAAACAATCTAACCAGCAAAAAGAAGCAGAGATAGTACACAAAAAAAAGACCAGCATGCGACCAAAAAACACCTATAGGTCTCCCAACAACCTTATGCCACTGATTGCCTTCCACTCTTGAGCCAAGAAGTGGAGCTTATCCTCAAAAAAATAGGGAGCCTTTATGCATAGACTAAGTATCCACCATGGCATCCAGAGCTGAGCTATCCACTGCCTTACCTTTATTATGCTTGTGACCATCATCATGCCCTTCCTCAGCCACCCATTGGTCATGGCCCTTGCTAATCTCTCGTTGAAATATCTAAATGGTGAGGGTGGTGTTCTTCAAATTCACCTTACTATACTTAGTTATGACCTGAGGCACTACATAGTTTTTTCTTGGTTCTTGTGGATAACATCAATCTCCATTTGCAAAAAAAAATTATCCCCCTTCATTCCAATGATAGCTCTCAGCTCTTCCAGCTCCTTATCCCATTTTGGCATTTGTCCCAACACTCAAATCACTTACCCAAGGAGGAAACCATGTCCCAATGGCCCCTCTCCTCCACCTTCCTTGGCCATGGGACCTATTGCTACAACACCTTATTTTATAGAATATGGATTCTCTCTTTGGTAGTAACCAGCTGACCTAGGAGCCACTTACGTATGTTATTTTGGATATTAACCATCTCCAAAATTTCATTGATTTTGTTGTAAAGGGGGTTTCCAGGAGCACGATTGTTGAAACCCACCCTAGGTTGAACATGAGTCCCCTCCAAATTGATGCATGAATTATGGGAATTTTAAAGGATAGGGTTAATAATAGGTGGAGTGTTGGGGAAATAAAAAATCTCCACGTGAATAGGGGAGTGTGTGGGGGAATTGATAGGGGTAAGATTCCATGACTCGTCATTTGAGTTACCCAAATTTTTGGACCCAAAGTAGATATAGGAGTAGGCTCAGACAAGGGAGCAACTTTAATGGGGTTGGGAGGGGTTTCCTAATTAGCAATGGTTTTACCATGGGCACAGGTAAAACAACAAGAAGTAGGATGGGTTTCGTCTAAGGTAATGGATGACTAAAGCTTAACTTTGACAACTCAACCAAACCTAGCCCAGGTCGGACGGGTGGGGGTGGGGTCATTCGTTATTACAAGGGTAAATTAATTTTGGCTTATGCGGTGAAACTAGGGGTACAATCGTCCAACTTTTCTGAGGTGGCAACGACTCTAATGGCATCCAAATTTCCACACAAGTTGGGCTTTCCAATTTGATCATTGATGGAGATCCAGAAATACTATTCTCATGTTGATTGGGAAGGCTAATCCTTGTTGGGAACTCTGGGATCTCGTGTCATATGCTTGTTATCTCATGATTTCCCTTAGAAATTGCAAAGCTAATCACATGTTTAGAAACAACAATAAAGTTTTTGACGTGCTTGCTAACATTGGCACCTTCACTCTAAATTTAGTAATATGGGATAACATTTTTCATATCCCTGAGCATGTGTGAAAATTAATGAATCATGATGCCAAGGTTCTACCAAATTGAGATCGAGTTGGATCCGCTGTCAACTCTCTTTGTGATTTTCCACTAGTTTCACCTATGGAAAATTAAGCCCTTTAAGAAGTCTTTTCATAAACTCATTTACTTGTGGATATGGTATTCGTATTGGCATATCTACAGACTATATTTCTTTTCTCTAAATTTTATTAATTTTTCCATGGGAGGTGAATTAGTTTAGAAATAACCTACTAATTGTGAGATGTGGAAACAAGAAAGGAAATTTTGGCCCATAATTCAATAAGGAAACCTGGCTTCATATGTGGAAGGCATGCTGGGGCATGACCCCAAGCTCTTTGAGGTGTTCGCTACCTCTTGAGCAAATGACACTATCACTATTAGTGGGTATTCCTTCACGGTGACTACTGAGCTTATTGCAGAGGTGGCAAGGTTTTTTTTGGAGGGTGTTTGCATGCCCCATAAGCCCAAGGAAAGTTATAAAAAAGACATGGATTTCTTTTTGAAAGAGGGTGAAAAAGTGAACAGACTCCAAAATGGCTTCAATCGGTCTGACCTCCCCAATGTTTGGAATAAGGTTTTGGAAGTCTTTATGATGTATGTTATGCTCAAGGGTTGGTTTTGTTGCTTTCATGCTCATTTTTTTATGATGCTTAACCATCTTCTCTATAATATAATAATGAACTTTTCCTTTTGTAATTTTTCCTCTTGAACAATCTATGAAAATATCCAAGGTAAAAGAAATAATTTACCCATTCACCAGGGTCTTATCTTCCATCTCGGTTAGTACCAGACCACCTTGTAACTCTCCCCTACCACTATTAAAAAGAATACCTTGGTCATCTATAACCCCACTAAACCCCTTGCAGACCCTAGTCCCTCCATTATAAAATTGCAACAAATTGATGACAAAAATTCAAAAAAACCTCCTTCCAAAATGTGAGTGCGCAAGAAAAAGAGTTTTCGGCCATGGGCAGCAAAAACAAAAATCATAGTAAAAATGAATTCGATTTTCCTTTTTTGTTTTAATAACCTATAGCACGCTCGTGTTATAGTGCATGCATTGTATAGGTTCGATGTGGCTAAGCCTTAGGCTCAGTCACACCAAGCCATAACATGAGCATGTTATAACACGCTCATGTTATAGCCTATTGATTTTTTAAAAAAAAAATTGGCCACAATTTGGCCTCCCATCTTTTTGTACCCACCTTGAGTACACCATCAAGGGTTTTCAAGTCATAGAAGAGGAAGAAGGTCTATGTGCGGGAACCTACTTGTCCTTATCCTTCAAAGAGGAAGGTGCAGAGGAAAAGGCATGATCCTATGTGCATAGAGAGGCCTTCATGAAAATTGCATGAGAAGAAGGTAGAAAAATAGCATTAGGGGCCATGACTCTCATCTTGCACCTACATTAGGCCATGTAGAATAATTCTACATGGGACGATAAAGGTCTAATAAGGGCAGACCAAAAATGATCTAGAGAAAAGCCCCCATGCAACTTTTAGGACTTCCATCTTGTAGCATTTGCTAGAGGATTATTGGTACCATGAGGTCCAGTGTGACATACAGTCTCGAAGGGTCCTTATAGGAAAATATTCCATATATACCTTGGATTTAGATAGGTTTTTGCATCATACAAGGTGTATATATCTGTCATGGGTTGGGGATCTTTGGATAGTTATCTTATATGAGGCTCACAAGGCCCCATATATAGCACATCTAAGGGTGAAGAAGATGCGTGCAAATATTGTAAATTATATCATTGGGTAGACATGCATCGAGAAATTACAATTTTTTTTACTTGATGCTTTGAGTGCTAAAGATTCAAGGTCAAGCATTAACATCCAATAGGACCTCTTTACCCTAACAAGATTCCTAACTGAAAATGTAACACCATCTCCATGGAACTTATTGTTTCTCTACTTTCATCATCTTGATGCTATGATGTAATCATGGTGACAGTTGAAAAGTTGATGAAAGAAGCTTACTTAGATATATATTCCATACTACCTACACAACAGTAGCACTAGCAAGGGTTTTCTTGGATGACATCATTAGATTGCATGTGATTCCTCAAAATATTATATTAGATAGAGACCCAATGTTCACTTTGACATTTTTAATAGCATTACATGAAGCATTGAATGCTCAACTCAATTTTAGTATAGCATGTCACCCCAAGAAAAATTGCCAAATAAATAGGGTCATTCAATTGTTTGAGGATATGTTATAGATGTATGTGATCTAGATCATCAATCTAGTTGGGAGAGGTATCTATATTTGGTGGATTTTACATACAAAAAAAATCACCTTAGTTCCTTAGGCATGACACCCTTTCAAGCATTATATGGGAAGCCTTGCAAAAATCTTGTAAGCTGGGATCAGATTGAGGACAAAGCTTTCGTCAATCCTGAGTTATTACAAGATATGTAGAAACTATTGTTTTTTATTAGGAAATGACTACATGAGGCTCAATGCCATCGGGAAAAATATGCAAATGTTAAGAGGACAATTAGGATCACTTCTTAGTGGGTGACAAGGTATTCTTTTGAGTGTGACCCCATAAGAGTCCAATCCACTATAGAAAGGGCTCTAAGCTTGCACCTCACTTTGTGGTTCCTTTTGACATCTTAGAGTGAATAGAACCAATAGCTTATCATCTAGCTTTGTCACCTAGCCTATCATATATTAACAATGTTTTTCATGATTCTATATTGTGAAGATATGTTCATTATGCATCTCATGTTTTGGATTGAGATGCCCTATAGGTGAAGTTATATAGACAATTAGCACTAGAGCCCAATCACATTTTGGCTTGTTGAATGTTGATATTTCAAGGACAAGAGCTAGATCAGGTTAGGGTTCAATGGGACAAATTGATGAGGTTGTTGCTACTTGGGAGGATACTACACAAATAAGGACACATTTTCTCCACCTTTTTGATGAATTCCATTTTAAAAGAAAACTCCTTATGTATTTATGAAATTAAATATCAATTTTCCCAATCGATATGTAATTGAATGGCCTACAAAAACAAATTATAGTTTGAATAAATATTTTTCCTAAAATGTTCTTGTAAATAAAATGAAATAAATTTCATTATTTTACATCAAAAATCAATGTTGGGGAATGAAATTAGAACCATCACATTTCTTACAAAGACTTTAGATGCTTGCACTTCTTGTTTGCATAAAATATGAAATAAATATAAAGATACTAGTCATTTGGGGTGAAATTTACCATATAGAAGAGCCATTACCAAAGTGAATACTAATCATAAATTAGAAATAATATCTTATGTTCTTATTCATACATTGTATTATAAAATTAATATTTGTACTAAAATAATATGTTGATTCTAATCGTCATAATCATTAGATTTGAGGCATTCTATGCCCTAGGGTTTAGAGGCCATGGTAATAAATGATAGAAAGAGTCATGTTCACTAGTTGAAAACCTAGTTCTATACAAATTCCAAGTGGTAAATCCCACAAAATGTTAATTTCAAAGAAAATATGGCCCTGAAAGGAAGTAGGAATCTAATAGTAATGTGATATGGCCCCAAAATAAGCATGAATGCAATATTAATGGTGAATATAATTAATATTTGTAATTATATTACACATTTCTAACATTTATACTCCAACCATGCATCATTTACTATGATGAAATTTTTTAATAATATAATGTTTCGGCTTTTAAACAAGTACTAAAATGTATTTTCTTGAGAAAATGGGAAATTTAGTTTACATTATATATTATCCTATTTACAAAAAATGGTGGCCTTAGTTTCAACTCACCATTTCACAAAGATTTACAACTAATTTTTTTTGGGTTAAAGCGATTCACTTGCAATCCTACAACTACCCTTTTTTTTTGTTAACATTGCTAAATATTTTCTCATATCTATTTAAGATTTTATCAAATGTTATTTAGAGAATTTTGTGCTTGAAACTATGAAGATGAAGCTATCATTAAATGGAGAACAACATTAGAACCATCATCCTTAACTATATATATATATAGTTATATCATTTACTTTTATGTTGATTACTTGTTTACTTTGACATGCATAACTCATAGTTGTTCAAATGCAAATCAAAGTATGACCAAGAGTTAAAAGCACATCCCTAACAACATTTTCCACTCATTTTGATAGTTTTCTTGAGTGCAATAGTCAAGCACACAAAGGGCATATTTCTATACAAAAGTTAACATTTTACCTAAGTTAAAGCTAAACTTGATTTCCCATCCTCTACTTTAGTTGAGCTTGAATCACTATGCCCCAAGGATCCAAATATGATATTCACATTTATTGTTTCGTATATTGGGTCAATCTTGCATCTGTGGCCCTAGATTTGGTTCAAGGCCACACATGAGTCCTTGACACTTGAATTTCAAAATCTAGACAAAATAAAATTACTTATCCATAAGGAAAACTTATAGATTTGTTGTAAAAATTAAATTTGAATCTTTCAAATTTAATAATGATCACTAAGATTATACATACAACCTTATTTTAATACCAAACATTGTGAAATTAAAAAACAGTCTTCATATTTATTCTAATTTATTAAAAAAATAAAAATAATAAAACAAAAATACATAATCACATTAAAAATCATTTATATAAGAAAAACATACAAACCGTTTTTATTTAAATACTAAAGACATAATTACATAAATATATAAATCGCCCAAGAACCACCTGCTCTCCACGGTACTCGGCGATAATAATCCACACAAAACAAACAAACGAAACATTTTTTTCACTCAGATCGGCAGCACCACTGCAACACTAAAACTCACATGACGATAGTGGCGGTGGCGGTGGCGGCGTTGGAAGATTGACAGAGATTGGCAGAAAAGGAGAGCTTATATGGCGGTGAATCGGTGGCGAGCCACTGATCAACAATGAAATTCTGCTTGTTGTAGGAAATATCTGGCCCAATGGAGGAGACCACCACATACTCACAGTGCCACCCGAGGAATGCGCCCGTGCCATCCGAGAGGAGTTCCAGGCTACATATAGGGCCATTGACACAAGGTCCCCGCCCACTGAAAATGTCCAGATTTCCCGCCTCGAAGTAGTCGTAGTTCTGCCCCATGCAACCAAGTTTACCGAAAACTTGGTGCCCTTCTCGTTGCCCACCGCGAGGCTTATGTTGGAGTCGGTCCCAGCCTTAAACCTCTGCCCTGTGCGCATGTACACGCTGTAAACACACGTCTGCGCCTGTGGAATCAAAATGAACAAAAATCGTTGAAAAATACATAGATTAAAATTACAGAAACCTTAAAATCCAAGAGAGAAAATATAAAGAATAGAGCTTCTACAAAGTATAAGTATATTAGCAGTTGCAAAAATATGAAAAATAATGAGAAAACATGGACGTTGGAGTAGCTACATTATAATTATCGGATTCCTGTGGGGTACATTAACATTATCGGATCCGTGTGCTGCAATGGCGATCACTGCGAGAAACAATGCAGAGCACAAAGCTGTGGCTTTGGAGGCCATTGTGATTATCATAACTATGCAAACAAACCATGCTCAAGGGTGGATTTAATAGGGGCTGATATCGGCCAACCCAGGGTTAGAATTCACAAGAGTAGAGTTTCTCATTGTTGAAGGCTGTGATAATATTGCACGATCAGGTAAGTGGTGATGATGACGCGGGGCAACGTTATAATTCACCAGAAACCTTTTTGAAACATGGCTCATGTGTAATCTGCAGTATAATTCATAGTGTACAAGAAACGTGTTTCGCATGGTTTACCAAATAAGATGTGGCTTATAGTAGCCTTCAGCAAAACTGTAAGCTTATCTCCATCAAACTTGATAAATTTAAAAAAAAAAAAAGCCTAATCCACTATTACATTTTATCCCGGTAGCCTTTCTATAGAACTTGTTTACGTTCATGTTTATACTTCATACTAATTAAAATTTGACTAATCTAGGAAGCCCTATCAACATTCTAATCGCACATAGTGAAGAGTGTTAATATAGTATAAGCGAAAGCTCTTGAAATTCATAAATGGCATTAAATGTAGATGATCATGTTCATGCCTCCTATAATCGTAAAACATGGTTATATAGAGTGTTTTTTTATACTATTTTGAGATTCATTCAAATCATTGTAATTTGCAGTATATTCACGCAGCCAAACATGAATTTTTAGAAAATTCATTGTATGGCGTTCCTTTATGAGTATGGATTTGATGTTCATTACATCAAAGGAAAAGAGAACGCACTCGTAGATGGTTTGAGTAGATGAGAACATGAGGTTATGTTTATGACTATGGATACAAATTTGAGGATTTGTATCCTACAATATTTGCTAGAAGGTGATTTTGTACCCTAATGTTCAATGTGAGATACAATCTAGAGGGCCCTTACAGAAAAATATTCCATATATAGCTCAAAGTTAGATGGGTTTTTGTATCATAAAGCACATAAATATGTGTTATGGATTGGGGATCTTTGGATAGTAATCTTATTAGAGGCTCACAAGGCTATATACAGATAACATCTAGGGGTGAAGAAGGTACATGTGAATCTTCAACAGCTATATCATTAGGTAGGCATACATTGAGACATTACAACTTGTTTGTTACTCGATGACTTGAATGCCAAAGATTCAAGGCAAGCATACAAATCTAGCAAGACTTCTTTACTCTCAAGATATTCCCAAGAAGAAAAGGAGTGTCATTTCTATAGAATTTATTGTTGGTCTACCTTCATCTTCATGGTGTCATGATGTTGTTAGAGTAAAGGTTTTAACTTAATTGTGTTGATTAAGTTACCTTTATTCCTTTCTTAAGATTTCACGTTAGTTTGCATAAAGTGACATTTAATAATTATATTAATTATTAAATATTTTCCTATTAGGGTTTGCATGATCTCCTTTTATAAGGATTGACCCATTGTATATTTCATATCAATTCCCTTTTGTTCTGATAAGATAATTTCTCCATTTTTCAGAGCATCAAACCCGTGTTTGTTTTCTCCATTCATTCTCTTCCTTGTGACAAGTATCCATTTGCATGTAGGTGATCTTGGAGTCTGAAGTTGGATTTCTCAACTTCTATTGATGAGTGCAAAAGCTCTAACACCGAAAAAGGGATGAGGTCGGGATCGTGCCTCGGGCAAATTTGGCGGAATGGATACCCCTCAGTCCTTGGCCCTTAGCCGAAGAGGTTCAGCCCAAGAAGGCTCGTGCTCCCGTATCGGGTAGCAAAAAAGAATTTGTGGATGACCTCCATCAAAAAAAAAAACCATAAAAAAACATTTTTTTTTTATTTTAAAAAAAAACTAAAAAAAATAAAGGGTGGGGTCTGCATGGGGTCGTCGCCTGCCAAGGTGGCAAAGCGGTACCCATGTAGTACCAACTGCTGTAGGGGGCGGCGCCCAAGGGGCCACCGCCTGATCAATATTTTTTTTATGGTTTTTTTTTTTTTTAAATATTTTTTTTTATGTAATAAGCCCAATCGCGCTTTTGCAGTAGGCCATCAAATTTAATGCAGCACTGGCTTTTTTCCCCTTTGGAGTTGTTTTCTTCCAGAGGACGTAACTTGGGCATACGATATCATTTTTTGGCAAACGAGATATCATCGGAAAGTTGGTTTTGTCAAATTTTCAGTGGTGTGGGTTTCATTGCTTCATTTATCTATTGGTGCATTCTACAGCTAGTTGAAGTCAAAGGAGCTTCTTTTAGTCCTGAGCTCATAACTTTTGATCAGTTTCTCCATTTTTTGCGATCTCAGCGGCGTTGGAACCATATTTTAGAGCTCTTCAGTTCTATCTATGCATTTTTTTCCAGATTTCACTCCAAGTATATTTTATTCAGTGTTTTGTGTTTTCACACTCTGGCAAATTACCTGAACATATTCATTCTTGGGAAGTTTGCATTTGCATGGGATCCTTCATTTTTGGCCGTTCTTAATGTATTTCCAGTTTCTTGTCCTTTGTGGGCATTTTGAGCATCATTTGTAAATAATATCTTTTATGTAAACGCACTGAGATAAAGTGCAACACTATTGTACATTTATTTTTTGGGGATTTTGCACATAAGCTTGTGCCATATTTTGTACTCGCACTATTTTATAAAGTGCCATGGGGGGGTTGTGTAGTGGCTTTGTTTTTCCATCACACCTTTCTCTGATGAGTGTCCCTCCACAATGACAATGGATCCATATGATTCCAGCCTCATGCATGTGTGCTTTGTTTTGCACACCACTTTTTCAGTTGCAGGTGCTTTCTTGCACACTTTCAGATGTTGTTTCTTCTTCCTCATACACTACAAAGTGTTACACACCATTTCAATGGATCTGTCAGGCTCTCCCAGGGGTATTATACTGTTCGTGCTAATTCTTCCTTGGTTTCACCTTGGAAGGGATCTTCCATTCTCTGTTGATCAGTGTTTTCATATTATTGGTACTTGTGCCATTTGTATCTTCATTCTAGGTGTTTGCCTTTGTTTGCCATCTGATTCAAGCAGTGTCATTTAGGGCACTCATGCAGATTGTTGTCTTCTTGATCTTGATCATCCTATCTTCAGCGGAGGTTCTTCAGCACTATAGCAATCATCTTTCGATAGATTTTTGCAACTTATTTTGCTTCAGTGATGTCCTTCTTGACTTTCTGCATCTCTTTTTGGAGTAGAGCTTTTCCCATGACATTTTCTCTATTTCTCCACTTTACAGAGATTTGGTTGTATTTGGGTACCTGATCTGGCCTAGTTGTCGGGACCCATGTTTACCTTCTTGCATTGTAGTTACCTTTGCTTTCTTGCATTTGTTTGTAGCTACATTGTTGCTCATGTTAAGGGGGGGTGTTAGAGTAAAGGTTTTAACTTAATTGTGTTGATTAAGTTACCTTTATTCCCTTCTTAAGATTTCACGTTAGTTTGCATAAAGTGACATTTAATAATTATATTAATTATTAAATATTTTCCTATTAGGGCTTCTTTTAGGGTTTTTCCTGTTAGGGTTTATTTAGGGTTTGCATGATCTCCTTTTATAAGGATTGATCCATTGTATATTTCATATCAATTCTCTTTTGTTCTGATAAAATAATTTCTCCATTTTTTCAGAGCATCAAACCCTTGTTTGTTTTCTCCATCCATTCTCTTCCTTATGACAGATATCCATTTGCATGCAAGTGATCTTGGAGTCTGAAGTTGGATTTCTCAACTTCTACAGATGCTATCATGGTGATAATTGAAAATTTGAACAAAGTAGATCACTTCTCTATAGTCTACATCACCTACACTGGTAGTAGAAAGGGTTTTCTTGGATGAAGGTATTAAATTACATGGGATTCCTTGAAAGATTATACTGTATAGAGACCTAGTGTTCACTTTAACATTTTGAACATCATTGCAACAAGAATTAGGTAATCAACTCAATTTTAGTACAACATATCACCTTGAGACATACATGGACAAACAAAGAGGCTCAACCAAGTGCTGGAGGATATGTTACTTCTATATGCGATGGATCATTAGTTTAGGTGGGAGGAGTATCTTTATTTGGTGGATTTTTCCTACAATAAGCTACCATAGTTCCTTAGACATGGCACCCTTTTGGGAATTGTATGGGAGGCCTTGTATGAATCCTTTTAGTTGGGATCAAATTGAGGGAAAAGTTTCCATCGGTCTGAAGTTGTTATAATATATGGAAAGATAAGTGGTTTTGACTAGGTAATGATTACAAGAGGCTCAAGACCATTAGAAAAATATGAAAATTCTAAGAGGATAGGTAGGAGAGTATTATTAGGTGGAAAAGTATTCTAATGAGTGTGACTCCATAAGAGTCCAATCCACCATGGAAAGGGCTCTAATATTGCATATCGCTTTTTTAATTCATGAATGTTAGGTGGCAAAGATAGAATTAACAATTTATTTTATGCTTATGTATTGTGATGATATGTTCATGATGCATCTCACATATTGGATTCTTGCAAGTAAAGTTGGACAAAGAGTCATAATTAGAGCTCATTCACATTTTGTCTTGTTGAATGTTGGACCTTTAAGCACAAGATGTTCACTAGGTCAGGGTTCAATAAGATAGATAGGATAAGGTTACTACTACTTGGGAGGATACTACATAGATAAGGACACATTATCCTCACCTTTTTGAGGACTTCTATTTTAAAAATAAAAATTCCTTATAAGTTTTTGAAATAAAATATCAATTGTCTAATCAATAAGGAATTGCATGGCCTACAACTAAAGAATTTTTCCCAAAATATTCTTGAAAATAAATTGAAAATTTAGAATCATTATTTAATATTAAGAACCAATGGTGAGGAATGAAATTAGAACCATCATGTTTCTTACAAAGACTTTAGATGCTCTTACTTCCTATTTGCATTGAACAAGAAATAAATATAAAGCTACTAGTCATTAGGGGTGAAATTTACCATATAAAAGACCCATTACCAAACTAAATACCCATCATAGATTGCAAATAATAACTTGATTTTTTATCCATACATTCAATTGTAAAATTAATATTAGTACTAAAATAATATGTTGATTCTAATCTTCATAATCATTAGATTTCAAGCCTTCAATAACCTAGGTTTAGAGTCCTTGATAATAAAGGCTAGAAATAGTCATGTTTAGTACTTGAAAACCTAGTTATATACAAAATCTAAGTAGAAAATCTCACAAAATTTTAATTTCAAAGAAAATATGGCCCTAAAAGAAAGCGAGAATATAATAGTAACGTGATATGACCTTGAAATAAGCATGAATGAAATATTAATGGTAAATATGATTAATATTTATAAATATTATAAATTATTGATTTTTATACTCGAACCATGCATCATTTACTATGATGAAATAATTCAATTTTAAATTTTAATGAAATAATATTTTGGCTTTCAAACCTGAAATGTATTTTTTTGAAAAAATGGGCAATTCAATTTGCATTATATACTATCTAACTTACGAAAAATGGTGGCCTTAGTTTAAGCTATCACCATTTCACAAAGATTTACCCCTAAAAAAAATATTGGTTGAAGTGATTCACTTGCAGTGCTATGGCTACCTTTTTGTTTTATTTTTTTTGTCATATCTATTTAAGATTTTTACCAAATGTTATTCAAAGAATTTTGTGCTTTGAAATTTGAAGATGAGGCTATTATTAAATGGAGAACATGAGGATCATCATCCTTAACTATATCCTTTATATATATCTTGTTCATTTACTTTTATGTTGATTACTTGTTTACTTTGACATGCACAATTAATAGGTGTTCACATGCAAGTCAAAGTATGAGCAAATTGTGAGAGTGAAAAATGCATCTGTAACAATATTTTCTACATTTTGATAGTTTTCTTTAGTACAATAATCTAGAACACAAAGGGCATATTTTTTATGCAAAATTTAGCATTTTACCTAAGTTAAAGCTAAACTTGGTTTCCCATCATCTACTTTAGTTGAGCTTGAATCACTATCCTTCAAGGATCCAAATATGATATTCACATTTCTTATTTCTTATACTGGGTCAATCTTGTATTTTTGCCCTAGACCTCGTTTAAGGCCACGCATGAGTCCTTAACACTTTAATTCCAAAATCAAATTTAATATTGGATGACAAAATTATTTATCCATAATCAAAACTTCGAAATTTATTGTAAAAATGAATTTCGCATAATCTTTCAAATTTAATAATGATCATTAATATTATCCATACAACCTTATTTTAATACCAAATGTTAAAATTAAAAAATAGCCTTACTATTTACTCTAATTTATTTAGAAATCCTCCAATCCTTTCAATAAAACAAAAAATACACAATCACATTAAAATCACGTTAAAAGTCATTTAAATAATAAAAACATACCCACAGTTTTTATTTAAATACTAAAGACACAATTACATAAATATATTTTCAACAGAACTTAGTATCATACTAAGACGAAAACGCCCAAGACAAGTAAACAAGAAACCACCCGCGATCAACGGTACTGGCGGACAATAATCCACACAAAAACAAACAAAAGAACATTTTTTAACTCAGATCGGCAGCGCCACTGCAACACTAAAACTCACATGTCGCTGATGGCGGTGCTGGTGGCGGCGTAAGAAGAATTACAGAGATCGGCAGAAAAGGAGAGCTGACGTGGTGGCTGGAGCCACGTATTAACTTTGAACTTCTTCTTGTTGCACGAAATATCGAGGCCAGTGGAGGTGACCTCCACATAATCACAGAACCACCCGGCAAATAGGCCCGTGCCGTCGGAGACGAGATCTAGGCTGCATATCGGGCCAGTGAGGCAAGGTCCCCGCCCGCTGAAAATGTCCAGATTTCCTATCTCGAAGTAGTCATCGCTCTGCCCCATGCGACCAAGTTACTTATCGAAAACTTGGTGCCCTCGGCGTTGCCCACCGCCAGGCTTATGTTGGAGTCGGTCCCGGCCTTAAGCCTTAGCCCTGTGCGCACGTACAGGCTGTAAACACACGTCTGCCCCTGCGCAATCAAAATGAACAAAAATCTTTGAGATATCCACAAACTAAAATTACATAAACCTTAAAATCCTAGAGAGAATATATGAAAATAGAACTGCTACGTACAAAGCATAACTATATTAGCAGTTGGAAAATACGAAAAATAGTGAGAAACATGAAGGGTGGAGTTGCTACATTATAATTTTCGGATCCCTCTGTTACATTAACATTATCGGATCCCTGTGTTACATTAACATTATCGGATTCCAGTGCTACACTATAATTATCAGATCCGTGTGCTTCAATGGCGATCACTGTGAGAAACAATACAGAGAGCAAAGCTGTGGCTTTGGAGGCCATTGTGATTATCATAAATAACTATGCAAACAAAGCATGCTCAAGGGTGGATTTTATAAGGAGGAGCTCATATCGGCCAACCCAGGGTTAGACTTCACAAGAGTAGAGTTTCTCACTGTTGAAGGCTATGATAAGATTTCACGTTCAGCTGAGTAGTGATGATGACGCGGGGCAACGTTATAAATCACCATAAACTTTTTGGAAACATGGTTCATGTGTAATCCACAGTACCATCAATACTCTTACACTGTACAAGAAATGCGTTCCGCATGGTTTACAGTAGCCTTGAGCAAAATTGTAAGCTTTATCTCCACGCAGCTTAGTTCCATCAACATTTAAGGCCTAACGCCCACTTCCCAAATTTTTAACGGCTACATTTCTAACACCCAATGGCAGAGCTTTTTTTCAAATGTAATGAGCAAGCAACGTGTTCCGTATGGTATAGTTATTTGACGGGAATTAAGGGATTTGTATAAATGCTCAGATTTTGGTTATCATGTGCAACATCAGAGGCATTCTTGAAAACAATGTTGTGAGGGGTGATAGAATCTTGACTAACATACTTTATTGAACCTATATCTATTCTGATTTGATTATAATTTGGGTCATCTTTGTTATTGCTCATTCTAGTATAATATATAGCAACTCCGACACTACTATTCTTGGCATATTTAACTAATTAATGAGACCTAGAGATTCACCATATGTATTTTTAGACTTGGTGGACATCAAACTGCCTCTAACGATGGCCAATTATTTGTCTAAATGTCTACTAAAAAATATGAGTGAGCAATGAATGCAACTTGATAAAGAAAAACCAATTACAATTACTTTTAATTCAAGTGACCTATAAAACTTTTGTTTATGTTCTTTCATATTAATTAAAATTTGATTAATTTATGAACCCTTATCACCATTCTAAATGCAAATAGTGAAGAGTGTTAATATATTGAGTGTGGAAAGTCTAGAAATTTACAAGTGATATTGCATGTAGAGGATCGTTTTCTTTTTCTTGCTTTCTGTGTTGGTAGAAAATAGTTTTATTTAGTCCAGGTAATATAATATTAATGGGTCTGAATTAATTTAGAGTTAGGATCAATAATTAGAAATGAGTATTTCAATATTAAATGTGATAGATTAGTGTATTTAGATCTACCAATAATGTTGGAGGATTGGAATTGATGATTTTTGTCAATCTTAAATTTTACTATCCTTAAAATCATGATTGTCTTATGTTATGTGTCAACCCAAAATATTTATGGTTCAAACTTCACCAATGCCAATGTTTATTTAATTTTGAATTTTATGTCAAAAGGGACTAGGTCGCCCAAGGTGGTGACCTAGTCTACTTAGACAAATTCAAGTGATGGTTAGGAATAGAAAGGTTCTTAATGATGTTTATTAGACTTGCCTCTCAAAACACACTTAAATCAAACCTAAAAGTATATTAAGGGACTAATTTATCATTAAAAATGGTTGAATTAGTGATGATAAGCCTAGGAAAGTGTGAAAATACATTACAACACTTTACAACACTTTGGTACAAGGCTTGGAAAGGGGTAGAAAGGGGTTATTTAGGTGAATTGTGTTGAAAGGGTCTTAGAAAAGTGGGAAGATGTATTACAACACTTCACAACACCTTTTTAAAACACCGTTGGATTGTTGTTGATTTGCAAGCATTCAAGACTAGACCAAGGCAAAGCAAGGCCAAAATCCAAGGGAAAAGGGTTAAAATGAGTGAAAAAATGTCAAAGGCTACACTTTTTGGCGACACATTTAGCCCCCACTTTAGTGAGAGGATGAAATTGCTTCAAAATCACACTAAAGTACCTAAATCATGCGTGTTGAGCATGATCCAATGTATTCATGCTAGTAAGGTGAGATAACTATGATCAAGATCCCATGACAAACTAAACATAAGCACAAAAGATCACATAAGGAGTGATGTGAAATAGTGGAGAGAGAGTAAAAGTCAGATCAATCTTTGACCATTTGTCCAGCTATTTGTGGATTAGATCAAGGCTATTTGTCTTAAAAGAAAGGTGTACTCACTTTGGCCCGATGAGAATTTCAGTTGTCTGTCGGGTGAGAGTGTTGAAAAGGGGTGAGATACATACACACGGTTGGTATACACACACACACAAAAGTGGATATGGGGAAATTCGTGCCACTAGTTGGGATTCCTGCTTCATCATACTAAAGTTATACCTCCTAATAAATTTGATAAGGCACCACAAAAGACAAGGTTGCGGTTCATGAGACAAGAAAAGCCTTAGATGCTTAGAACTCATGAACAAGTGCAAGATGACACCACAAGTTGTGTTATGCAAGGTGGCCATGTATGCATAATGCAAAAATGCAACATGTTAAAATGCGAAAGAATAAAATGCAAAAGGGATGTTTGAAGGAGTCTTATTTAGATTATGCGAGGTCTTTGACTTAGGGAACATTGTGTCTAATGTCTCCAAGGGAGGAACAATCAAAGGATAAAAGATTCCCAACTTAGGGGATGTAGTGGGTTGCATCGAGCCACTAAGAGTAATGTAATATGCTAAGATAAGTCACACTTATGAAGGACATTACACACAATGTCATACACAAGGTGAGAAACACATCGTATTAAGTGATAAGACTGCACTAGGAACTAAGGAGAAAGAAAAAAAATGCAGATACAAAAATAAACAATGCCAATGTATGCCCCCACTTTAAAGGAATTGCTACACACCGTTTGTGAGTGCAATTTCTTTAAAGTAGAGAAAGGAAAAATGCAAAAAGAAAAGGAAAGGACATGAGAGCCAACGTGGAAAACCCTATGCCTAGTGATATGTTTCCAAGCATGGCTGCATCATGGAAAGGATATTATGTCACATGCGAGTTAACTTAAGACATGTCGTCCACATCCCAAGCTTTCTCTTGTATGTTCATGAGATGTTAACCTCTAGTCAAAAGATGTGACAACAAGTGACATACAAGGACAAGGCTACCTAACCCCTTGCCCCCACTTAGTGCAGGACAAAGGTGAGTTGAATAACATGAAGGTACACATTAGGGAGAGGAATTAGGTTCCTCAACACAAGGAAGAGCACTAGACCCTATGAGATGTTTGAAGTTTATTGTTTGAAGAAAATGGACAGAAGGTTGATAACCCTAAATTTTTCTTGAAAGAGTATGATATGTCAGTTGGTGTCATGTGTACATTGCATCCATGTGTAGGATGGAGATTGTAGCCGATACCATAACAATCTTCCAATTTAAATGAAGGGGTTGTGTGCTTCTGAGAAGGATTGGTTTTTGTAGAAGAACACAAATAATTTTTAGTGTGATGTGTTTTTCCTTCATGAGGTATGGGATTTATATAGCCCCCATCACCATCATGGGGTAATGCTATTGATGTAGAACCAAGTTGAGGATATAAAACATAAGGTTTTTTTGGTTTAGGTTGTGAGATTTCACACTCTCCTTTAAAGGGAGGCGTAAGTTCCCAATCGTTACTAGAACTGGTGTTTGAAAATGAATTGTTTGTATATGAATCTTTGGACCAAGAGGTTGAGATTTTTGAATTTGTATTGAAAGGAGGTGTAGAATCTAACGACCCCTAATGATCACAAAAGAGTTTTTTTGTAGGGGAAGGATTAGCGTCAACTTGGATAAGTTTTGATCTAGGAATGAAAGGAATAGGAGAGTTGGAAATGTTGTGATTAGTTGATTCATATCTTCGTTCATCTACATCAATTGTGTATATCTTGTTATTGTACTCAAATTTCATTATAAGGTGAAGGGTAGATGGGAATTATTTCATAACATGAATCCATGGTATCCCTAGGAGGAGATTGTATGGAAGGGGTCCTTGGATGAAATAGATAGAGGTAGGAAACACTACTAGTTCAAATTCAATAGGTAATGTGATCCCTAGTGATTGCCTACGAACATTTTCAAAGCCATGAATATAAACATCATTAAGTTGAATGAGATTTTTGTCCATGCTACAAACATTAATTTTTGTTCCATTGTTGATGAGAGTGTGCCTAACCAAAGTTTCATTAATGATCACCTTTATCATTAAGGGATCATTCCTGTGTTGAATCTCAAGTGAGGGTAATTCATGTTTAGAGAATGTGATTTCGGATTGGGTTACTTGCATGGGATGAGAGGAGGATGTGACATTATTTGATTTGATGTAAGATTGGATCTCCTCCATTTGTATTTGCAACATTTCATGAAATAGAAATTTGATTGTAGGTGAAAGTTTAATAAGTTGCCATATAGATATATCATCAGGAGTCTTTTTAAGGTCCTCAACACTAGGGACTCTAAGTTGAGAAAAGGGTAATGGCGTAGGAGTGATTTCTAATCCCCTATATGTTTGAGTCACTAAGTTACAACTTAGTAGCTGCAAAACATTGTTCTGATTATATTTCATCATGGATTTCAAGACATCTCTTAGTTTTTTGTGTGATTCACTAATGAGAAGTGACTTAGGAGGTTCACTAATTAAAGGAGATCCCACTTGTGTCGTCATAATCTTAAAAATCTTGTCTTTATTTGCATGACTTGTTAGTGAAGGGGTTTTGAATGTCACTTGATTATCTTCTCCTAGGGAAGGTTTTGTGTTTGAAGGATAGGTCTCAAGGTTCACACATTCTTGCACCATGATAGTATCGCTAGGAGGAGAGTTTTAAGGAGAACTACAAACCAAATGCCAACTTCACCAAATTTGACAATTTGGCTAGCATTCTTAAGGTTTTTGGGCTTTCTAAGCACAATGGTGATGTCCATTTCGCACCAAAAATGCACCAAAAATACAGCTACCCTTTGTATCTGGATAAAGAACAATTGCTTCATAACCTTGTAGATTTGGTGTCAGGAATCAAAATCAAGTGAAACAAAAGCCAAATATGACTTTCTTAATAGCTCTAGATCCAACAGTGAGGTCCTTTTTGGTGGAGCTTTTATTTTCTTCCCCTCTGTGATAGGCTTTTTCGTTACCTCTAACTAGTCTGGGTATTGGGGTTTTTATTTTTGAGTATTGACTTGTTACTGGCGGTGATCAATCACTTAAGTGGTGTTTTATCCCTCTTTGGTTGTGACTTTACCAGCCCCTTTTACCCATCCTTTCGATTTTTGCATCTTGACCTTACTGTTCCTATGGTTTTCGGTCGATGAATTATTATAACTTAACCATTGAATAATATTTTCGACCTCGAGGGTTATTTCCCCGTCTGCCTAGTCAGTCCCCTTCTTTAAAAATAATTGTTTCGCATGTGCAGATTCCATTGGCCGTCGGATGCAATTATTCTAATCTTAACCGTTCATCACATACCTCGCAATTTTTTTGCTTACGTCATGAGAAATGTTGTGAGGCTTGCAAGATGCTGCCACCTGTTGCATCTACTGGTGGGACCAGTTTTGATCGTTGATCAAGGATGGATGCTGATGACAACAGCTGTGTACTTACTGGTGCATCACAGTCGTCCCTCGATGACCTCGCACAATTAAAACTTCTAGGGGTTTTTCCCAAGATATTATTGATTTGTTGAAGCCCTCTCTACAAGTAAGAAGCAGGAGGGAAGGGTATTGTTTTACAGGCCCTTGCTTTAGGAAGGATTAGTTGATAAGCAGTGTGCAATTTGCGATGTCGAATTGCCATACACTAGTTGGCAGCTATTTTCCAATTGGTTTGGGAACAAAAATTTAGCAGTTCCTCTATGTAATTCATGGAGATTGGACCTGGGTAAGCTGGTGGTACCCAATGTCTACGAGGATGTAGACCTATTTAAGGATATTTCTACGAGGTATGACCCTGTGGCCTGAACATTCATAACACATCTTGGCAAGCAAATGATCAAAGTAACCAGGGAGGAAATCACAGAGATTTTTGGTTTGCACGAATGGAGCCAAGATATGATTCCCATCAACTCGGAGGTCTTCAGGGAGAAATACAGAAACACCAAGGGTTTGATCAGAACATCCCTTTTGATACCCCATTTGGCTTTGTTGGGAAGAGGCAAGAACTAGAGGAAAGTTTTTATTGGCAAGAATGAGCCTGAACCTTTCCCAATGGACTATTTTTCCCCCCATTTTAAGAAGACTGTTTGTGCATTGTGTCAGGTCCTGGGGATAAATTTGAAGAATACTTTGCCTATAGAAGTGATGTACATGGTTGTAAACCTCCAACACCTAGGCTATAACGTGGTATATGATTTTTCCACTCACCTTGTAGAGAAAATGCATTCAAGTTCAGTAGCTTTGAAGCTGGGGAAGAATTGGGTAGGATTCAAATGGTTCTCTCTACTAATCCACATGTTTTGTATAAGGGTCAGAGTGGGTTCGAGAAAGATATGGAATTGAAGAAAAGAGAAGGAGACATTGAGATGCCTATCTAGTATTGGACTAGGGTCCTAGACATGCATGATTATAAGTTTGATTATGTAACCTTTCACAATTTTTTTGGATCCAAGTTAAGAAAGGCCTTGGTTTTTTATTCCCCTAGGATTCCAAAGGAAATTCATGATTTCCTAAGACCTATGGAGAGGAGGCCTGAGTTGAATTTAACACATAACGGGAGGGATATTATCCCCAATCATAGCACAACAGTTTTCAGAGTTTTTGGCACAAATGCCACCCCGTTTGTTCTACCCATGGAGGTCCCCCTTAGACTTGGTTTCATAGAATTCATGAGGCAGTTGGGAGAATCTCAGGATTTCCATTTGCCTGTTGAACAAAAGAAGGGATCTTTCTTCTCTGAATATACAACTTTCACCGATTCTGTCATGACAAAGGGAGGGTGGAAGAATTTTCACTTATTTCTCAAGCCATGTAGGCTAAGGACTGCACGCCCTAGGAACCATGATCCTGAGGGTTTTATCTCCCAAAAGAAGGCTAAGCACCAGACTGGGACCTTCATCCACAACTTTTATTTTCCTGATGATATCATCAGGAACATTTTTTATTTGAACTTACAAGATGAGAGAAAGGCAATGTTCATTGCCTATTCAAAAATGGTAAGAAGTAAACAGGAAGAGATGCTTGATTTTGATCCTGTACCTAGTGCCAAAGATGAGCTTAGTAAGGCAATTTATGCTCTTGACAATTTTGAGAGCATGGTAGGGGTCTTAAAGGATGAAAGGATTGTGGAAGGAAGGGGAAAAACACAAATTACCGAGGAGTACCCTAAGGTAAGAGTTGAAGAGAGGCCTACTTATCAGCCTCAAAGGAAGATAAAGGTATTTTCTAGGAGAAAGGGAAGTAGGACAAAGGAGGTTACAATGAGAGGCGCACCATCTATCCCAAGGCAATCAGTGCGAGGTATTTTTGACTTGGATTCTCCTCCAAGGTTTTCAGAACAGATTCACCCACCATCCCCAAAGAGGAAGAGGACTAGAAGTGTAAGGGATGTTGGTCATGAGGGTAATGATGAGGAGGACATCATTGTAACTCTAGATGAAATGAATCCTGAGATGCCACTAAACCCAGCTGACACTGTAATGAGTTCGGAGGCAGTTACCCTAAGATTGGGGAAGGATGAGATCAAAGGGATTACAAATAATCACGACCTGAGGATGGAGGTTGTTGACATGGTTTTGAATGTTTCCAAATTCACTAGGGAAACTATGGAGGACTTAACTAAAAACTGAGATACTTTGAGGAGCCAGTATAATGACATTATTATTGAGTATAATAAGAGTCAGCAAAGGGTGGCAGAATTGGAAACTGAGATGGCCTTATTGAGACAACAGATGGAAACCCTAAGGTCTCAAAGGCAAGCTATCTTTAGCCATACTATTTCTGACCCACCAGTAGAGAAGCCTCAACCTTTTGCACATGAGCAATCTTGGGCTATTGTCCCATATAATATGGGACAAGTGCCTATTGCAATTGAAAGGGCCAGTGGCTCCGGTGGAGATCTTACTAGGGAAGAGTTAATCCAACAGGTTAAAAAATATAAGGAGATGGTAAACCAAATCTGGGATGCAGCAGGAAGGAATAACTTAGAGATTGTTGACATTGTGCTAGGGTATTTACATAAACGGGTCCAGAGTAGGCTGAACAACGTTCATGCAAATTATGCTTTAGTGTTGCAAGCACTCGAATTATTTCCAAAGGACGGAGAATTGGCTATCCCTTTGCTAAATAGATGGGGCCCTAGAATGGAGAAGTTAAAATTTATGGCAGTTGGGGGCAAAATAGCATGGGGACAAGTACCCTACAGTCATAACAACATAACAATTTGTTAAGGGTATTGTGGAGCAAATTTTCCAAGGGTCTACTGCTCCTATGGAGTCCAAAATCAAAACATTGAAGGATATTTATGATGGAAAGGACTTGACTCCACTACCTCATATTTTGCATAGTCAGGATGAGGTCAAGCCTTTGCAAGCGTGGAAGGAGCAGATGAATAATATAATGATTGCTCAAACACATGAGATATGCAAAAATGTTGATATCCGCATGTTGGAAAACATGTTGGAAAAGTTTTCGTTTGTCATTAGTTTCTTGGAGAATTTTGATAAAACGGCCACGTCATTGATGATAAAGTATGCACCTTACCAAAACATGGTGGATCAACTGGTAGCTTTCAATTGGCTGTCTGAGGAGGATTTTAAATCATGGAAGAAGGTGTTCACTGATAAACTTGAATTGTGAATGTCCTGACCGAGAATTGCACTTTGGTCATGAAAACTACAGGTCTGGCCTTTGATATTATATTTTAAAATGCATTCTCTCTTCAAATTCAAGTACAGGATATTTAAATGAAATAAGTGCAAAAAATGGTTAAAGATGCTTTGGTGTAAGGTGAGCGACTCTTGGAGCAACGGTTTTTCTTTCTCCACAACAAACTAATGATCATTTTTGTTTTGGCTTTTCCTCTCTTACCAACAAATGATGTAAAGATAACTGATTAGAGATTAGCGGTCCAGTGAAAAATGAACATGTGTACTCTCTGGCCTAAAGCTTGTTGGCTCCCTTGTTTTTATAAAAGGGAATTCAGGGCCGAGAGAGGGGTCTATTGAAATTACTCAAGATACGTGAGATAAGAGTCAAGTAGTATAGAGGGAAAAGGTGTCCAGGTTTTGAATTTTTGAGTCAGATTTGAGAACTTAGTAAATCATGGGGTTCTTGAGCATGCTTATGTTAACTTTCTAATTGTTTTGAATCTATTTTCTCTCCATTGTAATAGTTTGCATAAATTATTAATGAAGTATCCATCCAAGATGATTTTCATTAATATACATTTGTTATTTATTGTGGATTATGTTTGACTATAGCTCTGGTTCAAAGGACCGATTAAATGCTTCATTTATCCAGTAAGTTTATGCGAATTAACACATAGGATTTATCAAGGCGTAATAAATTCAAGTATTGATATATGGATTGTAATGCTATTCATACAGATCATAGGTGCTTTAGATGAAAGTTACCTTGTAGTTTAGTTTCCTTTTTGACTTCGTGCTTTAGGATATGGCACCGGAACTCTAAATGCTCTTCGTCCTTTGTATTTTGTGTTATGGCTTCAGGAAATTTCATTCAAATAACTCATATAAATACACTTAGGTGTAATTTCGATTCCTGGTTAAATAGATCCAAACTCTTTTAAGAAGCAGCCAATTTCTTGAAGGTTTATCTCTTTTAACACTAGCGGGAATTTATCTATTGTTTGTCTATGTGTGAGCAAATCATTTCAATCATAAATGACAACATGTTTTAGGAAAACCCTCTTGGATCTTACAGAGTCGGAAGTGTAGGAGAGATAGAATCTTTACTACTATATTCTCATTAATTTGGCACAGTGCTTTCAAGGCTTTAAGAATTGAGTGTGGCAAGTTCATAGAAGCTCTTGTGAGTTCTGCTTGGGATGTTATAAAAGATGCCAACACTTTTCACACCAAAATGCTCCAAAATTTTGCCCCACCTCCAAAATTTGTAGAAAGAGAAAAAGGGATTCAGATCTGAAGCCTATAACCCTCATTGAAGAAATAAAACCTCATAAATTAAGAAGGGGTTCGCTGAATCCACACTCTGATACCATGTTAGAATTGTGAAACAAGCACAAAACCACGAGCCACGGGATCAAACAAAAAAAAAGTACACCTTCCATGCAAGGGATCTGCAAAAAAATATGTGCAATATTCATCAACAAGGAAAAGCTACAGAAGAGACTTTCAAGAAGATATAAAAGCTCTAGATAGTATCCAAGAGATAATTACAAAGAGGGTTGAATGCTTATAAGAGAAAAGCCCTAAATGAGAAAGGGATCAGATCATGACAAGTGCCAACATCACATGAGATGAGACATAATAATCTAATAAATATAACTCAATTAATAAAGCAATCCTAATTTTAGCTTAAGTGCAAAGAATAAATTATACTAATAATAAATTAAATATTAATTAATTATTAGCTAATGTATAATAACTCTAACAATCTTAGTATGGGGAAAACAACCATAAATTCTCTGCAATCTGATCTTTAAATTTTCTTTTATTTAATTGTTTTTTACATTATGGTCATTAAATAGAAGATAGTTATCAGCATTATGGTAGTTTAATTTTGTATTAGTGAGGTGTCATAAATTGATAATAGTGGGGAGAAAGGTGGTTGAGTCTTTTTTCTTTAAAAACAAGATCTTTATATTGTATTTGATTTGGTTACCAGGATAGCAAAGGGTGTAGAGATTGTGTCATATTATTCTCAAGTTATAAAGTCTAAAAATCAATCTAATTTAGTTTGCAGAAAAATATTAGAGGTCTGGAAACAATTTTCAAAGCAAGAAGAAAGTTAAGTATGAAGCAAATATTAGTGTTTTGGAAGCTAGATTTCTCAAGGAGCAATTGGTAGCAATTTGAAAGTAGAAACTACATGCTTTTATACATTTCTAAATTGATTTTATTCTTGTTTCCAAGTTTGATAACATGTTGCTTGAATGTGGAAAGAAAGAGAAATGAATGTTCATGTTTTGAGAATGAAAATTTTTAGTTGGGCATCAAGAGAAAATATTAATAACTTGTTAATGATTAATCTGAAAATATGTATAGTATGATACTATTTGTCTAATTATAAATGCATTCTAAAAGTATATGAGAAGGAAATCAGTAATATGGTCTAAATATTGGAATAAAAGTATCTATACTACATATATCTCCAAGAGTGCTAAATAATAAGTCTTAGTGTGTTATACTAGATGTGAATATGAGTTTATGGGGTTTGAGCATGTGTGGTAAATGCTCATTAACTTGGTATTATCGCATATCAGAAAACCCCATTATCTTTTGTTTTGTTTTATGAACCCAACCTTATGAATGGTATATGGAAGTCTTAAACCATGAGTAAGAGTAATTAATCCACAAGTTGGCTCAAACAATGTTATTTATATGAGAGTATGTCATGATCTCAAGATGGTGGAAATAGAGTCATCTTTATTTGTCTAAGTAACCTAGGAATAGGTGAATGGTAAACCTTATGGGTTTGTTCAAGGAATTGATTTAGAGGAAGTAGCCTAGACCCCAGATGTTACAAGATTCATAACAAGGGAGAATACATTGTCCATGAAGTTATAACTATCTAGTTATTTTACCACCTTAGTGGGTATGATTTTATGAATATAAGTCTTATGATAGTTGAAATGAATTTTTTTGGGATGGATGCTAGCATATGATTTAGGACATGGAGAACACCCACAATTCCAATTTCATTCAAGGGTAACCCTAAATATCTCAATACAAAAGAGAAATAAATCTTGTAATAGGTTTGTCCTAAGGGATGAATATGATCTAATAAGGGGTTCACCACCAAGTAATAACTTGGAAAAGATAATGAAATCCAAGATGAGATGCAAAAATCCTAATTTAATGCAATGTAATAATAAATGACCTAGAAAAGTGAATGAAACAACACAAAAAAAAGTACAATATAGAATGTGTACACCTGGAAAACTGGAGATGGCTAAGTGGAGCTCTATAAAACTAGAGAATATGGCTTTAATGCTGATTGCGACTCATTTTCCAAGTTGGGAGAATCGATCCAGATTCTAGAAAACTATGCAGGAACAAGAATCTACCAAATGGGTATCTAAATCTGTAGAAATCTAAAAATTGACTAAAACTAGGACTCATTCACGAAAAGTAGTGAATTAGTCCAGTTGATCTTTTCTAAAGCTTCAAATATTGATCTTGCTCTTCTCTATATGCTTTGTCCTTCCTAGTTGGTTTCCAGATCTGAATCTTTGATATGCAACATGTAGGTCTTCTCCAAGGTTCTCTAAGACTTGATGACAACTTTAACAACTTTGAATGAATTGTGACTTTTCTCCAATATCACTCCTTAAGAAATTTTCAACCTAGACCTATTAATCACACAAAAAGGAGAGGGAAAAATGTTGTTGGGTTAGTGGATAGGTATTTGCC
Organism: Sequoiadendron giganteum; assembly: GCA_007115665.2. NCBI lineage: Eukaryota > Viridiplantae > Streptophyta > Pinopsida > Cupressales > Cupressaceae > Sequoiadendron > Sequoiadendron giganteum. The sequence continues at coordinate 557,529,268 of CM021109.1, read as the reverse complement.
TTGGTCAAACCCCTTGTTGGTAATTAAACCTTGAAATGAACTCAAATAGGAATGGATAATGATGAATGAAAAAATGAAAATGTTGCAATTCACCAAACCCTTTAATAAAGTGATGAAAATATGCTTGAAATGGTTGCAATGGATGTAGATCTTGAATGAAACACTTGCTTGAATCATAAACCCTACATCACAATTTTTAGCTCAAAAACAAACATGATGCATGAAGTCCTTGACATGGTGGTTGATGCTTGAATTCTGCTCTAAAATGCTTGATAATTTGCCCTTGAATTATCTTGAATACACTTATAAACTCAAAATTTCTATAAGGATCAATACTTGAATGCTTGGGGTTGAAAATGAGAGAAATAAACTTGTATTTATACTTAATTATACAAGAATTATTGAAAATGCAACACTAAAAAATGACATTAGATCTAGGAGGATAAAATCTCACTAGAAATTTGAATTAATTTTAATTTTTGGCCACACATAATTCATTCACCCAAGGTGGCGAATGAGTCTCATCAAACTAATATATGGGACCAAAAACCAAAAGTGCTTAGAAATGTGTGAAAACAAGTTCGGGACCAAAAGATCTAGGTGGGACCCATTCGCCCAAGGTGGTCAATGAGCCCCATACCACTAAATCTAGGCCACTCAAGCCTGAAACACCTAAATTATGATTGGCTATTATTTTTGTCAATATTATCCTCGAAAAGATGCAATAAATGAGGCGTATGGATGCAAAATATAACTAATTAAAGAATAAGAAAGCCCACTTATTAATGAAAAAACTAGAAAAGTGTGTTGCAACACTTTACAACACCTTAAATAAAGAAATATTAATGTTTATTTTAATTAAAAGGAGATTTATGAGGTTTAGTTAATTAATAAAACCTTAGAAAAGTGTGAAAGTTTTTTACAACACTTCACAACACTTTAGCAAGATACTATTTAAATCAATTAGTTCACAAGGGCCCAAGACCTGATGTGAATATGTTAGGAATATTGCAACACTAAATCAAGGCCAAGTTAAGGGGACCTTTTTCCATCATTACATCTATCCCCCACTTCAGTGAGAGGGGTAACTTGCTTCCAACTCACATTAAAGTAGACCAAATGTAGCAATGATCAAGGAGGTTCAAATGCACCAATGCTAATAAGATAGGACAACCATGACCAAGGGGGTGTGCAAGCCCCCAGGACCAAGGTCCTATGGAAAACCAACATAAGTACAAGAAAACACACATGAAAATGATATAAATAGAAACAACAAGACACAAGAATGCACTATCAAAGACATAAAGGAATAACATGGAAAGGAAACAAGGTGGATCAAGCTTCAATAGTTTTTCCAATGTGATGTGGATCGGATCTAGGTTGTTTGTCCTAAAAAATGCATACTCACTCTGAGGCAACAAAACTCTTGGTTGTCGATTAGGTGAGAATTCCTAGAAAGGGTGAGACACACACTCATGGCTGGTATGCACTCACACACATGCAAGTGGCTATGGGTAAATTCATGCCTCAATCGAGCTTCCCTCTCAAACCATACCAAAGTTATACCTCTTGATAACTTTGATAAGGTGCCATGCAAAAGAAATAATTTTTGAGCAAGTCATAAGGCAAGAAAAACTTTGTATTCTTGGAGCTCATGAATAAATAGGATGTCTCCATGGGTATGCAAAGTGTATTATGCAAGGTGGCCATATAATGCAAACTAGGGAATGTTCAAAGGAGTATTGCTTATTTCATGTAATTTCTTTAACTTAGGGAGCACTGTTCCTAATGTCTCCAAGAAAATACCAATCAAAGAATGGAAAATTCACAACTTAGGGGATGAAATGTGTCACATCAAGCCACTAAGAGGAATGTAATATGCTAAGAGATATCACACTCTTGAAATACATCACACCCAATATCATCCACAAAGTGAAAAAGGCATCGTATGAAATAAGAAAATTGCACCATGAACCATGAAAAAGAGTAATGCCAATGTATGCCCCCACTTTAAAGAAATTGTTAAACACCAAACTATGAGAAATTAATTTAAAGTAGAAAATGATAAATGCAAATATTAAAGAAGATAGGAGATCGAACTTGGAAATCCTTATGCCAATTCATATGTTTCCAAGTAAAACTACGCCATGCAAAGAAAAAGAAAAGAGAGGGGTTGCCCCCAAAACTAAAATACCAAACACATAATGGATCTATGGATTTTGTGTTAGTATGTTCTTGCTACAATGTTTTTAGAGAGTTTTAAATTGTCGTCATTCCTCAACTACACATAGAACTGGAAGAATGACACAAAGATAGAAAAAACAAAGAAAAACCTTTTGGGTCAACATGGAAGAGACATGAATGTCTCGACGCCTTGCATCATCCCCAAAAAAAAAACACAAGATAAATGAAAAAGATAAAGAAAAATATTTTGGGTCAACATGGAAGAGACATAAATGTCTTGATGCCTTGTGTCATCCTCAAATGGAAAACACAAGACAAAGAAAAAAGATGCAAAGCACAAAGTAAAATATTTATGCCATAGATAAGAATGAAGGTACAAATAGAGGAATGTCACGAAGAGAGAGAACATCAAATAGAACGTCACAGGGGATCACATTACACACATGCAATCACACAAGAGAAAGTGAAAAATAAATAATGCAAAATACTAGTAAGGCATGTGCAAGTCAACCTATTAGCAAGTCGCTTGCATCCCAATCATGTTCATTGTATATCGAAGGTGGGAAACTAGCCAAAAGGAAAATAGAAAGTGTCAAACAAGGACCAATACTAAGTTCAACACTCTTTGTAGGATATTTGTCATCTAATTTTATGGAAGAGGAAAACAATGTATTCAATTCATTATGCGCCTCTTTGTCAATTTTAGCAACCTAGGCATTGTTATCCAAGTTCATAATAATAGGAGGTAAAATGATGATGTCCACGGAAGAGTTCAAATCTTGTTGTGGTTGTTGTATTAGATTTTTTTGTTTCAGTGAAGGGGGAGGCTCATCATGCATTGCTTTAGTCATGTTTGGATTTTCATTTTCATTTTTGAATTCTTCATGTAACTTGCGAGCAAGGGCACGACATCTACGCCTATGCTCTCTAGTACCTTTGTTTCTTTTAGTTTTTTTTTTTCAAGTTGCATTTGTGTAGGAGTGGGTTGATCAACCATATTTTTATTTTCTTCCATAAGGGGAGGAAAAAAAGGAACCACAAGAGGTTGTTTGACCACTTTCTCTTTGACTTTGTATAATTGTTTTATTCTAGGAGGTGTGATGGGGTTTTTATCATTAGCTCTTGATCTTTTGTAGGAGGTAGGGAAAGGTTCGGTCTTAGGTTGTTCTTTGTGTTTGGAATTTATTTAGGCTCAATCATGGTTTCATCAAGGATGGTAGGCTCAATTGTGGATGGGGACATGTTTTGAAGGGATAGTTCTCCTATCTTATTTTCCTTGAACTTTTGATAGGACAAGAAAAATAAGTATTCGCTTGGATTTATAGGTTCCATAGGCTCGGGCCAAAAGAAATCTAAGGAAAATTTTCTTTTAGAGGACAAGGGGTTAAAGCCACTATGATGGACGGTGAATATTTCATTTTCAAAGAGAAAATTTAATCACTTATGCACAACTAAAGGGACAACTTTCATGGAGCGAATCCATGGATGGACTAGCATCACACAAAATTAGTCCAATTGTGGGATGATGGAGAATGAGACATCTAATGTTTCTAGTCTTATTTGTACAGGAAGAGTGATCAATCCCATCATGGTCCAAGAAAAATGTATGTTTCTTGATCCATGTTTTCATTTTATCGTATATGTCTTGATAGAGCTCATGAAAAAGTTAAAAATCCTTGGTGATCACATTATCTCCACAAGAAGGATCTATTAGTATCCTATTAGTAGGGTTATCATAGATATGGTCAGTTATGTAAAGAGGACCATCTTGTGAATAGTTAAGTATATTCTTAGAGGAGAAGGAAATGTCAAGGCTATTCTTAGTTTGGCCCTTTCAAGGAATGGAGTATATCATTCCTACCATGTCATCCATAGGATCATGTCAAATAGAATCATTTTTATCATCATCTCTATCAATATTCATCACATCATTCTTTGTAGTTTTTCTAGCTTTGACAAATGAAATACTATGTTTTAGCATGGGATTGGTGAAAATTTGTAAATTTTGATTGGGAGGGGAAATGGAATTATTTTCCAAATCACTAACACCTCCAAAAAAAAGACAACTGGAATCAATGAGATCTTGCACAAGATGTTTGAGACGCTTGCAATATTTTGTGTTATTTCCATTTTTTTGGAGATAATGGCAATAAGAATTTGATCTAAAGCTCAGGGGTAAAGGTTGTTGGATGATGTGGTTGTTTTGTTGATAGGTGGTTGTCATTTATTTAAACACTATTAGCATCAATTTATTCAAGGTTGTATATGTCGAGGATATTGAGAAAATTACAATAAATATTTTGCAGGAAGTCTGTGAAGTTGTGAAGTTCAAAGTGGTGGAAATTCCAGTGCATTGATATTCAGAATTTGTGCATTAAAGGGTTTTTTTTAAGCCTATGTAGTATATCCTTTGGAAGTTTCAGAGGTGTGCATCAAGATTGGAGCAAGTTATGAGTTTTTGTGCTCCTACAGTTATTCTATCACTGTAGTTGGTGATTTTGGAAGAAGAGAATGTAATTCTAGAAATTTGAATTGTTGCATATGCTCTTGTAATGTTCGTTGGTGTTTCTAGATCGTAATCTATCATTGTTGTATGTTCGCATTGATCAGTGTGTTCATGATCGAAGATTTTTCCTTTACATGTTCAATTTTTCATGTTCTTGGCCGACATGATGGTTGTAGCATCTTGTGGATCCTCATGGATTAATTTTTGAATGCTTGGCACATTCAAGGATGTTGTTTTAGGTCTTCATTATGTTGTGACTGACTTCAGTTGGTGCGCATTGATATTTATTCATTAATTGCACCAACAATTTGTATTCATTTATTCTTTATTTTTGGCTAACAAAATTGTTGATGTAATTTCATGAAGTGGATATGTAAGAGATAATTTTTTCTTCATTTGAGGTGTATGTATGCGAGGTGTGTGCAGGATATGTGTGAATAAATATCAAATCATTATATTGCAAAGTAGATTTTGAAGGATTTTGAGCAAAGTGTGAAGAAGTGTTTTTGTGCCTAACCAGAACTGTCATCAGTCTTTTGAAGAAACTGATTTCCCAGTTCAACCTCATCAAATGGATTTAATTTTAATGTTTTATGTAAGGAAGTGAGCCTTCCCTTTTGAGCAGTGAGCTCTAGGCAGTGTGCTTGAATGCATGTGCATTCCTTATTAATTTATCTTATACTTTTAACAGGGTATAAATTGTGGATTAACCTCCACCATGGTTTTTCCCCTAACAGGGTTTCCACACAAAAAAATCTTGGTGTTGTGTGTGTTGTTGATGTGTTGTTGATTCATTATTTCATTGTTAATTATCAGATCTAAGATTAAAGGTTGATAAGGTTAAATAAGTTTTAAATTTTGTAACAACTGATTCACCCCCCTCTCAGTTGTCTATCCTTTTTTTTCCAACAATTGCTATCAAAGCAGGTTCCTCTAAAGAAGTTTAATAGCTTGAGGTGATCCAATATGGCATCGTACAAGAAGGAAAGTCCTAGATTTGATGGTACAAATTACTCTCTATGGAAGGTTATAATGGAGTGTCATTTGAAGTGCATTGGTGAACCCTTCTAGAAGATTACAAAGAATAGATATGTTATTCCTCAGAATAGTCCCTCTACTCCTAATGATATCAAAGATGTTGAAAATAATATCAGGGCTATAGAATCATTACTGAGTGCTTTGATGAATTCAGAGATGACAAATGTGATGGGTCTGAGAATAGCACATGAGATCTAGAAGAAGTTGGAAACATTGTATGAAGGAGATGCACAAGTGAAATTTTCTAAGCTACAAAGCCTAAAAGGCAAGTGAGAAAACATGAAAATGAGTGAAGATGAAAACATTATTGCTTTCATGCAGAAAGTAAATGAATTAGTGTTGGGTATTAGATGTGTCGGTGGAACCTTGGAAGAAGATGGGATTGTGGCTAAAAATACTCAGATCATTGCCTACTTCTCACAAAACAAAGCTCGTGTTATTGAAGAGCTCAAGACAATAACAAATGTGACAAGAGATATGTTGATTGGAAAACTTGTTGCCTTTGAGTTGAGTGAATTTGGCGACTCTACTCCTAAGACAAAATCTTCATTTAAATCTATTGTATCTAGAAAAGCTAATAGAGATATGACCCGGGAGAAAGTTCCAAAAAGACATTTTAAGTATGAAGATGAGATTAAACAGGTTGAAGGTGAAGAAAGAGGGCTAGAAGAGTAAGAAGCATTAATTGTGAAAACAGAAGCCAGAGGACAAGGTAAGTATAAAGGGAATTTTCCTATTAAATGTTTCTCTTGCAATAAGATAGGTCATATTGCATCAAGGTGTCCTAAAATAGTTCCTAAGTACAAACTTGACAAGACTAGATTTTAAAAGAAATGTTATTATGTTGAAGAAGGTGTTACTGATGATAATTTTGATAAAGAAAATAGAAATGAAGATGGTTGGGTATTCATTGCTATCAAGGAAAATGGTTTGGTGTCCATTGAATCTACTAGTAATCAGAATATTGAGAAAGCTCTTGGAGCCAAAATTGATGAAAAGGATGAGTGGGTGATTAACAACGGATGCTCACTATTGGATGTTGTGGTTGTGTTAATGATATGTGTTTTTCATTGATGTAAACACTATTAGCATTGATGATTCTAAAGTTTTTATATGTTGAGGATATTGAGAAAATTAGAATAAATATGTTGCAGGAAGTCTGTGAAGCTGTGAATCATAATGGTGGAAAGTTGAGTACATTGCTATTCAGAAGTCACAAATTAAAGGGTTTTTTTTTAGCCTATCTAGTACATTTTATGTAAGTTTCAGAGGTGTGCATCAATATTGGAGAAAGTTATGATTTTTTGAGTTCCTACAATTCTTTTATTACTATAGTAGTTGTTTCTAGAAGAAGAGATTTTAATTTTGATGAATTGAGTTGTTGTACATACATTCTTGAGATGTTTAGTGATGTTTTTGGGTCATTCTCTATCATTATGGTACGTCTATGTGGATCGGTGTGTTCGTGATCGAATATTTTCCTTTGTGTATTCAATTTTTCATGTTCTTGGTTGACATGATAGTGGTAGCATGTTGTGGATCCTTGTGGATTAATTTTTGAATTCTTGGCATGTTCAAGGATGTTGATTTAGGTCTTCATTATGTTGTGACCAACTTAGGTTGGTGCTCATTGATATTTGTTCATGTATTGGGCCGATAATTTGTAATTCATTTATTCTTTATCTGTGGCTGACAAAGTTGTTGATGTAAATCCATGTAGCAGATATATAAGAGAAATTGTTTCCTCATTTTGAAGTATTCTCAGTGAATGTATGTGAAGTGTGTGCAAAATATGTGTGAATAAAGATTAGATCATTCGAGTGCAGATCAAAGTGTGAAGAAGTTTGAGCGAAGTGAGAAGAAGCATTTTTGTGCCTAATCGGAACTGTCATTAGGCTTTTGAAGAAGCTAATTTCTTAGTTCAACCTCATCAGATGGATTTAATCTGATTATTTTATGTAAGGAAGTGAGCCCTCCCTTCTGATTAGTGAGTTCTAGGTAGTGTTTCTGAATGCATGTGCATTCCTTATTCATTTCTATTATACTTTTAACATGATATAATTGTGGATTAACCTCTACAGTCGTTTTTCTCCTAACAATATTTCCACACGAAAATCTTGGTGTTGTGCGTTTCTGATGTGTTGTTGATTCTTGCTTTCACTGTTAATTATTAGATCTTATATTAAAAGTTGATAAAGTAAGATAAGTTTTAAATTTTGTAACAACTGATTCAGCCCCCCCTCTCAGTTGTCTATCCTTGTTTTTCCAATAATTGGCATCAGATTCAGTTCCACTGAATAATTTTAACAGCTTGAGGTGATCCAAGATGGCATTATACAAGAAGGATAGCCCCATATTCGATGGTACAAATTAATCTTTTTGGAAGGTTAGAATGGTGTGTCATTTGAAGTACATTGGTGAACCCTTTTGGAAGATTACAAAGAACACATATACTATTCCTCAGAATGGTCCCTCTACTTCTAATGAGATCAAAGAAGCTAAAACTAATATCAAGGTTATTGAAACATTATTGAGTGCTTTGACAGATTCGAACATGACAAATGTGATAGGTTTGAAGACCACACATGAGATCTGGAAGAGGTTGGAAACATTGTATGAAGGATATGCACAAGTGAAAGCTGCTAAGCTACAAAGTCTAAAAGGCAAGTGGGAAAACATGAAGATGAGTGAAGATAAAAACATTGTTTCTTTCATGCAAAAATTAAATTAACTAGTGATGGGTATTAGATGTACCAGTGGAATTATGGAAGAAGATGATATCGTGGCTAAAGTTCTCAAATCAGTGCCTACTTCTTACAAAATGAAAGCTCATGCTATTGAACAGCTCAGGACAGTAACAAATGTGACAAGAGATATGTTGATTGGAAAACTTGATACCTTTCAGCTGTGTGAAATTGGTGATTCTACTCCTACGACAGAATTTGTGTTTAAAGATATTGTATCCGGAAAAATCCAACAAAGATATGATCCAGGAGAAAGTTCTAGAAAGACATTCAAATATGAAGAAAAGATGAAATAAATTGAAGATAAAGAAAGAGAGCTAGAAGAGCTCGAAGCATTGATTGTGAAAAGAGAAGCCAGAGGGAAAGGTAAGTACAAAGTAAATTTGTCTATTAAATGTCTCTCTTGCAGTAAGATAGGTCATTTTGCATCAAGGTGTCCTAAAAGAGTTTCTAAGTACAAACTTAACAAGTATAGATTCCAAAGGAAATGTTATTATGTTGAAGAAGGTGTTACTGATGATGAATTTGATAAAGAAACTGGAAATGAAGATGGATGGGTATTCATTTCTATCAAGGAAAAAGGTCTAATGTCCACTGAATTCGCTAATAATCAGAACATTGAGAAATCTCTTGCAGCTAGAATTGATGAAAAGGATGAGTGGGTGATTGACAACGGATGCTCACATCATATGACTAGTGACAAAATAAATTTCATAAGCTTGGAAAAATATGACGGTGGTGTTGTAATACTTGGAGATAAAAATTTAGGTGTGATTTGTGGTAGAGGCACTATTTCTCTTGGTGGTAAATATAATACTAATGATGTCCTATATGTTAAAGGATTGAAGCACAATTTGTCCAATGTTGGATAGACGGTTGATAAGGGATACAATCTTCAGTTCAAAGATGGGAAATGTAGGATTTTGGGAAGCTCTGGAAATGTAATTGCTTCAAGTAAGATAAGAGGTAATATCTTTTACCTGAGTGTTGCTAGTGAAAGTTATTTAATTACTCAAGTTGATGTAAGCTGGTTATGACATAGCAGAATGTGTTATGTGAATTTTGATAACATTGTCAAAGTAAGCTCCACACAAGTAGTTAGAGATCTACCTAATTTATTAAAGCCTACTAACACAGTATGCAAAGAATATCATATGGGAAAACAGAAAAGGATTTATTTTCAAAGAAAACATCATTCTAATGGAGTACTATATTTTCTACATACTGATCTATGTGGTCCATCCAAAATCAGAAGTCTACAAGGAGAAAGGTACTTTATGTTGCTTATTGACTATTACTCTAGGATTATATGGGTTGCTTTCTTGAGAGAAACATGAAGCACTAGAAAAATTCAATTTTTTTAAAGCTATGGTAGACAATGAGACAGGTTTGAAGGTCAAATACTTAAGATCGAATAGAGGTGGTGAATTCACTTCTCGAGAGTTCAATTCATTTTTTGAAGAGAATGGAATCAAAAGACAGTTATCTGCTCCTTGGAACCCTCAACAAAACAAATTTGTTGAAAGAAAGAGCAAAACAATTTTAGATGTTACTAGAACTATGATTTTGGAAGGTAATGTTCCTCATATCTACTAGAGAGAATTTGTAAGAACTGTTGTATATACTATCAACCAGGTAAATGTCAATGGTAATTCTGGTAAGAATCCTTTTGAGTTGTGGTTTGGTCACACTATTAAGTATTTCAAAATCTTTGGAAGTAAATTTTATATCAAGAAAGATGAAGATATTGGCAAGTTTGATGCTAGAAGTGATGAAGGAATATTTATAGGTTAATATACTAAGAGAAAATCTTACCGATGCTACAATAGAATTTTGAAGAAAATGGTTGAAATCACAAATGTTAGAGTTGATGAGGATACTAACAAGTCATCCATATATTGTGGATATGACTCAGATGATCAACAAGATAGTTTAGATAAAGGAAAGACTACCCAGACACATAATCAAGTTCAAATTATTCTGGTGAATGAAGATAATCATGAAGGAGAAGCTAGTGGAAGTGAAGAAGAGATAACAGAAGAACCAAAAGTTAGAGAGAATTCCAAAGTCCCAAGGTATGTAAAGCTAAGTCATTTTGAAAGTCATTATAGGAGACAAAAAAAAGGTGTGCAGACTAGAAGGAAAATTGCAGAAGAGTATTCTTTGATTTCCAAAATTGAGCCCAACAATGTCAATGAAGCATGTAAGGATGAATATTGGATGGGAGCTGTGAAGGAAGAAATAATGCAGATAGAGAAAAGTGATACATGGATTCTTGTTCCCAGACCTCAGGATAAAAATGTGACTGGAACCAAATGGGTCTTTTGGAATAATAATCCACTTGCAGTCCATGTTACTCAAGGATAATAATCCACACAAAAACAAAAAAACGAAAGTAAATAAACTAGTGATGGGTATTAGATGTACCGGTGGAATTATGGAAGAAGATGATATCATGGCTAAAGTGCTCAGATCAGTGCCTACTTCTTACAAAACAAAATCTCATGCTAATGAATAGCTCGGGATAGTAACAAATGTGACAAGAGATATGTTGATTGGCAAACTTGCTGCCTTTGAGTTGTGCGAATTTGGTGAGTCTACTCCTAAGATAGAATATGCATTTAAAGCTACTATATCTGGAAAAATCCAACAAAGATATGATCTGGGAGACATTTCCAGAAAGACATTCAAATATGAAGAGATGAAACAAATTGAAGATGAAGAAAGAGAGCTAGAAGAGTTGGAAGCATTGATTATGAAAAGAGAAGCCAGAGGTCAAGGTAAGTACAAAGCAAATCTGCCTATTCATTGTTTCTCTTGCAGTAAGATAGGTCATTTTGCATCAAGGTGTCCTGAAAGAGTTTATAAGTACAAGCCTAACAAATCTAGAATCCAAAAGAAATGTTATTATGCTAAAGAAGGTGTTATTGATGATGAATCTGATAAAGAAACTGGAAATGAATATGGATGGGTATTCATTTCTATCAAGGAAAATGGTCTAATGTCCATTGAATCTGCTAATAATCATAACATTGAGAAAGCTCTTGCAGCCAGAATTGATGAAAAGGATGAGTGGGTGATTGATAGTGGATGCTCACATCATATGACTAGTGACAAAATCAAGTTCATAAGCTTGGAAAAATATGACAGTGGTGTTGTAAGATTTGGAGATAAAAATTTAGGTGTGATTTGTGGCAGAGGCACTATTTCTCTTGGTGGTAAATGTAATACTAATGATGTCCTATATGTTGAAGGATTGAAGATCAATTTGTTGAGTGTTTGAAATATGGTTGACAATACAATCTTTAGTTCAAAGATGGAAAATGCAGGATTTTGGGAAGCTTTGGAAATGTAATTGCTTTAGGTACAAAGACAAGAGGTAATATATTTCACCTGAGTGCTGCTAGTGAAAGTTATTTAATTTCTCAAGTTGATGTAAGCTGGTTATGGCATAGAAGGATATGTCATGTGAATTTTGATAACATTGTAAAAGTAAGCTCCACACAAGCAGTCAGAGATCTACCTAAGTTAATAAAGCCTACTAACACCATATACAAGGAATATTAGATGGGAAAGCAAACAAGGATTTTTTTTCGAAGAAAAAAACATCATTCTAATGGAGTACTAGATTTGGTACATATTGATCTATGTGTTCCATCTAGAATCAAAATTCTACAAGGAAAAAGGTACTTTATGTTTCTTATTGATTATTACTCTAGGATGATATGGGTTGCTTTCTTGAGAGAAAAACATAAAGCACTAGAAAATTTCAAATGTTTCAAAGCTATGGTAGACAATGAGACAAGTCTGAAGGTCAAATTCTTAAGATCATATAGAGGTGGTGAGTTCACTTCTTGGGAGTTCAATTCATTTCGTGAAGAGCATGGATCAAAAGACAATTATCTACTCCCCGAAACCCTCAACAGAATGGAGTTGTTGAAAGAAAGAACAGAACAACTTTAGATGCTTCCAGAACTATGATGTTGGAAGGTAATGTTCCTCATATCTACTGGAGAGAAGTTGTAAGCACTGTTGTATATACTATTGACCAGGTAAATGTCAATGGTAATTCTGGTAAGACCCTTTTTGAGTTGTGGTTTGGTCATACTATTAAATATTTCAAAATCTTTGGAAGTAGATGTTATATCAAGAGAGATGAAGATATTGGAAAGTTTGATGCTAGAAGTGATGAAAGAATCTTTCAGGGTTACTCTAATAAGAGAAAAGCTTAGTGGTGCTACAATAAAAGATTGAAGAAAATGGTTGAAAGCACAAACATCGGAGTTGATGAGGATACTGACAAGTTGTCCAAATATTGTGGATATGACTCAAATGATCAACAAGATAGTACAGATAAAGGAAATACTAATCAGACACAGAATCAAGTTCAAATTGTTTCAATGAATGAAGAGAATCATGAAGGAGAATCTAGTGGAAGTGCAGAAGAGAGAACAGAAGAACTAGAAGTTAGAAAGAATTCCAAAATCCCAAGGTATGTAAAGCTAAATCATTCTAAAATTCGGATTATAGGAGACAAAAACAAAGGTGTGCAAACTAGAAGGAAAATTGCAAAAGAGTATTGTCTGATTTACAAAACTGAGCCCAGCAATGTCAATGAAGCATGTAAGGATGAATATTGGATGGAAGATATGAAGGAAGAACTGATGCAGATAGAAAAAATGATACATGGATTATTTTTCCCATACCTCGAGATAAAAATGTGATTGGAACCAAATGGGTCTTTCGGAATAAGCTAAATGAACAAGGTGAAGTGATCAAAAACAAAGCAAGATTGGTATGTAAAGGGTACTCACAAATGGAAGGTATTGATTTTGAAAAAACCTTTGCCCCCATTGCTATAATTGAAATTGTAAGGTTATTTCTTGCTTATGCTACTTTCAAGAATTACAAAGTCTATCAAATGGATATGAAGTCAGCATTTCTAAATGGTGAGTTAGAAGATGAATTTTTTGTTGAGAAACTAGTTGGATTTCAACTGACTGGTGAAAAATACATGGTGTGTCGGTTGAAGAAAGAATTGTATGGACTTAAGCAAGCCCCTAGATCTTGGTATGCCAAATTGGATAAATACTAGTTGAATCTTGGATTCAATAAAGGTACTGCTGATAGCAATCTGTATTTCAAGATGGATAAGGATAAAGAGTTGATTATTGAAGTCTTTGTTGATGAAATTATTTTTGAAGGTAATGATGACTTATGCATGAATTTTGTTGATGAAATGAAATTAAATTTGAGATTTCAATGATAGGAGAGCTGAAATTATTTTTAGGATTGCAGATTACTCAATTAGATGATGGAATCTTTATATCTCAATCCAAATATGTAAGAGATCTATTGAAATAGTTTGCCATGGAAGACTCAAAGCTTGTAGGTACACCCATGGTGACCGGATGAAATCTAACATAGAATGATGATTCTCCTAAGGCTAATCAAACAAGGTACAAATCAATGATTGGTGGATTGCTTTATTTGACTCAAACCAAACCAGACATTATGAATGTTGCATGCATAGTTGCTAGATATCAAGCTGATCGAAAGGAATCACATGTGACTGCAATAAAGAGAATTTTTAGATACTTGAAAGGAACTATTGATTTTGGGCTATGACCAATATCATAAGGATGATGATCTAACATTGAATGCCTTTACAGATGTAGACTGGGCAGGAGATTTGGATGATAGATAAATTACAATTGGTGGTGCATTCTTCTTGGGGAAGAAGCTGGTGTCTTGGCTAAGTAAAAAGCAGAATTTCATTTCCTTATCTACTATTGAGGCAGAATATATTGATGCTGAAAATAATTGTACTCAAGTAATGTGGATGAAGCAGATGCTAAGAGATATATAAATTGAGTATGATGTGCCTATTGCTATATTTTGTGACAACTCAAGTGCCATAAACATTTCAAAGAATTTGGTGCTACATTCAAAGACAATGCATATATCTACCAAGTATCACTTTTTGAGAGACAAAGTGAGTGATAAAGAAGTCAGACTAGAATATGTTGCTACCAAAGAACAAATTGCAGATATCTTTACTAAATAATTTCCTAAGGATAGTTTTGAGTATCTCAAAGGCAAGTTAGGGGTGATTTCCCCTCCTAATCTGAACTAAGATGCAATTTTTTGCATCAATCCATTCACTTGCAATCAAATCTTGTTTCGGATTAATGTTATGGTGGCAAGTACTTCGGGGGGAGTAGTCGGATGAATTAGATATGTGTTTCAGAGCTTTTGTACCTTTTGAATTGATGCCAAAGGGGGAGAAGTGGAATGTGAAAAACCTTTCAGGAAGAAAAAGGGAGAAGAGTGCAATATCAAAGGGGGAGATTGTTGGAGAAGAGCTAGTTGTATTGATGGTATTTTTCACATCATGTGTTGCCATCAATGCCAAAGGGGTAGATTGTTGGATGTTGTGGTTGTGTTGATGATATGTGGTTTTCATTGATTTCAACACTATTAGCATTGATTATTTTGAAGGTTGTATATGTCAAAGATATTGAGAAACTTAAAATAAATATGTTGTAGGCAGTCTATGAAGTTGTCAAGATCCTAATGGTGGAAAGTTCAGTATGTTTCTATTAAGAAGTTGTGCATTAAAGGGTTTTTTTTTAGCCTATCTAGTACATTATCTAGAAGTTTCAGAGGTGCACATCAAGATTGGAGAAAGTTATAAGTTTTTGAGTTCCTACAGATATTTTGTTACTGTAGTAGGTGTTTCTGGAAGAAGAGATTGTAATTCTGATAAATTGAGTTGTCATGTACATTCTTAATATGTTCAGTGATGTTTTTGGATCATTCTCTATCATTGTGGTATGTCCACATGGATTGATGTGTTCATGATCAAATATTTTTCTTTGTGTTTTTGAGTTTTCATGTTCTTGGCCAATATGATGGTGGTAGCATGTTGCGGATCCTTGTGGATTAATTTTTGAATGCTTGGCATGTTCAAGTATGTTGATTTAGGTCTTCATTATGTTGTGACCAACTTATATTGGTGTGCATTAAGATTTTTTCATGTATTGGACTGACAATTTGTAATTCATTTATTCTTTATTTGTGGCCAACAGATTTGTTGATGTAAATCTATGTAGCGGATATATAAGAGCGCTTGTTTCCTCATTTTGAAGTATGCCCAGTGAATCTATGTGAAGTGTGTGCAAAATATGTGTGAATAATGATCATATCATTCGATTGTAGAGTAGAGTGTGAAGAAGTTTGAGTGAAGTGAGAAGAATTATTTTGTTCCTAACCAGAATTGTCATCAAGATTTTGAAGAAGCTAATTTCTCAGTTCAACCTTATCAGATGGATTTAATCTAATTATTTTATGTAAGGTAGTGAGCCTTCCCTTCTAAGTAGTGAGCTCTAGGCAGTGTGCCTGAATTCATGCGCATTCCTTATTCATTTCTATTATAATTTTAACAAGGTATAATTGTCTATTATCCTCCGCCGTTGTTTTTTCCCTAACAGGGTTTCCACACAAAAATCTTGGTGTTGTGTGTTTCTAATGTGTTGTCGATTCTTGCTTTCATTGTTAATTATCATATCTTATATTAAAGGTTGATAAAGTAAGATAAGTTTTAGATTCTGTAGCAACTGATTCACCCCCCTCTCATTTGTTTTTCCTTGTTTTTCCAACACTCACATCATATGACTGGTGACGAAAGAAATTTTGTAATTTTCGAAAAATACGACAGTGGTGTTGTAAGATTTGGAGATAACAATTCAGGTGTGATTTGTGTCAGAGGCACTATTTCTCTTGGTGGTAAATATAATATTGATGGTGTTCTTTATGTTGAAGGATTGAAGCATAATTTGTTGAGTGTTAGATAGATGGTCGACAAGGGATACAATCTTTAGTTCAAAGATGGAAATTCATAATACTAGGAAGCTCTGGAAATGTAATTGCTTTAGGTACAAAGACAAGAGGTAACATTTTTCACCTGAGTGTTGCTAGTGAAATTTGTTTAATTGCTCAAGTTGATGTAAGTTGGTTATGGCATAGGAGGTTGTGTCATGTGAATTTTGATAGCATTGTTAAAGTAAGCTCCACTCAAGCAGTCAGAGATCTACCTAAGTTAGTAAAGCCTATTAACACCATATGCAAGGAATGTGAGATGGGAAAATAGACTAGAATTTCTTTTCAGAGTAAATAGCATCATTCTAATGGAGTACTAGAGTTGGTACATACTAATCTATGTGCTCCATCCAGAATAATAAGTCCACAAGGAGAAAGGTAATTTATGTTTCTTGTTGATGATTACTCTAGGATGATATGGGTTGCTTTCTTGAGAGAAAAACATGAAGCATTAGAAAATTTCAAATATTTCAAATCTATGGAAGAGAATGAGATGATCTTGAAGATTGAATGCTTAAGATCAAACAGAGGTGGTGAGTTCACTTCCTAGGAGTTCAATTCATTATGTGAAGAGCATGGAATCAAAGGATAGTTATTTGCTCCTCGAACTCCTCAACAGAATGGAGTTGTTGAGAGAAATAATAGAACAATCCTAGATGCTACCAGAACTATGATGTTGGAAGGTAATTTTCCTCATATCTACTGGAGAGAAGCAGTAAGCATTGTTGTATATACTATTAACCAGGTAAATGTCAATGGTAATTCTGGTAAGACTCCTTTTGATTTATGGTTTGGTCATAAGCCTATTGAAATATTTCAAATTATTTGGAAGTAGATAAACTATATCAAGAGAGATGAATATATTGGAAAGTTTGATGCTAGGAGTGATGAAGGAATCTTTCTAGGTTACTCTACTAATAGTAAAGCCTATCAGTGTTATAATAGAAGATTGGGGGAAATGGTTGAAAGTGAAAATGTCAAGGTAGATGAGGATACTACTAGATCATCCAGATATTGTGGATATGATTCAGATGACCAACATGATAGTACTAAGAAAGGAAAGACTCCGTAGACACAGAATCAAGTTCAAATTTTTTTGTAAACTGAGAAAATCTAGAAGGAGAAGCTAGTGGAAGTGCAAAAGAAAGAACAGAAGAACCAAAAGTTCGAGAGAATCCCAAAGTCCCAAGGTATGTAAAGCTAAATCATTCTGAAGATTAGATTATAGGAGACAAGAACAAAGGTGTGCAAACTAGAAGAAGAATTGCAGAAGAGTATTGTTTGATTTCCAAGACTGAGCCCAACAATGTCAATGAAGCATGTAAAGATGAATATTAGATGGAAGCAATGAAGGAAGAACTGATGCAGATAGAGAAAAATGATACATGGATTCTTGTTCCCAGACCTCAGGATAAAAATGTGATTTGAACCAAATGGGTCTTTCGAAATAAGCTAGATGAACAAGGTGAAGTAGTTAGGAATAAAGCAAGACTAGTATTTAAAGGGTACTCATAGATGGAAGGTATTTATTTTGAAGAAACCTTTGCCCCTATTTCTAGAATTGAAGCTATAAGATTGTTTATTTCTTATGTTGCTTTCAAGAATTACAAATTCTATCAAATGGATGTAAAGTCATCATTTCTAAATTGTGAGTTAGAAGAAGAAGTATATGTTGAGAAACTAGATGGATTTCAACTAACTGATGAAGGAGACATGGTTTTCCAATTGAAGAAAGCATTGTATGGACTCAAGCAAGCCCCTAAAGCCTGGTATGCTAGACTGGATAAATACTTGTTGAAGCTTGGTTTCAATAAAGGAACTACTGACAATAATTTGTATTTCAAGGTGGGTCAGGATAAAGAGTTGATTATTGAAGTATTTGTTGATGACATCATTTTTGAAGGTGATGATGACTTATGTATGAAGTTTTCTAATGAAATGAAAAGTGAGTTTTAGATTTCAATGATTGGAGAGCTGAAATTATTTTTGGGATTGCAAATTACTTAGTTAGATGATGGAATTTTTATATCTCAATCCAAATATGTAAGAGAGTTACTGAAAAAGTTTGGCATGGAAGACTCAAAACCTGTAGGTACACCCATGGTAACCGGATACAAATTAACAGAGAATGATGATTCTCCTAAAGCTAATCAAACAAGGAATAGGTCAATGATCGATGGATTATTTTATTTGACTTAGACTAGACAAGACATCATGAATGTTGTATGCATGTTTGCTAGATATCAAGTTGATCTGAAAGAATCACATGTGATTTTTGTAAAGAAAATTTTCAGATACTTGAAAGGAACAGTTGATTTTGGCCTATGGTATCCTAAAGATGATTAGCATACTTAGAATTCCTTTACAAATTTAGATTGGGCAGGAGATGTGGATGACAGGAAAAATACTAGTGGTGGTGCATTCTTCTTGGGGAAGAAGTTGGTGTCTTGGTTAAGTAAAAAGGATAATTCCATTTCCTTATCTACTACTGAAGCAGAATATATTGTTGCTACAAAAAATTGTACTCAAGTGATGAAGTAGATGTTGAGAGACATCAAAATCGAGTATGATGAGCCTATTGTTATATTTTGTGACAATTCAAGTGCCATAAACATTTCCAAGAATTTTGTGTTGCATTTAAAGAGAAAACATATATCTATCAAATATCACTTTTTGAGAGACAAAATGAGTGATAAAGAAGTCAAATTGGAGTATGTGCCTACCAAGGAATAGATTGTAGACATATTTACCAAGTTGTTGCCTAAGGATACTTTTGAGTATCTTAGGGGAAATTTAGGGGTGATTTCCCCTCCTAATTTGAACTAATATGCAAGTCTTTGCATCAATCCATACACTTATAATCAAATCTTGTTTCGGATTGATGTTATGGTGGTTGTAACTCAAGGGGAGTAGTCAGGTGATTCAAATATGTGATTCAGATCTTATGTACCTTTTTATTCATGTCAAAGGGGGAGAAGAGTAATGTGAAAAACCTTTGAGGAAGAAAGGGGGAGAATAGTCATGTGGAAAAAGGGAGAAGAGTGCAATATCCATGGAGGAGACTATTGGAGAAGAGCTAGTTGTGTTGATGGTATTTTTCACATCATGTGTTTCCATCAATGCCAAAGGGGGAGATTGTTGGATGTTGTGGTTGTTACTTATGGAAACACTATTAGCATTAATGTCTTGAAGGTTTTATATTTTGAGGATATTGAGAAAATTACAATAAATATGTTATAGGCAATTTGTGAAGCTGTGAAGTTCAAAGTGGTGGAAAGTTCAGTACGTTGATATTCAAAATTCATGCATTAAATTTTTTGTTGCTGAGCCTATCTAGTATATCCTCTGGAAGTTTCAGAGGTGGGCATCAAGATTGGAACAAGTTATGAGTTTTTGTGTTCCTATAGTTATCATGTCACTATAGCTAGTGCTTCTAAAAGAAGAGAATATAATTCTAGAAATTTTAATTGTTGTGTATTCTCTTGCAATGTTCATTGGTGTTTCTAGATCATACTCTATCATTTTTGTACATCCGCATTGATCGATGTGTTCGAGATCAAAGATTTTTCCTTTGCATGTTCGATTTTTCATGTTCTTGGCTGACATGATGGTTGTAGCATGTTGTGAATCCTCACGGATTAATTTTTGAATGCTTGGTGAGTTTGAGGATTTTTTTTTAGGTCTTCATTATGTTGTGACCGACTTCAGTTGGTGTGCATTGAGATTTATTCATGAATTGGGTCGACATATTGTATTCATCTATTCTTTATTTTTGGCCGACAGAGTTGTTGATGTAATTTCATGAAGCAGATATATAAGAGAAAAAAAATTCTTCATTTGAGGTGTATGTATGCAAGGTGTGTGCAAGATATTTGTGAATAAAGATTAGATCATTTGATTACAGAGTAGAGTGTGAAGGAGTTTGAGCAAAGTGTGTAGAAGTGTTTCTATGCATAACCAAAACTGTCATCAAGCTTTTGAAGAAGCTAATTTGTCAATTCAACCTCATTAGATGGATTTAATCTGAATTTTTTATGTAAGGCAGTGAACCTTCTCTTTTGAATAGTGTGTTTGAATGCATATTCATTCCTTATTCATTTATCTTATACTTTTAACAGGGTATAAATAATGGATTAACCTCCACCGTGGTTTTTCCCCTAACACGGTTTCCACGCAAAAAAATCTTGATGTTGTGAGTGTTTATAATTTGTTTTTGATTCATTCTTTCATTTTTAATTATCATTTCTAAGATTAAAGGTTGATAAGGTTAGGGTGCTGCCACAATAGTGGTTTACATTTTCTAGGAGATCCCAATTTTTGTTGAAATCGCATATTTTTAGAAAATATAATGATTTAAGCCTTGAAAAGTTTCATTTAAAGGTTTCCAATTGAAATGGGTTTGATCAAACCACCTTAGACCAAGCCCCTTGGATAGAAACCCGCTAGTTTCAAACCATACCTATAACAGAGTCTCCTTTACACCTATCAAAATGCTAAAAAAAATCACTTTTGATTTACCTTTTGGGGTATCAAAGGATTTCATTTAAAAATTATTTTTTGTAAGTATGTAGGCCTTATTATAAGCTTCCAAAAAATTATAATTAAATTAATTAAATTTAATTTGATTATTATATTTATTTTTTATTTCTTGTGAATGTAGGTTTTTCACCAAAAATCAACCTCTCTATTCTACACATGTGGAAAAATAGTAGATTATCAAAATAAAATTTTGAAAAATATGCTCATTCTGGGTATTGATATCCTTGATCCATTAAAAAAAAAATGAATTTCGATATATACAGAAAAGTTATGTTGTATACAATCCACCTATGTCTGAATTGTAATTGGTTTGACTTTGAAACTTGATTAAGGAAAAAATATCTAATAAAATACTATGAAACCAAATGAACTGATTAGATATCGTAGTTGGATAAGTGCACCAAAATGGTTCCCAAAAAGGGGACTTAAGTGGACACTTTTTTTCTGAAATCAAGAAATACTAACCTTGGACGTGAAATTGAGGATAATTACTCTCAAAATTTTAGACGGAACAAAAACAAGGATCGAAGTGCTCTAAGTCTACTTTCTAAGCTAGTAATTTATGTTTAAAATGGTTGAGATTAAGGGGTTCAAATGAGGGACATACACAAATTGGTGTTGTTTTTGTCAAAAAAATATAACATAGCAACTCTTGTATGACCCTAGTACGGTGAACTTTTTGTAGTACTTTTAAAATCGCTACAATCAAAAGTTAGCTAACCGGTATGTAGTTGATGCATGATTTTTCTATTAGATTTTTAATGAATATTTGATTTTTTACTAATTTTTGAAGTGGACACTTACTGAAAAGCATAATTTTGTTCGTGCTCCCCCTACAAATTTTGGAGAGTAATTTAATTTTTTATTTATTTATTTTTAAATTTGTAGAATGGAGACTAGTTTCTAAAAATGTAATTTATTTGAAATTTTGATGAGCGGTTAATTTATAACAAAAAAAACACCAAACACTATTTTTTAGCAAAAAAAGAGACATACAAACAAAAGAAATTATGGATCAAAGGCTTAACATTGTCAAAAAGTGAAAAAAATTACATTTTTGGATAGCTAAGAGAGAACCTAACATTACCCATGTATTCAATTTTTTCGATATTGAACCACATGCAATCTTGATGGTGAGCAGGAACCCGATTATGTGAAAAATTGTAAACGTTGCAAAAACATGTCTTCGTTGGGAATTCCCTCCAAGCCTTTGGTTTGGTATTCCAAGGAAAATACCAATTCTAAGGCTTGGGGATTTCCAAAGAAAGATATAACGTGAGCGCATTATAACACACTCGCATTATATCTCAATTTTGACATGTTTTGTGAATGCATTTTTTGTGTTTTGTGAATGCATTGACAAAATGTGAGTGCATTATAACACACTCACGTTTTGATCTACATCGAGTTTATTTTTTTTCTCTTTTTTTCTTTCTTCTCGTTATCTTTGAGGGAAACTATATACATGAAATAAATATTTAAGGATAAGTTGACATTTACTTTCTTATAATTTAAGTTATATTTCATGTATATAGGCAAGATGTTTGAGAGTGGTTTCAGATATCTAAGAATTATAATAAAAATTCTAGTTTTTGGAAGATCTTAAAAATTTTAGACTTAGTCAAATTTCAATAATCAACATGTCAAATTTCAATAATCAGGAGGTCAAATTTTAGAGTCAACAAGTTGTATCATCTTTATCTCTCACTCTCTCATTCTCTCTACTCTCTATCTCTCCACTCCCACTCTCCCTTCCTCCCTCTCTCCCCTCTCTCTCTTCTAGTTTTTGGAAGATCTCAAAAAATTTAGACTTAGTCAAATTTCAATAATCAGGAAGTCAAATTTTAGTAATCAACAAATTGTATTATTTCTCTCTCTATCTCACTCATTTTATCCCTTACACTCTAGACCTATCTCTCACTATCTCTATCCCTTTTTTTGAATCTTTCTCCCTTGATCTCAAGAACTCTCTCTCTATATATTTTTGTCTCTATCTCTCTCTCCTTTTCCCTCTAATTATCTCTACCTCAATTCTCTCCCCTCCCTCCCTCCTCTCTCTCTCTCTCTCTCTCTCTCTACCTACCTACCTCTCCCTCCATCACTCCCTACCACTCTCTCTTTTTCTCTCTACCTAACCTCTCTCTCACCTCCTTCTCACTCTCCCTCCATACTTCTCTCTCCCTCTCTTCTTCCCTATCTAATCTCTATCTCCCAATGCCTCTCTCTACCTACCTCTACATCCATCAAACCTTACCACTCTCTATCTCACATTTCTTTCGGTCCCTACCTCTCCCTCCCTCCCTCATTCCCTCTCTACTTCTCTCTATCTCTCCTCTCTCTGCCTCTTCGTCCATCTCTACTTATCTTTATCTCC
This sequence comes from Sequoiadendron giganteum, assembly GCA_007115665.2. NCBI lineage: Eukaryota > Viridiplantae > Streptophyta > Pinopsida > Cupressales > Cupressaceae > Sequoiadendron > Sequoiadendron giganteum. Next base: position 557,506,002 of record CM021109.1, on the reverse strand, counting down.
TCTCCCTCTCTCTACCTACCTCTCATTCCACCACTCTCTATTTCTCTCTATCTTACCTCTCTCTCCCTCCCTCTCTACTTATCTATATCTCCCCTCTCCCATTAACCATATCACAACCTACTATTACTCTTTATCGCACCTCCTACTCTCTCCATCCATAAATCTCCCTCTCCTTCCCTCTCTACCTACCTCTCCATCCATCACTCCCTAACACTCTCTCTAAACCTCTATATATTTCTTCTCTCCCTCCCTCCCTCATTCCCTCTCTACTTCTCTCTCTCTACCTCCCTCCCTACATTTCCCCCTATCTACTCTATATCTCTCCTCTCCCTCCCTCTACCTCTCTCACTCTCTCACTCTCTCTCACTCCTCCCTCACCCTCTTTCTCTCTCACTCCTCCCTCACCCTCTTTCTCTCTCACTCTCTCCTCTTTATCTCACCATTCTCTCTTTCCCTCTTTGTAACTCTCTACTTATCTATATGTCACCATTCTCTCTACATATATTTATCTCACCTATCCCTCTTTACCTCTATCTTCCTCCCCTCTCTCACTCACCCTCCCTCCTTCCCTCTATCTCTATCTCTCTCTAATTCTCTCTATATCACCTATCCCTCTCTACCCACATATTCCTCCATCACTCCCTACCACACTCTCTCTATTGCTCTCTATCTCACTTGTCTCTCACCTCCCTCTCTCCCTCTCCTTCCCTCTCTACTCTATATCTCCCTAATCCATTTATACCTACCTCTCCAACCATCACTCCCTACCACTCTCTCTAAACCTCTCTATCTTTCTTATCTCCCTCCCTTATTCTCTCTCTACTTCTCTCTACCTCTCCTTTCTCTAATTATATTTATCTCCCCTAGCCCTCTCTCTCTCTCACTAGGTGCCTCTCTCCCTACCTTTTCCCTATCTACTCATTATCTCTCTTCTCCCTCCCTCTACTTCTCTCTCTCTCTCACTCCTCCCTCACCATATTTATCTCTCACTCTCTCCTCTCTATCTCATCATTCCCTCTTTCCCTCTTTATAACTCTCTCCTATATATGTCACCATTCTCTCTACTTATCTTTATCTCACATATCCCTCCTTACCTCTCCCTTCCTCCTCCCTCCTTCCCTCTATCTCTATCTCTCTCTACTTCTCTCTATCCCACCTATCCCTCTATCACTCCCTACCACACTCTCTTTATTTCTCTCTATCTCACCTCTCTCTCACCTCCCTCTCTCTCCCTCCATCTTTCCTTCCTTATCTATCATTTATTTCTCATGTCTCTCTACCTCGCCTTCCCTCTCTACTTATCTTTATCTCATATTTTCCTCCCAACCTCTCTCTCTCCCCCCAATTCCTCCCTCCCCCTCTTTCTCTCTCCCCTTATGAGGTTTGAGGGTGTAAGGTTTAGTGTTTAAGGTATAGAGTTGAGGTTATAGGGTTAATTGTATAGGGAATAGGGTTTTGGATATTAGGTATAAAGTTGAAGGTATAGGGTATAGGGATTAGTGATGAGCATTTAGGGTTTAGGGTTTAAGGTATAGGGTTGAGGGTTGAAGGATAGTGTTTAGGGTTGATGGTATAAGGTTAAGTGTATAGGGTATATGGATTATGGTTTAGGAAATTGGGTATATAGTTGAGGGTATTGGGTTGAGGATATTAGGTTTAGGGTTTAGGATTTATGTACAAGTTTGAGGGTTGAGGGTTGAGGTATAATGTTCAAGGTTGAGGGTATGAAGTTAAGTGTATAGGGTATAGGTATTAGGGTTTAGGGTGTATGGTTAAGGGTATAAGGTATAGGGCTAAGGCTTGAGAGTTTAGGGCTTTTTGTTTAAGTATAGGGTTGAGGGATAATGTTTATGGTTTAGGGTATAAGGTTGAGGGTGTAGGGTATAGAGATGAGGCTTGAGGTTGTAGGGTTTAGGGTTTAAGGTATAGGGTTGAGGGTTGAGGGATAGTGTTCAAGGTTGAGGGTATAGGGCTAAGTGTATAGGGTATAGGGATTAGGGTTTAGAATAATGATTATAGGGTTGAGGGTATTGGGTTTAGGATTGATTTTTAGGGTTTAGGGTTAAAGGATAGGGTTGGGGGATGATGTTCAGGGGTTAGGTTATGAGGTTGAGGGTATAGATTATATGGATGAGGTTTGAAGGTGTAGGATTGAGGTATAGTGTTCAAGGTTCGGGGTGTACGGTTAAGTGTATAGGGTATAGGGATTATGGTTTAGAATATTGGGTATAGGGTTGAAGGTATTGGGATTAGGGTTAAGGATTTAGGATTCAAGGTTTAGGGTACAAGGTTTAATGTAGGATTTAGTGTTTAATTATAGGGTTAAGGGTTCAAGGATAATTTTTATGGTTTAGGGTATAGCGTATAGGGATGAGGATTGAGGGTGTAGGGTTTATGGTTTAACGTATAGGGTTGAAGGTATAAGGTTAAGTTTATAGGGTATAGGGATTAGGATTTAGGATATTAGGTATAGGTTTGAGGGTATTGGTTTGAAGGTTTAAGGTTAAGTTTATAGGTATAGGGATTAAGGTTTAGGAGAGAGAGAGAGACCTGAGAGAGGATGAAATTGGCAACAACGAATTGGCAAGCCAGTGGGCCCACTAGCTTGGTAATTTGGTGAAATTGGCAACCTAACGTGCCTGTTTGAAAAAATGGGTCTAGGAAATAGGGTATCTTGGTGATTTACATCATCGAGAGACCCCATTTCTTGGACCCATTTTTTCAAATAGGCCACTACATTACCAATTTCACCGAATTGGCAAGCCAATGGGCCTACTAGCTTGAAAATTTGGTGAAATTGGCAACCTAACTTCCCTATTTGAAAAAATGGGTCCAAGAAATTGGGTATTCTGGTGATTTCCATCACCAAAATACCCCATTTCTTGGACCCATTTTTTCAAACAAGCCACTACATTGCCAATTTCACTGAATTGGCAAGCCAGTAAACCCACTAGCTTGGCAATTCAATGAAATTGGAAACCTAACTTGCTTGTTTGAAAAAATGGGTCCAAGAAATGGGGTCTCCCGAGGATAAATCATCGAAGACCCCATTTTTTGGACCCATTTTTTTCAAACGAGCCACTACATTTCCAATTTCACCAAGTTGGCAAGCTAATGGGCCCACTAGCTTGGCAATTTGGTGAAATTGGCAACCTAACTTTCCTATTTCAAAAAATGGGTCCAAGAAATGGGGTCTCCCAGTGATGTAAATCATCAAGAGACCTCATTTCTTGTACCCATTTTTTCAAACAGGCCACTACATTGTCAATTTTACCAAATTGGCAAGCCAATGGGCCCACTAGCTTGGTAATTCAGTGAAATTGACAACCTAACTTGCCTGTTTGAAAAAATGGGTCCAAGAAATGAGGTCTCCTAGTGATATAAATCACCAGGAGACCTCATTTCTTGTACCCATTTTTTCAAACAGGCCACTACATTGCCAATTTGGTGAAATTATCAACCTAACTTGCCATGCTTGAAAATTAAATCACCGAGAGACCCCATTTCTTGGACCCTTTTCTTCAAATAGGCCACTACATTGCCAATTTTGTGGAATTGGTAACCTAACTTGCCTTGTTTGGAAAAATGGATCCAAGAAATGGGGTCTCTCGGTGATTTACATCACTAAAAGACCCCATTTCTTGGATCCATTTTTTCAAAATAGGCCACTACATTATCAATTTCACCAAATTGATATGCCAATGGGCTCACTAGCTTGACAATTCAGTGAAATTGGCAACCTAACTTGTCTATTTGAAAAAACGGGTCCAAAAAATGGAGTCTCTCAATGATGTAAATCACTAGAGACCCCATTTCTTGGACCCATTTTTTCAAACAGGCCACTACATTTCCAATTTCACTGAGTTGGCAAGCCAATGGGCCCACTAGCTTGCCAATTCAATGAAATTGGAAATATAGTGGTTTGTTTGAAAAAATGGGTCCGAGAAATGGGGTCTCTTGGTGATTTACATCACCAAGAGACCCCATTTCTTGGACCCATTGTTTAAAATAGGCCACTACATTGCCAATTCACCAAATTGGCAAGTCAATGGGCCCATTAGCTTGGCAATTTAGTAAAATTAACAACCTAACTTGCTTGTTTGAAAAAATGGGTCCAAGAAATGGGGTCTCCCAATTATGTAAATCACCAAGAGACCCCATTTCTTGGACCTATTTTTTCAAATAGGCCACTACATTCCCAATTTTACCTAATTGGAAAGAAAGGGTAGAGAGTTTAAGGGTTTAAGGGTTAAGGGTTAAGGGTAGAGGGGAGAGAGATAGAAGGAGTGAGTGAGAGAGAGAGAGAGAGAGATACCTGAGAGAGGGAGAGGGGGTAGGAGGGAGAGACTTGAGAGAAAGAGAGAGCAGGAGGGAGTGAGAGAGAGATAGAGGGTAGAGGGTAGAGGTTTTAAGGGTTTAATGGTTAAGGGTAGATGGTAGACAATTAAGGGTAGAGGGGAGAGAGATAAGAGTGAGAGAGTGAGATAAAGACTCGAGAGAGGGAAAGGGAGTAGGAGGGAGAGACTCAATATAAATAGAGGGTAGAGGGTTAAGAGTAGAGGGTTTAAGGGTATTGGGTTTAAGGGTTTATGGTTTAAGGGTTAAGTGTTTAGGGTTAAGGGTAGAGGGGAGAGAGATAGAGGGAGTGAGAGAGAGAGAAAGACCTAAGAGAGGGAGAGGGAGTGGGAGTTAGAGACTTGATAGAGAGACAGAGACAGAGAGACAAAGAGAGGGATTGAGTGGGAGAGAGATATATGGTAGAGGATTAAGATTATAGGGTAGAGGGCCCACTAGCTTGCCAATTTGGTGAAATTGGCAATCTAATTTGGCCCTTTTCAAAAAATGGGTCTGAGAAATGGGTTCTCCCAATGATTTACATCATCAAGAGACCCTATTTCTTGGACCCATTTCTTCAAATAGGCCACTACATTTCTAATTTCACCTAATTGGCAAGCTAGGGTAGAGGGTTTAAGGGTTTAAGGGTTAAGGGTGGAGCATAAAGAGTTAAGGGGAGAGTGGAGAGAGATAGAATTAGTGTGAGATAAATACTTAAGAGAGGGAGAGGGGGTAGGAGGGAGAGACTTGAAGAGAGAGAGAGAGGGATGGAGAGGGAGAGGGAGAGGGAGAGAGATAGACGGTAGAGGGTAGAGCGTTTAAGGGTTTACGGGTTAAGAGTAGAGGGTAGAGGATTAAGGGTAGAGGGGAGAGAGATAGAAGGAGTGAGTGAGAGAGAGAGACTTGAGAGAGGGAGAGGGGGTAGGAGGTAGATACTTGAGAGAGAGAGAGAGAGTGGGAGAGAGATAGAGGGTAGAGGGTTTAAGGGTTGAAGGGTTAAGTGTTTAGGGTAGAGGGGAGAGAGATAAATGGAGTGACTGAGAGAGAGAGACCTAAGAGAGGGAGAGGGGGTAGGAGGGAGAGGGTTAAAAGAGAGTGAGGGAGGGAGGGAGGGAGTGGGAGAGATATAGATGGAGGGAGGGTTAAGGGTAGAGGGTAGAGAGTTTAAGGGTTAAGGGTTAAGCGTAGAGGGTTAAGGGTTTAAGGTTTTAAGGTTTGAGGGTAGAGCATTAAGGGTTAAGGGTAGAGGGGAGAGAGATAGAGGGAGTGAGTGAGTGAGTGAGTGAGAGAGATACCCCTCAGAGAGGGAGAGGTAGTATGAGGGAGAGACTTGAGAGAGAGGGAGGGAGGGAGTGGGAGAGAGATAGAGGGAAGGAGGGTTAAGAGTAGAGGGTAGAGGGTTTAAGGGTTTAGTGTTTAATGGTTAAGGGCTTAGGGTTAAGGGGAGAGGGGAGAGGGATAGAGGAGTGATTGAAAGAGAGAGATACCTAAGAGATGGAGATTGGGTATGAGGGAGATATTTGAGAGAGAGAGAGGGAGTGTGAGAGAGATAGAGGGTAGAGGTTTTAAGGGTTAAGGTTTAAGGTTTAAGGGGAGAGGGGAGAGAGATAGGAGTGAGAGAGAGAGAGAGACTTGAGAGAGGGAGAGGTGGTATGAGGGAGAGACTTGAGAGAGAGAGATGGAGAGACTGGGAGAGAGATAGAGGGAGGCAGGGTTAAGGGTGGAGGGTATATGGTTTAAGGGTTTAGGGTTTAGGATTAAGGGTAGCAGAAAGAGAGATAGAGTGAGTGACTAAGAGAGAGATCCCTAAGAGAGGGAGAGAGGTTAGGAGGGAGAGGTTTGAGATAGATAGAGGGAGGGAGGAAGTGGGAGAGATATAGAGGAAGGGAGGGTTAAGGGTAGAGGGTAGAGGGTTTAGGGTTTAAGGGTTAAGGGTTTAGGGTTAAGGGTTAAGGGTTTAAGGGTTAATGGTAGATAATTAAGGGTTAAGGGTAGAGGGGAGAGAGAGAGAGAGAGGGAGTTAGTGAGAGAGAGAGAGACCTAATATAGGGAGAGGCGGTAGGAGGGAGAGACTTGAGAGAGAGAGAGAGGGAGGGAGTGGGAAAGAGATTGAGGGAGGGAGGGTTAAGGGTAGATGGTAGAGGGTTTAAGGGTTTAGTATTTAAGGGTTAATGGTTTAGGGTTTAGTATTTAAGGGTTAATGCTTTAGGGTTTAGGGCTAAGGGTAGAGGGGAGAGAGATAGAGGGAATTAATAAGAGAGAGAGATACCTAAGAGAGGGAGAGGGGGTAGGAGGGAGATATTTGAGAGAGAGGGAGTGGGAGTGGGAGAGAGATAGAGGGTAGAGGGTTAATGGTAGAGGGTAGATGGTTTAAGGGTTTAAGGGTTTAAGGGTTAAGGGGAGAGGGGAGAGAGATAGGAGTGAGTGAGAGTGAGAGAGACTTGAGAGAGGGAGAGGGGGTAGGAGGGAGAAACTTGAGAGAGAAAGAGAGAGATGGAGGGGAGATATAGAGACTCTCCCTCATACCCCCTCTCTCTCTCAAGACTCTCCCTCCTACCCCATCACCCTCTCTCAGGCCTCTCTCACTCACTCACTCCCTCTATCATTATCCCCTCTACCCTTAACCCTAAACCCTAAAACCGTATCCCTTAAAACCTACACCCTTAAACCCTCTACCATATACCCTTAACCCTCTACCCTCTATTTGTCTCCCACTCACTCGCTCCCTATCTCTGAAACGAAAAAAGACGATGCAAAACATTTTTCCTAATGCTAAAACCACAAAGGAGAAGTGCAAAGACCAGTTTTAAAACTTTCAAACACTTAAGATGCACACATATAGGGTAACAAGAGTAGCAGAAATAAAAAATCACAGAGATAACACCAGATTTATGTGGGAAAACCCTTACGGGAGAAAAACCCACCACGTCAAGCTAAATCACTTTGTATTACAATAAAATACTTTACATACAAAGTTACAGACTTGACTTGAATAAATAAGCACTCATCAGCATTCAGTTGACCTCCTCATAGATTCATTCACCATTACAATGCTATTCAACATACAATGAATTCTCAATCTTTTTCCATTGTCACCTTAGTGAATTTTACAATAATATATATTCAATTGTTACATGTCTTGCGTTCATTATTATACAAACCAACCAATCGGGTGCCTTCATTTTGCACCTTCCTTCTGACAGATGAATATGATCGCTTCCTATCCAAGTCGCCCTGCAATCACACATCGGGCCACCCAAGCATTAATTTTGTTTTCCTGAATTGGATTTTTTCACCTGTCGAATCAAGCCTTGCAGTTAATGCTTTCACTTCTCCAAACATTCGGTCAATCAGTTGTGGTTCAATGAAAACGTGCCATGTGTCACCTTCCTATTCATTCACCACTTCTAGTCAAGTCAGACTGGTCAAACAAAAACAAAAGTCCTCTTACCGCACCACTATGTCAAGCCAAAGAGACCACTGCGGTATTGCTCAGCTCCTACTTAGCCTATGTTGTATGGCGGTAGACATACCGCACCATCATGTCAAAGAAAAGGAACCGTCGAGGTATGGCGGTAGGAATTTCACCACCCGTCTGCCACCACAGAGCTCACATCAGCCCTCTGTGGTATGGTGGTGCCACTGCCCAACCACGAGGCTGAGAAAAGCCTCCCATGGTATGGTGGTAACTGCCTGTGTCAGTCATTGGGCTCATCACGCTACCTTACCTCAACTACAAGACCTCCATGGTAAGGAGGTAAACAACCTTCGTAGACCGTCATATCTTACCTTGCCACTGCGACATGGCCAAAAGGCCATCACAGTATAGCAGTGAGAAATCTTTGCAGACCATCATCCTTTACCACGATCACCATGCCATCTTCAAGCAACCTTCATAGTAGGGAGGTAAACATTTAAACTGACTACCCAATCCACCGCGCTACTACCAGCTAAGGACAGAGACCCTATGGTATGGCAGTAACACCGCCCAACCATGGACAAAACAACAGAGGCCTGTGGTAAGGTGGTAAACCATGCAACCATACCTCAAAGAAGAGATCTAATCAGTAGAGAGGTAAAGGCATGAAAAGAAGATAATTTGTCAAATCTTTTACATATATTAAAGGCAAAAAATTGAGGCACCTTTTCCAACAAGCTCCCACTTGACGAAGATTTACTAGCTTCTCTAGACTTTGAATTTACTGACGATCGTAGGCCCCAAGGTGCATCAAATCTGTGCACCATCTGAACTTTTTGTGCTCATTGGCTTCGTTAATGCATCTGCAAAATTCTTCAAAGTGTCAACCTTTTCTAAACAGACCTTTCCATCTTCCACCATATCCCTCACGAAGTGATACTGCACATCAATGTACTTCGTCCTGGCATGGAAAGTAGGGTTCTTTGCCAAACAAATGGCACTCTGACTGTCACAACAAATTGTAATCTTCCTTGCATTAAAAAAAATATTAGAACACAAACAACTCAGCCAAATAACTTCTTTGTAGGCATTTTTGTTGTCATGTACTCAAATTTTGTAGTGGACAAAGCGACTATAATCTATTTCTTTCTCATCCAACTGAATGCACCACCATTTAACATGAAAGTGTATCCACTGGTGGATCTCCTGCTGTCAATCTTCCTTTTCCAATCAGAATCCACATATCCATGAATGTTGAGTTTTCTCTGTGATGCAACCAAATTTCCATGGTAACATAAAGCAAATTTTGAAGTTCCTTTCAAATATCTGAACAGTCTCTTCACAGCATCTCAATGTGTCCTTCCTGTATTTTCCATAAAACGGCTCAGTACTCCCATTGTTTGGGCAATGTCTAGCCTTGTACAAACCATTGTGTACATTAAACTACCAACAACATTTGCATAAGGCACCTTGGTCATGTCCTCCATCTCAGTAGTAGATTTTGGACAGTCTTCAGCAGATAGCTTTGTTCCCTGCAAAATTGGAACAACTAGCTGCTTGCAATCATTCATGCCAAATCTCTCCAAAATAGTTTTAACATACATACTTTGGCTAACCCAAATCTTTCTACTCATTCTATCCTTGGTTATTTTCATCTCTAGAATATACCTTGTTGCACCCAAATCTTTCATTTTGAACTTTGCAGACAACTGAGATTTAAGATCAGTAATCATAGACTTACTATTTCCTATGAACAACATATCATCCACATATAGGGTAATAATAAGCACATGATAATTTTCATATTTATAATAAACACAATGATCAAATTTTGATCTCACAAATCCCATAGACAACACAAAGGTGTCAAAATTTTGGTACCACATTCTAGGAGACTGCTTCAAACCATATAGAGATTCATTTCATTTAAAGACCAGACTTTCTTTACCTTTTCCATGAAGTGCTCAAGCTGGGACCTGTAAATTTTTTCTTCCATCTCTCCATGGAGAAATGTTGTCTTCACATCCATCTGCTCCATCTCTAAGTCATACGTTGCTACCAATGACAAAAAAAATATGATAGATGTTAAATTTTCTATAGGGGAAAAAAATTCTCTATAATCAATTCCCTCCACCTGGGAATACCCCTTTGCAACCAACCTTGCCTTATATTTTCCAACACTACCATCTAGATCAATCTTCTTATTAAATATTCATTTAAAGCCAACAGGCTTTTCCCTTTCAAGCAAAGGTACCAAATCCTAGATTTCATTCTTCTTCAATGATTCCATTTCTTAATTCATGGCTTCCAACCAGGAATTTGAATCAGACATATTAATTTCCTCTTTTATACTCCTAGGCACATCAGTGTTAGTAATCAAGGCATAGGCATAGTTCGAATCTAACATAAAGAAACCATACCTATTAGGTTTTCATATTTCACATGTATACCTCCTTATTGACTAAGGTTGTGGTTCTTCATCTTCAAAACTCTTTGAGTTGCTTGAACTCTCCTTAGTTTCAGGTACACCATATAATTCCTCTTTCTCTAGAGTCTGAGGAATTTCAACTACATCATTCTTCTTTTCTCTTTGATCTATCTCTAACTGTGGATCAACTATAGAAGATTTTAGCTCACAAAATATTACACTTCTATTATACAAAACCTTCTCAGTATCAGGATTCCAAAGCTTGTATCCCTTCACACCAAGACCATAGCTGATGAAGATACATTTAATAGATTTTTTCTCAAACTTTGATCTTTTCTCATTTCGCACATAGGCATATGCCTCACAACCAAAGACACGAATATGTCTCAAAAAGGGCTTCTTTCCAAACCATGCTTCCAAAAGTATTTTGTAAACAAGAGCAGAACAAGGTGAACGATTTACCGGGTAACATTTGTAGCCATAGCCTCAACCCAGAACTTCTGCTCCAAACCAACACTACTCAACATACTTCTTGCTCTCTCCATTAATGTTTTGTTCAACCTTTTAGCAACTCCATTCTGCTATGGATTATAAGGTGTAGTTTTATGCCTTTCAATCCCATGGTCTTTGCAGTTTGCAGAACAAAACTCACTGCCATTATTCATCCTCAAGCATTTAATTTTCTTTCCAATCTTATTCTCTACCAAATTTTTAAATTCTTTAAACCAACTGAGCACTTCTGATTAACTCTTAAGAAAGTAGATAAATGCCCTTCTTGAATAGTCATCAATAAAAGAAACATAATATCTATATTTTGATAATGAAGGAACATTCACTGGACCAAACACATCATAATGAACATAATCCAGTACACCAAAAGATTTATGAGGACTCGACTAAAATGAAACACAGTGTTGCTTTCCATAAATACAGTGTTCGCAAAAATCAAACGCAAGGTTACAATCATCAAGCCCTTCAACAATATTTTTATTTTTCAAGGTTTTTAAAATTTTCTCACCTATGTGACCAATTCTATGATGCCACAACATGGTCTTCTATGCTAGGATTTTCACCTCCAAGGAATTTTCAACTAGAGGAGCTTCATCATCCTTCTCTACAGGAGCAGCTTTGCTTGACTTTATATTGGCATTGTTACATTGAACAGGATGTGCATCTAGCTTGTACAAAGTACCAATACGTACACCCTTAGCCAACACCATTACGCCTCTAGCCATATTACATCCTTTACTCGAGAAAGAAACTTCCACACTAGCATCATTCATCTTACTAACAAAAATTAATTTACGAGCCAAACCTGGTATCTATAGTACATCACCAATCCCTTTGATTCTTCCATCAGGGAACTGTATTTTGACTTGTCCATGGCCAACAATATCCATTGTTGAATCACTCACCACGTACACCTTCCCTCTATCATGTTTTTCATACTTAGTGAACCACTCTCTATGAGACGTCATGTGGAAAGATGCACCTGAGTCAACTAGCTAGACATCATCTGATGTGTGAGTTCCCAAGGCTGCAATGAAGGCATCTACATCACTTTGAGAAGATTCATTGTCTGAAGAGTTACTCTTCTTCTTCTTCTCCTTCCAATCCTTTCGGATATGTCCAGGCTTCCCATAGTTCTAGCATTTCACCTTGGACTTTTTATCAGGAGACTTTGATCTCCATTCAAATTTAGATTTAGATTTATTTTCCTTCTTCTTGCCTTTCTTCTTTGATCTACCTCGAACAACAAGGGCCTCTTTGGCCATCTCTAAAGAATTCCTTCACATCTTTTCAGATAGCAGTCAGGCAACAACATCTTCCATCTTGAGATTAGTATTCGCACTTCCAATAGCCATTACAAGATGATCCCAAGTGTCAGGTAACGAACATAACAAGAGCATGCAATGATCCTCCTCTATTTTCACACCCATAGATGCCAACTAAGAAACACTCAAACTAAATGAGTTTAGATGGTCTGCAATAGATGCACCTTCTTCCATCTTCAAGGAGTACAACTTCTTCCTCGGGAATAGCTTATTTACCAGAGACTTTCCCTGATAAATGTCACCAAGCTTCTTCCATAACAAAGTTGGAGACTTCTCCTCATGGACATTCAAGAGTACAGAATCGGCTAAACTAAGTCTTATCAAGCCTCTAGATTTTCTATCTACAAGGTCCCAATCTTCTTGTTTCATACCTTGTGGCATAGTTCCAGACACAGCAACCCAGAGGTCTCTATCCACAAGCAAGTCTTCCATTTTGAATTTCCACAACTCAAACTTGTCGCCATTGAATTTTTCAATCTCTACTCTACATGATATACTCGCCATCTCAAACAGAACTAGGTTCTAACTTTTCAAGACTCCCACTGGAACAATATTAGCACAAAACAATAACCTTACTAACAAGGATAACACAATTGGCCAGGCTCTAATACCACTTAAAATGAAAATAGATGGTGCGTAAATGCTTTCCTAATGCTAAAACCACAGAGGAGAAGTGCAAAGACCAGTTTTAAAACTTTCAAACACTTAAGATTCACACATACAAGATAACAAGAGTAATAGAAATAAACAATCACAAAGATAACACTAGATTTATGTGGGAAAACCCTTACGAGAGAAAAACCCACCACACCAAGCTAAATCACTTTGTATTACAGTAAAATAGTTTACATACAAAGTTATAGACTTGACTTGAAGATGTCAGCACTCGGCAACATTCAGTTGAGCTCCTCACAGATTCATTCATTGTTATAATGTTATTCTAAATATAATGAATTCTCAATATTTTTCCACTGTCACCTTAGTGACTTCTACAATAATATATATTCAATTGTTACAAGTCTTACATTCATTATTCTACCAACCAACCAATCCGATGCCTTAATTATGCACCTTCCTTCTAACAAATGAATCTGATCACTTCTTGTCCAAGTCACCCTGCAATCACGCATCGGGCCTCCCAGGCATTAATTTTGTTTGCCTGAATTGGATTTTGTCACTTGTTGAATTGAGCCTTGTAGTTAATGCTTTCACCACTCCAAAAATTTGGTCAATCAGTTGCGGTTCAATGAAAGTGTGCCACATGTCACCTTCCTATTCATTCACTGCTTCCATTCAAGTCAGACCGGTCAAAAAAACACCAAACTCCTCTTACCGCACCACCGTGTCAAGCCAAAGAGACCACCACGGTATGGTAGTTTCACTCCGGTACCACTTAGCTCCTACTCAGCCTCCATGGTATGGCGGTAGACATACTGCACCATCGTGATAGAGCAAAGGAACCACCGAGGTATGGTGGTAGGTATTTGACCACCCATCTGCCACCTTCATCACAACCACCACAGAGCTCAGATCAACCCTTCATGGTATGGCGGTGCCATCGCCCAACCGTAAGGCTGAGCAAAGCCTCCCGCAGTATGACGGTAACCACCTGTGTCAGTCATTGAGCTCACCGTGCTACCTCACCCCAACTCCAAGACCTTTGTGGTAAGGAGGTAAACAACCTTCATAGACCGTCATATCTTATCTTCCCACCATGACATGGCCAAAAGGCCATCACGGTATGGCGGTAAGTGATCTTCATTGACCATCATCCTTTACCACAATCACCATACCATATTCAAGTGACCCTCGTAGTAGGGAGGTAAACATTTAAACTAATTTCCCAATCTACCGCACTACTGCCAACTAAGGACAGAGGCCCTACGGTATGGTGATAACACCACCCAACCGTAGACAAAACAATAGAGGTCTGCAATAAGGTGGTGAACCGTGCAACCATGCCTCAAAGAAGAGGTCCAAGTGGTAGAGAGGTAAAGGCATGAAAATAATATAATTCGCTAAGTATTTTACAGATGTTCAATCCAGTAAATTGAGGCACCTTTTCCAACAAGCTCCCACTTGACGAAGATTTACTGGCTTCTCTAGACTTTAAATTTACTGATGATCATAGGCCCCAAGGCCCATCAAATCTATGCACCATCTGAACTTTTTTGTGCTCACTAGCTTTGTTAATTCATCTACAACATTCTTCAAAGTGTCAACCTTTTCTAAATAGACCTTTCCATCTTCCACCATATCCCTCACGAAGTGATACTGCACATCAATGTTCTTCATCCTGGCATGGAAAGTAGGGTTCTTTGCCAGAAAAATGGCACTTTGACTGCCATAGAAAATTGTAATCTATCTTGCATTAAAACCAATATTAGAACACAAATGACTCAGCCAAACAACTTCTTTGTAGGTGTGTGTTGTTGCCATGTATTCAAATTCTATAGTAGACAAAGCAACTACAGCCTATCACTTTCTCATCCAACTGACTACACCACCATTTAACATGAAAGTGTATCCACTAGTGGATCTCTTGCTATCAATTTCCCCTACCCAATCAGAGCCCACATATCCATGAATGTTGATTATTCTCTATGATGCAACCAAATTTCCATGGTAACACAGAGAAAATTTTGAAGTTCCTTTCAAATATCTAAACACTCTCTTCACAGCATCCCAATGTGTCCTTAACCCTTAACTCTCTTCAAATATCTTTCTCCCCTCTACCCTTAACCTTTAACCCTTAAACCATCTACCATCTACCCTTAACCCTTAACCCTCCCTCCCTCCCTCTATATCTCTCTCACTCCCTCCCTCTCTCTCTCAAGTCTCTCCCTCTCTCAATTCTCTCTCTCTCTCACTCACTCACTTCCTCTATCTCTCTCCCCTCTACCCTTAACGGTTAACCATCTACCATTAACACTTAAAACCTAAACCATTAAACCCTCTACCCTATACCCTTAACCCTCCCTCCCTCTATCTCTCTCCCACTCCCTCCCTCCCCCTCTCTCTCTCAACCCTCTCCCTCCTACCCCCTCTCCCTCTCACAGGTCTCTCTCTCAATCACTCTCTTTCTCTCTCCCCTCTACCCTTAAGCTTAAACCCTAAACCCTTGAACCCTCTACCCTTAACCCTGCCTCCCTCTACCTCTCTCCCACTCCCTCCCTCTCTCTCTCTCAAGTCTCTCCCTCCTACCTCCTCTCTCTCTCTCAAGTCTTTCTCTCTCACTCACTCACTCATTTTATCTCTCTCCCTTATACTCCAAACCCTCTACCCTATACCCTTAACTCTTAAACCCTAAACTCTTAAATCCTTAACCCTCTACCCTTAATCCTAAACCCTTAAACTCTCTACCCTCTACCCTTAACCCTCACTCCCTCTATTTCTCTCCCACTCTCTCCCTCTCTCTCTCTCAACCCTATCCCTCCTACCTCCTCTCCCTCTCTTAGGTCTCTCTCTCTCTCTCTCCTCCTCTATCTCTCTCCCTCTACCCATGTAAAACCCTAAACCCTTAACCCTCTCCCCTTAACCCTCCCTCCCTCTATCTCTCTACCACTCCCTCCCCCTCTCTCTCAAGCCCCTCCCTCCTACCCCCTCTCCCTCTCTCAGGTCTCTCTCACTCACTCACTCCCTCTATCTCTCTCCCCTCTACCCTTAACCCTCTACCTTATACATTGTATCATCAACCCTCATCTATCTTTGCCCCTCTCTCCTCTTCTCTACTTCTCTCTATCTCACTTCTCCTTAAATATCTTCCTCCCTCCATCCCTCCCTCTATACCCTAATCCCTTAACCCTATACCTTCAACCCTTAAACACTTAAACACTCAAACCTAAACCCTTAACCCTTAACTCGTAAACCCTCTACCCTCAACCCAATACGCTCTATGCTCAACCCTATACCCTCAACCCTTAAACTCAAGTAAACTCTCTACCCCAATCCCTGAACCATCAATCCTTAAACCATCTACCCTATACCATCTACCCTCTACCCTCTACCCACTATCCTCAACCCTTAACCCTCAACCCTTAAACCCTAATCCCTCAACCCCTATACCCTCTACCCTATACATTGGACTCTCAACCCTAAACCCTCTACCCTCAACCTTAAATCCTCAACCCTCAAACCTTAAACCCTCTACCCTTTATGCTCTACCCTATACATTAAACTCTCAACCCTCAACCCTAGGTAGGTAGGGAAACATAGGTGAGAGACAAAGTGATAAAGGGAGAGGGGAGATAAATATAGGTAGAGAGGGAAGGAGATGTAGACAGAGGAGAGATAGAGAGAAGTAGAGAGGGGAGGGAGGGATAGGTACGGAAGAGATAGAGGTTTATTTTTGTGTGTGTGTGTGCGTGTGTGCGAGAAAGAGAGAGAGGGGGCTAGAGAGAGAGGTAGTGGGAGGGAGAGGAGAGATAGAGAGTAGAGAAGGAAATAGGTAGGGAGGAGACACAATTGAGATATATAGTGATGGAGGGAGAGGGGAGATAAATATAAATAGAGAGGGAATGAAATGTAGAGAGAGATGATAGATAGAGAGAAGTAGAGAGTGAATGGATGGAGGGAGAGGAAAGGAGGAGATAGAGGTGAGTGTGTGTGAGAGGGAGAGAGAGTGAGAGGAGATAAAATGAGGGGAGAGAGGAATGGGGAGAGAGAGAAAAAGATTAGAGAGGGAAGGTGGGATAGATAGAGAGTAGAGAGGGAAGGAGAGAGTAAGAGAGAAAGTGGGGGGAGGAAGAGAGAGGTAGAGAGAGTGGTATGTATTGGAGGGAGAGGTAGTTAGAGAGGGAAGGAGAGAGGGAGGGAAGGAGGGAAGGAGGGAGAGTGAGATGGAGAGAGGGAAGGAGTGAAAGTCGAATAGAGAGAGGATGGTGATTTAGAGAGGAGGGAGTGAGAGGGAAGGAGGGAAAGAGGGAGAGAGATAATGGTTATTTAGAGAGGAGGGAGTGAGAGGTAGGAATAGAGATAGTGGTGAGATAGAGAGAAGGAGAGAGTGAGAGGGATGGAGATACAAAGATAGGTAGGTAGAGGAAGGGAGAGGAGAGATAGAGAGTAGAGAGGGAAAGAGGTAGGGAAGGATACATAGGTGAGATAGAGAGGGATGGAGAGAGAGTGATGAAGGGATATTTAGGTATAGAGAGGGAAAGAGAGAGGAGAAATATAGAGTAGAGAGGGGAGGGAGTGAGGGAGAGGTAGGGAGGGAGATAGAGGTGTGTGTGTGAGTGATAAAGAGAGAATGGTGAGATAGATAAAAGGAGAAATTGAGAGAGAAAGAGGGGGGAGGGGGGGAGGGAGCGAGGGACAATAGTGAGAGAGATTGGGAGGAGATACAATAAGAATCAGAGGGAGGGTGAAGCCAAGAGAGGGAGGGAAAGGAGAGATAGAGAGAAGTAGAGAGGGAAGGGAGGAGGGAGGGAGTGTTAGGGAGGGAGATAGAGGTTTTTTTGTGAGAGAGAGAGATAGAGTGGTAAGATATAGAGGAGAGAGTGAGAGGGAGGGAGAGATAATTATGAGAGAGAGGGGAGTGTTAGAGAGAAAGATGGGGAAGAGAGGGATAGAGAGGGAAAGAGTTAGGGAGAGAGACATGTGAGATACAAAGTGATTGAGGGAGAGGTAGGTAAAGAGATAGAGAGAGAGGAGATAAAGATAATTAGAGAGGGAAGGATATGTAGAGAGAGAAGTAGAGAGGGGAGGGAGGGAGGTAGATTTAGGGAGGAGATAAAGGGGTGTGATAAAGAGAGAGGGGAGAGAGGGAGGAAGGGAGAGAGAGGGAGTGGAGAGATGGAGATTAGAGAGAAGGAGAGAGTGAGAGACAAAGATGATACAACTTGTTGAGTACTAAAATTTGACCTCCTGATAACTAAAATTTGACATGTTGATTACTTAAATTTGACTATCTGAAATTTTTAAGATCTTCCAAACACTAGAATTTGCATTATAACTCCTAGAGATTTGAAACCACTCTCAAACTTCCTACCTATATACATGAAATATAACTTAAATTATAAGAAATTAAATGTCCATATGTAAATTTCAACTTATACTTAAATGTTTATTTCATGTATATAGTTTCCCTGAAAGATAACAAGAAGAAAGTGACAAGAAAAAAAGAAGAAAAAAATTTCAATGTAGACCAAAACACGAGCTTATTATAATGCGCTTGTGATTTGGAAACATTTTTTTGTTTTTAGAAATGCACAATTTTTGAACTCAAAAATTGCACATTTTTTGAAATTTAAACCATAACACGAGCACATTATGGCTTGGTAATGATCAATCCTAGGATTGATCATTACCAAGCCATAACGTGAGTGTGTTTTACTATAATGCACTCACGTTTTTTCTATTTCGAGATGAAAAATTAAATTGGCCACAAAATTGCTACCCATATTTGTACACTTTCCTAGTTACAAATCTAAATTTAAAAAAAATTAGAATTTTATCCTTCATACAAAAAAATTTATGTTGTATATGGTGAGCATCACTCCTTAAAAATGTTGTTTACTGATAAAAACTAGTTTTCGAAGGAGATGAAAAAAAAGGTGTAATTTGATTCCAAAAAAATTGAAAAATATATATTTAGAATCTATAGACAAAACTTTACAAGTCACTAGTTTGCATCATCTTCAAATTCCTCATGGTTTAGCCACTATACGAGCCCAAAAGTGAAGATTTAGTTAAAATAATTACTTTAGTGTCCAGTTTGCCCAAAAATTGTAAACTAGTATTGTGGGATCACCCATTAATAGTTTTTATATTCTATAACAACTATTTCACCCACCCCCTTCCCCCCCCCCTCTCTCAGTTGTCTATCCTTTTTTTTCTAACAAAGGCTTATTAGGATCTATTATTTTGATGGGAGGCAAGGTAATGATTTGTTGTTCTAAAAGTTGGGACATTGTGTTATGAAAGGTATCGAGTAAGGTGGTGAGTTGTCTTTTTGGGTCCTCATAGCTTAAGGGTATTGTGGATCTAATAGCAACTACTTGGTTATTGACATTTTGAGTTGTTTGTTGAGGACTATTAAATTGAAGGAACCCTTTATTTTGTTTTCTAAAATTTTGGGGATTGTTTTGGTTTACGGGCTAGGATTTCTCAGTTCGGCTAGAAGTGGACTTTGTATCTCGACTACTAAATAAATTTTGATAATCACGGAGGGTATTACACAAGTGCATGAAGGATGGGAATTTCATCATGGTGAGCTTGTCTTGAATCTTTTTTTTCAATTTTTTTATGAAAAATATTTTGAAGGTGAGGATCGGGGACCTTGACATCGATTTGGGGATAAAGCGATTGATAGTGTGAGATGAAGTTAGTTATCTTTTCTTCTTCTTTTTTCTTGCATCTCATAAAATCATCCAAGGTCATCTTAGGAGTCATATGCACTTGGAAATGTTTAAAAATGTATCAACAAGTTCATTGAATGAACTAATTGAGTTGTTTGGTAAAGAGGAGAACCATTCTAAGGTAGTATCTTTCAATGACCTAGGGAAGAGTTTATCCAAGAGTTTATCCAAGAGTTTATCATCAAGCAAAAATTAACTACACAATGTGGTATAGGAATTAACATGGTTATAAGGATTCCCCTTCCCTCCATATTTCTAAAATCTTATAGTCACCTCTACACCTTGTGGCATCGATGTTCACAATATCTACAAGGACAATGGACTACTTTTGACATAATATGTAGGTGGGCCATTTTGATTTTGGTTGATGGTGGAAATTTGTTTTTGAAGGGATGAAATAGTTTGGAAGAGTTGGTTTATGAGAGGGTCATTACTTTTGTGATGAGATGGAATTGAAAATGGTGGAGTGTATTTTTTTGAACGACAAGTGAATGGAATTCTTATAGGTAGTAAGGTAGTGGGAGATATGACGTGGGATTCCAAATAGGAACTAAGGATGCTAGTGGGAATACCCAATGAAGGAATAACATTACTATTTTTTTGCATTGTTGTTGTTACTTGAGGGTTGGTATAGGTAGGCATTGAGGCAATTATTGTGGGAGGAGGAATTTGAGTTCCTCCTTGGCTTGTGAAATTTCTTGTTAGTAAATGACAACTAGTGGTTGGGGTGAGGTGTTTTCCAAATATTTGAACTATGTTTTTCACAAGGTCAAGCCATTCTTCACTTTCAAGAATGCGGTGAATGTTATCTATAGTAGGTATGGCAGTGGTTGAAATGTTGTCATTTTGCACTTGATGTTGTTATTTTTCTAGGTCCTCATGAATTTGGATTATGTTTTCTTGTGGGACACTATCATTCTTTGTTTCAACTTGCATACTACTTGAAGGCAAAGAGTTGTTAAGGGTATTGTCCATACCTAGTGTACTATTGTCGATGCTAGGAGTGAAAGAGCTAGACAACCCAAGATCCACAATGATTGTGTTATTGCGGGATAAAATGTGTCTTGAACTTCTTCTCACTATAGTATTAGAAATAGCACACCAAATACTCATACAAGGGCTACTAAATGCAATGTGAATGCAAATGCAATGTAAGCTAAGAACAATGAAATGCTTGTAACAAAAACTTTGGAAACTGAAACCAAAAAATAAATAATAGCAAACAGAAACTTGGAAACTGAAATTGAAATGCTAGAAAATGCAATGCAGATTATGCATAGGGATTGATTCGCCCAGGGTGGCGAATGAGTCCCAATAGGGATTTTTTTGAGATTTTTTTAGAAAATTTCAATTGAATTTTATGCTTTTTATGTTGGATACATTCTATGTACTAAGTTAAAATGAATATTTTGAATGACTTCCAATGAAATGAGATGCAAAAATGTAAGCTATATGAACTTTCACTAATGCATAAACAAGAAAATAAACACAACACCATAACACCAAGATTTTTAGGTGGAAACCCTATTAGGGGAAAAACCACGGTGGATGACCAATCCACAAGTATGATCTGAGTATACTCAAAATGAAGATTACAAAAGGGGAACGCACTTTCATTTAGGTGCACTACCTAGAGCTCACTACTTAAGGGTAGGCTCACTGCCTTATAAAGAAAATCATATTAAAACCATCTGAATGTTTGAACTGAGGAAGTTAGCATCTATAAAATTTTTATTATAGTTTTGGTTAAGCTCAATATTAGATCTATTAACCAATAAACTGATTATGCACTTTCACTTTGTTCTGCTAATACACATAGCATAGATCTTCTATGCGCAAGTGAAATTGTGCATATTCACTCTTTTGCTTTGCTCTTATTCACTATTCACATCAATAAACACATCACTAACACATCAAAATGATATAGATGATCATATATATATATGCAACATAGGATTCAATTACACTTTCTCGACTTCAATAGAACACAAGAAAATTACAACTATCAGCCTCAAATTATGAAAGATATGTAATGCGTACCCTTAATGGTCGGCCACATCCTAGCTAGAACCCAAAAAAAGATGTAAAAACATATAAATATTTAACTAATTGTTTCTCATACATCCATCACTTAATACATTCAAGAGGTCAGCCACAATACAATAAAATACTGAGAACAAGTCAACCAAATCTTCTAACTTTCACACAAACCGATACGATCCGCTACGCTTCTGTAGAAACAAATATAATATTCCTATGAAAAATCCCTAGGATACGCAATACAAAATAATAACCTAAAATCATCATGCAGATCAATGAACACTGTGTTACCGGATACTCTATTTTGCTTAGACAATCTTCAATCTTCCTACCAGTATGATCAACTAATAGTGTGTGTATATGATCATCAATTAGGATTTCCATCAATGACAAAACCAAGTGATACATGTAGTTTCTCTTTCCAACAATCTCCCCCTTTGGAATTGATGGCAACACTTAGTGAAAAATGGTTGTGTCAGACTAGTACCAAGATAGACTGCACTGCCTTCTCAAAATTCAAAAAATTCAATTCTCCCCCTGAGATGATTAGGATTTTTTCACTCCACTCTTCTTCCCCTTTGACATCAATGGAAAAGGTAGGGGTCACATACCAAAAATGTGTCAACTCATCAAAACTGCTATGCAAAAATGTTACCTTAACTTACATGAACTGAAATATGTCTACAAAGTCCTTCAACTGAACCAAGTTTGTATCTCAAATTATTTTGAGGCTTTCTAGGATTGTGATATAACCACAAATTAAATAATATTGTATCTTTGTGGACTCTAGGTTGGCTATATTAGCAACTCCTATAGACTATTTTCTTTCTTTTAGAGCACTGGTCAATATGTCAGGTTTTGGACAAATTATTCTCTTGAGTTCACAAGTCCTTGACATAATTTTATCATTTTCATGCCTTAGACCTTTTATCTTATCAAGTAGGGACATCACTTCGCTCTCTATCTTTCCAATTCCACCAGTTAGAGGATCAAATTTTTTAGATATGGTGCTTAACTGGTTTTCCAAATCTTTCACCTTTTTCTCATTTTCTTCAGTAAACTCCAAAAAAGATAAACATGCTTTGTAGATTTTACTACCTTCTGATAAAGAATTCTACACATTTTTTAAACATGAGGTTAAAATTAATTTGTCTTGGAAAATCATCTGCTCCAATCCATCAAAAAATTTGACATCAAATTCATTCTTCACTTTCACCATGGCTGACTTTTCTAACGACTCAAAGTGAGTGTCAACTAAGTTGATAAGTCTTTTCAATCAACTGGAAGATGAACTAGTCAAATCTTTCGCATATGATGGAATTATCTTCTCCAGTACTTACAATTCCAGACTTAGTAGTTCATTGTTCTCAATAAGAGATTTCAATATCTCTTCATTGGCTTGAGCATGAGCAATCTTGGCTACTTTCATTTTCTGGATTGGAATTAAGACAAACAGATTGATAGGACCTTCTATCAGTTTCAGATCTATTTCTTCCTTTTTTTCAACCAAGAATTTCTTTACTACCTCAGCAGTGTCTCTTCCTTCACTTTTCTTTTCTTCAACTGGATCACGAATCTCAATTTTATTTTCTTCAGCTATTACTTTTTTAGTTGCAGGTTCTGATTCGCCTTCATTTATTTCCAGTTCCCCAACTGATACATTTTTAGAATTTTCAACTTCAATAGACTTTTTGTGTTGTCTACCAAAGGAGGAATTTGAGTATACTCAATCTTGTCATCATTTGTCTTCTTTTCATTTTCCAGATCTACTACAGTATTTTCAACATTTTTTTCTTCCGATTCCCTTTTTGGACCAGAGGGTACTTCTTCAACATGTGCCTCCTCAGCAACTACATAAATTTTCTCATTTAGCAGGTTTTTTTTGAGAATTTGCTCAGTTTCTTTTATCACTTCATTTGTTTTCCAAATCAAGAGCTTGCTCACTCTTGTTTTTCTCTTAAATTCTTTATTTTTTCTTTTTGAGAGTGCCTTCATTTCATTTACTGGCGTTACCAGACAAAGCTCTGCTAAGATCCTTTCTCTCATTAACTCTTCTTCATTCCTAGCATTAACTCTTCTCATCTCGAATATGTCATATAAGCTTTTTGGTAGATTTGGCATTATTTCTATCAACACTTTATTGAAAATGTGCATATGCTCAATAGTTTCCTCTTCAAGAACTCTTCTATCAGACTCACCAGAAGACTCATACCATTCACAAAGAGGTTTTAAATTTCCATCTTTGATTATAGCTTTTTCAACTACTTTAGCTAGTACACCTAGTTTGTTGATAATTGCTTTCTTCTTTGCTTGGTTCTCTCCACCGAAAGACTTGTCTTTTGTGATTGATGTTGCCTTGGTGCCTTGATGTCTGATTTCTTTTACTTCTTCATCAAACTTTGTTTCTTCATCCTTGGAGACATTCATGTACAATCTTTTTCTTTTTCCTTTCTTTCTCTTCCCATCTTTACCGGATCCCTCAGTTTTCATAGGGATTGGTTGAGTTGCAGGGATTGAATAAGGTGTGGAGCTCCTATTTGTTCTAGCTTGAGAAGATCATGTTTCTGGACTAGCTGATTGACCTTTTTCTATTTCCTTAGTTGCATGCCTTGCAGCTTCATCCTCTTGCCTTTTATTTCTTCCTTCTTTTAGTAATTCAGGAAGTACTCCCATACTTTCTACAAGAATTTCAACTTATTTTCTGACTCTTTTAGTAGTCAAGGGATTTCTTAGTTCATTGTGCACCTGCTTTTCTTTCTCTGCATAGGCTATAAATCTTTCCTCTGTCAGATCTACCGGTTTGCTCAATATGTGTTGAGCGTACATATCCAGAACTTTTCCATCGACTTCATATCCCATGGGCATGATCCAGATTATACTTGGATCAACTTCCTCCATCATACACTGATCAATACTCACCATGAAGCAAATAGAGTCCTTGTATTTATCCACAATAGAGGTGGGAATTCTTTCCCTTGGTTGTATCATAGACTAAAATACTTTGAATTATCCTCAGATAGTTGCATTTCTTGCTTTGATATCTGAAATACTGTATATCAAATCACTGATCAATTCAACTACTGGTTTGTCCTTTTTCCACTGAACTTTTCCAATTCCAAGAACTTCTCCCATCAAGTAAAAGAACAAACACAAAAGAAGGATACCATATTTAAAATATTTTTTCTTGTCTTTCTTTATCTTTGCTTGATTTTCCATTACTAAATTCTTAGCAATTCACAAAGGTCATACTCTGCGTTTTCTTTCACCATTTGATAAGCAACATAAATTGTTGTGTTGGATATAGAGTTCTCTCAGCTAGAATGATAAATTTTGTATCTAATGACCATGGATGTAAATTTCACATCTACATCAATAATGTTATCAATGGTCATAGATCTTCTATCATATGTTGATCCTATGGCATCTGTGACTTTATTTTTTCACATACCTGAGAATAGGTAATCCACCAGAAGAATTCAGAATGGTTACTGCACTAATAGCTTCCTTTGTAATTTTCAACGGAATAGTTAGCCACATAAATTCATCATGTATTCGGCTCAAAATATATCAAACCCATTCTGACTCCAAAAACACGAGAAATTTAACCATCTGAGTGAATTTCTTCATTTCCATAATTTTATGCTCTGAATTTACACAAAAATATTCGCCAATGATATGATGATTTTATAGATTCCTAAGGTGAGAATTCCCTAGTTCTTCAATATTTTCATGAATGTAAACCCTAAAGTCCTTTGTATGTAACACTTTGTACAAAACGGACGAAAATGCTCCTAGAGGATTGGTCTCAAGGGATTTGTAAGGATGCCACTTAAATTTATGTCAAGGTTGATCCTTAACTTTGACTACCAAAGGAGTATTCATTTTCCCAAATCACAATTTTGCAAAGTTTTCTGAAAAATACCTTTTTCACCGGATAGCAATTTGAATATTGAAAACACTTCTGATGCTTGAATCTCGCCTCAAATCGCCAATATTCACCTATTAGCTCTCTAAACTTCTTTTGTTTCAAATGCAAGGTAAAAATTGAAGTGTGAAAATTACCTTTTATCATTGACACACCTAAATCTTCTGTCGCAATAAATTCTTTAACCCTAATTTATCTGGTTACTTTGTATCAATACACCGAGATGGATAAAACATTTGCAGACCTTCAATTCGATAAACCATTTACTCCAATGATTTTAACAGCAATTTTTGATCATTTATGCATCTCCTGAACACATCTGCATCAGGTATCACTTGCATGTTAGGGGTTTATATGATTTTCTTTGACAGTTCCCCTAGGCCAAACACCTGAGACTAAATCCTGAAGGAATTACCAGAAGTAGGTTTTGGTGTTGGTACACTTTATTCAGTAGAGGGTTCTTTCTTTACCCATTTCTTCTACATTTGTTGCCTGGCCATATCTGTAGTGATTTTCCCTTTTCCTTTGATGTATTTCTACATATTTTCTTTTGATTTACCTAACCTTTTATGTTCCAGCAATGAGTTGCAATGTGACCAATTTTGTTGCAGTTGTAGCACACAACATTTCTCTTACTAGACCAATTGTTCCACTGATTTCCTCTTGACCTACACCGGTTAGCAGTATGGCCAAGTCTATTGCATGTATAGCATTTGATGTTTCTATGAAATTGATTCATCATACTTTTGCATTCATTTGACTTATGACCAATCTTATGATATTTAAAATACTGACCTAAGAATGATGGACCAATTTGATTCATTCTACTTTGGCATTGAGCAACCATGTGTCCAAATTTGTTACATTTGAAACAGTATCCATTAAATCTTTGAGCATTAGGCTACCTTACCAAATACCTTTCAGATTTGTTCCCTTGGTTTCCTTGTCTGAATCTTCTTTGCTCAAATTTGGAACTTTCTCCTTCTTCATATCCAAGACCTTGCTTGTCACCATGAGTCCTCTTACTTCCAATTAGTTCATCAAGCATGGAAAAACAAGCTTTGAATTTCTCTTTATACTCATTAGCAGCACCAAGTTCATTCCTGAGACTATCCATCTGGTTTTCAAGTGCTTCTTCACTATTTTTAGACTGTTCCAGTTCATTGTCCAATCAGCTACATAATTCAGATTTTTCTTTCAAGGACTGTGTCAAGTTCTCTTCATTTTTCTTTTTGTCTTCAATCTCCTTGGTCATCTTCATCATGATAGATTCCATCTCATGTTTTAGAATTGTATTCTCTTTGGTAAGATTTTCACATTCTGTTGTCTTTTCTTTCAAGGCATGATTAATTTTTTCTTCTTCAATGCTCTTACTATTGCTCTACTTGATCTGATCACATAGGTCCTTTCTCTTCTCTCTAGACTTGTTGATTGTGTCTTTTAGAGATTCAATGAATTTATTAGCATCTGATAGGTTTTCTTTTAATTTTTGAACTTCATCCTTTGAGTGATCAAGATCATCTAGGGCCACCAAAATTTGATGTTGAAGACTGTTTGAGTCCATTAAAAAACCTTTCAAGACATCCCCAAGTGGTTAGACTTCTTTTAGAGGAACTAGCTCTTATACCGATTTTTGGAAACAAGCTACATTGAGAGGGGGGTGAATAATGTTTTTTGCAAAAATTAACTTCATTAACCTTTTTCATCAAAGCATTATAATCATTCAACCATAGTGCATAAACAAAAAAATAAACACAACACCATAACACCAAGATTTTTATGTGGAAACCCTGTTAGGGGAAAAACCACGATGAATGGCCAATCCAAAAGTATGATCTGAGTATATTGCATTCAAGCATACTGCCTAGAGATCACTACTCAAGGGTAGGCTCACTTCCTTACAAATAAAATCAGATTAAAACCATCTAAATGTTTGAACTAAGGAAGTCAGCATCTGCAAATTCTTGATTACAGTTCCGATTAAGCTCAATAATAGATCTGTTGACCAATAAACTAATTATGCACTTCTACTTTGTTCTGCTAATACACATAGCATGGATCTTCTATGTGCAAGTAAAATTGTGCATCATCACTCTTCTACTCTGCTCTTATTTGTTATTCGCATCAATACACACATCACTAACACATCAAAATGATACAGACGATCATATATATATATATATATATATATCTGCAACATAGGATTCAATTAAACTTTGTCAACTTCAATAAAACACAATAAAATTACAACTATCGGCCTCAAATTATGAAAGATATGCAATGTGTACCCTTAATGTCGGCCACATCTTGGCTAAGACCCAAAAAAATATGTACAAACATAGAAATGTTTAACTAATTGGTTCTCATACATCCGCAACTTAATACATTCAAGAGGTCGGCCACAATACAAGAAAATACTGAGAACAAGTCAACTAAATATTCTAACTTTCATACAAACTGATACGAGCTGCTATGCTTCTGTAGAAACAAAGATAATACGTCAAAAAAAATCCCTAGGATTCGCAATACAAAATAATAAGCTGAAATCGTCATGCAGATCGATGAACACTGTGTTACCGGATACTTTGTTCTGCTTAGATAATCTTCAATCTTCCTACTGATATGATCAAATAATAGTGTTTGTATTTGATCATTGATTAGGGTTTCCATCAATGACAACACCAATTGATACATGAAATGTCTCTTGCCAACAAAAGGAAAGGGGAAAATGTTGTTGGGTTAGTGGATAGGGGTTTGCCTTGGTCAAACCCCTTGTTGGTAATTCAACCTTGAAATGAACTCAAATAGAAATGGATAATGATGAATGAACAAATGACAATGTTGCAACTCACCAAACCCTTCAATAATGAAAATATGCTTGAAATGGTTGCAATGGATGCAGATCTTGATCCTTTCTTGAATGATGTTGATCTTGAATGAAATAATTGACCTTAAAATGAACTCAAATATAAATGGATAATGATGAATGAACAAATAAAAATGTTGCAACTCACCAAACCCTTCAATAATGCAAATATGCTTGAAATGGTTGCAATGGATGTAGATCTTAATCCTTCCTTGAATGATGTTGATCTTGAATGAAACACTTCCTTTAATCATAAACCCCACATCATAATTGTTAGCTCAAAAATAAAAATGATGCATGAATTCCTTGACATGATGGTTGATGCTTGAAAGTTGCTCTAAAACACTTGATAATCTACCCTTGTATGCTCTTGAATGATCTTAAATACACTTGTAAACTCAAAATTTCTCTAAGGATCAATACTTGAATGCTTGGGGTTGAAAATGAGAGAAATAAACTTGTATTTATACTTAATTATGCAAGAATTATCGAAATTGCAACAATACAAGCCATCAAATCTATGAGGATAAAATCTCACCAAAAATTTGAATTAATTTTGATTTTGGGTCACACGGGACTCATTCTCCCAAGGTAGCAAATGAGTCCCATCAGACATAATGTATGGGACCAAAAACCAAAATATCTAGGTGGGACTCATTCACCCAAAGGTGGTGAATGAATCTCAGATCACTAAATTTGGGCCACTCAAGCCTGAAACACTTGAATTATGATTGGCTAAAGATTGGTGTCAGGGTTATCCTCGAAAAGATGCAATAAATGAGGCTTATGGAAACAAAATAGGGCCAATTAAAACATAAGAAAGCCCAATTATTAATGAAAAGCCTAAAAAAATGTGAAAGTGTGTTACAACACTTTACAACACCTTAAAAAAGGCAATATTAATGTTTATTTTAATTAAAAAGAGATTTCTTAGGTTTAGTTAATTAATAAATCCTTAGAAAAGTGTGAAAGTGTGTTACAACACTTCACAACACTTTAGCAAGATACCATTTAAATACATTAGTTCACAATGTCCCAAGACTTAATGTGAATATGTTAGGCATATTACAACACTAAATCAAGGCCAAGTTACGGGGACCTTTTTCTGTCATTATACTAGTAGAACCAATCGATCTATAGTTGAATTTATCCTTAGTAAATTAGACTATAATATTTACCATGAAAGGCCAAAACTTAAAGGAAGTTATATTCCTATTTGAAGATTTAACCATCACTAGGTGGAATTAGTATATGAATTAGTATACCTTATTATGACCAGATAGGTCAAGATTTGATTAAATATTATATTACAACAGTAGTATCTATCAAGGGTTATGATAAGAATTCGAACAAGTAGTTATAGCCAAGACCTATGAAGTTACATGAAAGTAACTTGGTTGTTCGAGTTAGGAATTACTAACTTAGATGAGTTAATTACTTATTGATTTTTCACATTCTAAGAAAGGATTCTTTAGTGGAACTAAACACTGGACATCTAATATAATAAAATGAAGAAGGCATATTTAGTTCAAAAATAATATTTATTAATTATATATGATGAACATTTTATCAATGTTATTAGTTGAGACCAAGAGAGTCTGGTTAAAGAAAGTGGCTCATCGGTATCAACTACTTATTCTTAGAACGGGAGAGGAGATACTCCCATGGTTAATATGAAGGGCTAAAATAAGTGGAATTTGCCAAGTTTCAAGAAGTTATGAGAACATAACTTGTGTTGAGTGTGAAGTCCAACCATTTCCATTTCATCTTCATCTTCTCATGACTTTTCATTTTCCTTGAAGAGAACATTATATATTATTTTGCTCGGTGATAGACGATGACGTATTGTATTCTTGTTGTTGCAAATAATAAGAGCTATTTTCCCTACTTTTCTCATGGATGTAGCCAATATTTGGTGAACCACATAATTTGGTGTTGTTTTTGTTCTCTATCCCTTTTGTGT
The DNA here is from genome assembly GCA_007115665.2 of Sequoiadendron giganteum. Classification (NCBI taxonomy): domain Eukaryota; kingdom Viridiplantae; phylum Streptophyta; class Pinopsida; order Cupressales; family Cupressaceae; genus Sequoiadendron; species Sequoiadendron giganteum. The sequence goes on along the minus strand of CM021109.1, from coordinate 557,475,837 downwards.
ATTGTTGTTATCGTTTTGTGAGTTATTTGATAATAATTATCTACACTTTAAACTCAACAATTGGTATCAAAGATGTGGTGTTCGATCATTTGGCATCAGAGAATCAAGTTTCAGTGGGAGAAATGTCATCTGACAAAGAAAGTCATAGGAAATCACAAGGAAGGTCAAACTCCAGAGGGAGAGATGATGGTTGCTAGTATTGTGGAAAGCAAGGCCACATTAAGAATAATTGTTGCTCTTTGAAGAAGATTGAAAATTAGCCAAAAAAAGATGAAGTGAATTTGGTATGTGAAGAGGATATTGGTGCAACAATTTTTCTTATTTCACCCTCGAAAGAAATAGCAAGAAATATTTGGGTGCTTGATTCGAGAGCATCATTTAATACCACTCTGTGCAAGGATTATTTTAAAAACCTACAAAGCGGTGACTTTGATAAGGTCTTTCTTGGAAACAATAGATCTTGTGATTTTATTGGCGAAGGGGATGTTTTGTTAAAATTAACAAATGGAAATGGTTGGTTGTTGTGGGATGTTAGATATATTCCTCATCTTAAATAAAACCTAATTTTAGTTGGACAATTGGCTTCTCAAGGATGTAAATTCACTTATGGATCTAATATATAGTAAAAAAAGGGGCCTTGGTAATTGCTCAAGGAAGCAAAATAGGTACCTTGTATATACTTGAGAGTGATTTTGAAGTGGGAGTTGTTCATTCCATGCCAACTCCTCCATTGAGTGAGATTTTTGCTGCAATAAAAATGTTCTTGGATAGGTTAGATGATGAAGTTGAATTATTTGTTGAATAATTCCTTAACATCTTGGAATCTGATCAAGATGAAAGAAATGATACAGATAAAAAAATGTTGATGTTGATATCGTGAAAGCTGTAACTATGGGAATTTTCCTAGGGTTAGCAAATCAAATGCAAAACATAAAAACCCAAAGTGATAATGAAGTACAAAGGAATAAAATGAAAACAAATGAAACAATCTCACCAAAATGTCTTCATTCTCCATGGATGACCTCCATTATACCTTGTCAACTTGCTGAAAATGTGATGTTTCCCTTAGATTTATGATGAGAAATCTAATGACAATGACAAGCCCTAAGCAAATGTTGAAGGATTTGAGTAACTACATGCAATATAATGCTATAATGCAACTAGTAAGCCTCTAAAATATGTCTAAATTATGCCAAATGAGATGTAAATATGCCTATGACAAAATGACAACAGTGAAAGAGCATGAGGTTGTAATATTATGAGGTTTCAATATCATGAGGTTGCAAGATGACAAAATGAGACCAAAATTGCCATTTTATAGAAAATGCAATTTTGAGTGACTGGTCAAGATTAAAAGTTGACAAGTGCCCTAGAATCAATGGACAAGATTCAATATGACAACCCATAATTAGGGTTAGGGAAACATTAGGTCAAATGTGAAATGAATGGATAGGATTGATTTTTAGAAAATCAAATCAAGGGTTGATAATGCATGTGACAAGAGATAAGATTGGCACAGAAAAAGAGGTGGCTGGAAAATCAAATAATAATAGAAATTACTTGATTTTTGGAGGACAAAGACTATTTTTAATAAAAAAATAAATTTAATTCAAAAGGTGGGGTCACATGAGAGTAAATAATTAATTTGAATTATTTACTAAAAAGAGGGAAATTAGAAAGTGGGACTATTTTAAGTAAATAATTTTATTTAAAATAAGCACAAACAAAGAGGTGATAGGAGAAATTAAATAATAAAAATTATTTAATTTAGGTGGCTAATTAATAATTAAATAATAAAGATAATATTTAATTATAGAAGAATGTGACAAAGGGAATCTTTTGAATTAAATATAATGATTTAATTCAAAATTTAAGAGAGTGGACCAAATTAAATAAATAAAATTCATTTAATTTAGGAGAGAAAAGGCTAATGAATAATTAAATAATTAAAAATAATTATTTATTTATAGTGGAAAGTGGACGAAAATTAAATAAATAAGAATTTATTTAATTTTAGAAAGAAGAGGACTTAATTAGTGGCGTAATTAAATAAATTAAATTTAATTAATTAATCAGGGAGGAATAAAGATAAAAGAAAATGAATTAATTAAATAATTAAAATTATTTAATTAATAGAAGAATTGTGACTTTAGAAAATAATTAAATAATTAAAATTATTTAATTATTAGAGACAAAAGGGAAAATGATGAAGAATTTAGAAATCGCAAGCCTGGGACAATTTTTAATGTCTACATTTTGCCCCTCTTTGTCATAATGCAATTTATCATGTTGTGAAAAAGAAAACAAGTTAAAGTCATGCCCCAGTACCAAATAAAATGAGGAAGAATGATGAGGGGGGGAACGTATGCCCCCTTGAGAGAAAAATTGGGTTCCAAGAACAAAAGTGTGCTCTCAAAAATGGACGAGAAGAATAGAAGATGACGAGGCAAGAAAGTGTTAGTGCAAAATATATGGATTATAAAGATGCACACTAGATGAAATATTAGAGGGGAAACAAAGAAGGGTGGGATGGGAAAATAAACCTTCAACATTTTCCAAGGTACTAATAGACGTTGATCGAATCATCATTGGGTGGTAAAAATGACACAAATGGACAACCAACACCATGGTATGACATAGACCAAGGTGTGTAAGGTCATCCACTTGAAAAATAGACAATCGCAGACAAGGAATGTCCTAACTCATACTAAGGGTCATGTTGCCCCGGTCTTTTTGTTAAGACAATCCACAGATAACAGTCAAAGAAAAATAGAATAGGTCATGAGACGTCATCGCACCTCTAAATCCTTCATGGGACATCCTCAAGGTAGCTAGTAACATGATCAAAATATAAGTCAATAAAAAGATAAGACAAAATAGCCAAAAATTAATAGCCATTTAATTGTATTTCCAATGTTTGTTTACAGAAGATTAATTGTTTGATAGTTTGACATTTTTGACAGTTTGATAGTTTGATGGTGCCTTAGGTCAGGAAGGACACATCCTGAAAAGGCAAATGAAATTTTCACGAGGTCCAAATCCAAGGACACATCTTGAAAAGGACCAAAAAGTGACGAGATTGACATTTTCACTACTATTTTGGAAAGTTGACTAATTTTGACTGTATGATTGATTGGCTTATATTGTTTTATTTTGACCAATTTTGACATTGAAGTTTTGAATGACTATCTTGTGTCAAGTGCGACTATGTCTGCTTTCTTTGACCAGCATGACTATGTTTGACTTATGATTTTTATTTTGATAAACCTAAAAGGACTGACCTAATGTCTCAGGGACTCATTGACCGATGGCCTTGCCTACGTAGAAAATGTGCAAAGACAACGTAGTTCAAACTAGGATAAAGATTGACAGACTTGACTTACTGGACTGATGGAACAAGCATTAACTTTGTTTTGATACTTTTTTGACACTTTCTGAATATTTTTGTGTTTTCCTCAAGACATTTTTCAATTTTTAGGACTTTTTTTATGTTTAGGACGTTTTTTCATGACTTTTTCTCATTTTTATGACTTTTTTTATTTTTATGACTTTTTCAAAACATTTTACGAGGATCAAGACAAATGCTTGTGAATGATGTTGACGCACATGAATCCAAGGACAACCATGATTTTTCCACTAGTCAAGCTAAATACCGATTGACAGGTGACGATGACAATGACAACATTGTTTGACGTGGGAAGGACACATCCTGAAACAACGTGAAAATGACAATGATATGACAAGAGGATAAAATTTTGAAGCAAGGCCAGGGACAAAGCCAAGGAATTTTTTCGATGATGTGTCAGGTTTTCCATATTGTTGCATTTGGAATGAATTGATGAGGACTAGATGGGATGACGAGGGATCTTTAGACCATTGACAAGGGAAACTAAGATGGGTGATATGTATAAAAGGACAATGGATGGCTTTAGTAAAAGATAGGAGACATGGATGGCTTTAGTAAAACATAGGAGACATGGATGGCTTATGTCGTATAAGGATAATTTTTTTTTGTCGAGGTATGGACCTGGATATTGTTATGAAGGCAATGACATGATATTTCATGAAAGTGTATGAACAAAGGATAGACATGTCAAAAAAAATTCCCAAAGCATGATTTACATTTATACTATAGTCCTTATGAAGATCAAAGTAGGTGGGAAAATGGATGAAATGATAGGGCTTAGATGGATGGACGGAAATGTCAAAAATGTCATGTGAAGGGTACAGGAAATAAGACAAATTGCCCCCAAGTGTAATGGTTTACATAGATAATTTATTTACACATGATGCTTGTTTTCTAGGTTTTCATCACGGTACTTATCCAAAGCGCCATAAGAATGGTTTTCACTATTGGACGAAATTTTTCTCTTTATTAGTTTTTTCTTTTTTTTTTCTTTCTTTTTTTTATTTTTGTATTTTCTGGATAGCCTTGATGCTCATTGATTATTTTGAAGTTGTTGTCATTGTCGATGTAGAGACAGGTGCCATGACATGCCAATAATGACCTTTCTGAAGTAGTTGCCTTGTCAGGATCATAGCACTTGCATAGAACTAATCGATTTCATTGTGATCCTTTTTGATACTAGACTAGGCCTTATCAAAATATACACATTGGGATAGATTGCCATGAGAGTCCTTGTGATAAAGAGTTTTTGCCAAGATGCAACAAATTTGTGACATGGGATGTTTGGACTTTAAGCAAGATGTAGGATTATGATGGATGATGGTAGAAGTGGATGGATTGTTTAGCATTTTGGATGTAGGAATTTTTATTTTCCAAACTTTAAGTGTTGGATGGTGGAGTTTGGAATTTTGATTAGGATAATGTTTGAGACCAACACTTTTTGATGCCTTGCTTGATGACCATTTCAAAGGAGGTGGACATTTATTATATGTGGGAGTCCTCTTGTCTTGTGGCTCCACATTTTGATTGGTTTTTCACATATTTTCTTTGCTTGATCCATTTTTATTTGGGATCCATTTTAACTTCATTTTTTCACTTGTGTTTTTGTACTCAAAGGCCTTTGACATTTGATTTTGGACTTTAGACCTGTAAGAAATTTATTTTTGTTGGTTCCAAATGGAAAGTTTATTTATGTTGGAATGATGGTTTATGATGTGGATGGACAAGGTGTTGGCAGCAATCTTATGACAAGGACTATTCATGACACCCATTTTGATGTTTGTATGAGATAAAGTTGCCCCCAATATCCAAGAGGGACCACTAACATCATTACATTCTCTAACTAAGGAATAGCCAAGACCTTGATGTCTATAATTTTCTTGAAGTTGTACGGGTTCTAGAATTCCTTGCTTGTGTAGGCCTAGTCCTTTTCCTTGATAATGCATGCTTTGACATATTTTGTTTGCAATGGGGCATTTTCCATTCTGGAAGCAAGATGTGAACCCATCATTATGTATGTGGAAACTAATGCTTGGAATTTTCTTATATGCAAGAAAGCCTGCTTTGACAAAGATAGATGACCCTAGTTGATAAGATTTTGTAACTTCATTGACATGTTGGCTAGAGACTTGATTAACATCTGTGGTATGATTTTGTGACATGTCAAATTTAGATGATTATGTTGGTGTTTCCAAGTCGATGTCAAAATTGTCTTCATGGTCATTGTCATACAGTCCACTGAATTCATTTATAGCATGATCATTTGAAAATATTTCTAGAATAGTAGCCTCTTGTTCTATAGGAAGATCATATATGTTTCCCATGGAGGCAAGTGTCTCATTTTTGGAAGTGTCAATATTGAAAGTTTGGATAGGGTCGTCTTCAATTTTTTGGTCATGAATGGCATAAAGGTCAAGAAGTGGGTCATTTTGGACTTATTGATCAAGGATAGTGCCTTGGTCAAAGATGGGGTTGTCTTGGATGACATGATTGGAAATAGGATCTTGACCAAGGATAGGTTCATCTTGGATAACATGGTTTTGAATGGAATTTTGACCAAGGATGGATGTATTTTTTATTTCATGATTGTCTAGGAGGACTTTTTGAATGGACTTAAGGATGGGATCATGGGATGGACAAATTTGATCTTGACATGAAGTGGGAGTTATGGTGTGATGATTTGGGTTTTCGTCTTGACATATCTCCTCAGAGTTAGACAATGGAATGTGACTTTGGACAAGGATAGAATTTTCTTGGCTAGGTGTGTGTTGGGATGGAGTGACTTGGAATGGATTGGTGGATATAATACTAGGATAGGATGTGGATACTTGGAAAGGGTTAGTGTATGAAGGACTAGGATTGGATGTGGATAAAGGACTAGGATAGGACGTATATGAAGGACTAGAATAGGACATGGGGGCTTGGAATGGATTGATAGATGGCCGATTTCCCTTGTCAAGGTTAGGATAAGAACAATAGGTGGACTTTTGTTGTGGACTTATGGTAGGATTTGTGTTAAAGAACACTTGATAGTTAGAGTGTATGGATGGAGGACTAGGACATGAATTGTTGGTAAGATGGATATTTGGGTGGTTGACTATGGGTTGTGGATTTGGACTTGGATTAGAGGTATAGTGTTTTGAAGTCCCTAGCTAGTTGGGCTTGACCATTACTAATAAATTGGCATTCAATTCGACTAGAAAGCATATCAAAGTGGCTTGAAGACATGATAGTAGATGGCATGACGCTATGCTTTATGCAAGGTGACAATGCAAAGTGATAAAAGGGGATGCCTTATGTCAAATAATTTTGAGGAAAGGTTAACTTAAGCATTCAAAGTTTGGCCAATGTGTCAATTTGGATTGTCAAAGGACTTTCTTGTAGGATTAAGTGACAAGGTGACAAAATTACAAGGATCACAATGACCAAATTATTGATTTTTATAATTTCAGAATGAGAGCGTTTTCCAGATTTGTCAAGGATGTTTATTTGTTTGAATGTTTGAGAAGACACCTAGAAAACACAATATTATGTCTTTGATAAAACACAATAAAGACAAGCACAATCCAAGGTTAGGCAAGGACTATATTAGCTAGATTCCATGTGGGTTTCCCCAACCGCACTTATTCTTAGTGTGTGAATCCAGAAGCTTGGTCGTGCGGGCTCCCCCTTACATTGCACTCACTTCTCAGGCCAACCAAGCTTCCAACCCCCCATAAAACTCCCATGGCAGGTTGATCACCTCTACTAAGAACTACAAGAATGTGGATGCCTTCACAACGACCGTTGTTACACTAGCAAATAGAAGGATTTTGGCTACTACACAAAGGTGTTTAGTTCGGGACCCCCGTTCGAGTGGTCATACATGGGGCACAAGATTAAGCTATGTTTAGGAGGAACTCCAGCCTGAAGAGGTTACACTCAATAGGGTTTTGGGGAGCACTACTTGGTCCGTATAACACATTTGCACTTGTAATCCTAGGTTTTGCCTTAGGATTCACATTTATATACCGGTCGAGGGTAGCTTGACTAAAGAGCTCCGCTGCTGATTTGAGTTGCCTTGGGGTGAGTACTTTTTCCCACCAAGGAAGGCCCAATGCCTAGAGTCAATAATAGTTTCTCTTACACCTAGGATCACACAAGTGTGCAAGGGGAGAGGATACTTCTATTATTGAATCGGGGTGACACAAAAATAGATGGGTCTAGTTTTTTTATCACCTAGTTTGCACAAGGTAAGAGCATAATCACCTACCACCTTCAAGCACAATCAAGCAAAGTTCTTTAACCCCCTAATTAAATCTAAGTGAGACAAGCGAAGGTTCTTTTTAAAGAACCAATGGAAGTGTTTGTTAATATAAAACAAGCACAAATGGTTTCAAAATAAAATTCTTGGACAATTGAACCTACGAAACCACTTATTAGTAGTCTAAAAATATATCTTGGACCCACAAAAATTTAGAGCATTTTTTTTTCACTTGATCCAATTTGTCATTTGAAGTTTTTTTTTTTGCACATTCACAAAACCAACAACCAAGCCAAAATCCTAACAAGATAATTGATCATTAATATTAGAGGGTTAGCTGGTCAAAATAAATTTGATTTTTGGAACTATTTTTTTGCATCCAAAATAAAAACACAGAGAACATACCCTTTTACTAAAATTTAAATATCTTTCCAAAAATGTAAAGAAATCCAAAAAAAATGTTGTTTTGCGTCTAGAATTTTTTTATTAAAAATTCAAAAGAGGTCCAAAAAAATTATTTTTTTACTAAAGGTTTCTAACATTATTCCAAATCTGCAAAAAAAAAGATTGTGAACAGATCTACAACCGTTTGTGAGATATAAGGAAATCATTATGAAACCCTAATTTTGAAAGATCTATTTTTTTCTAATTATGTTGCATCCAAATTAAAAACATAAAGAACAAACCCCTATTGAAATTCAGAGGGCTTTCCAGAAGTGTAAAGAAATTCGCAAAATTCGTTAATTTTCTCTCAAAATAAATTTTTCATGAAAAATAAAAAATTAATTATAAAAAATTAAAACCATCTCAAAAAAATATTGTTTTTGGACTAGAAGCTCTTGATATTGTTCCCAACTTGTAGAAATTTTTTTGTCAAACAATATGTAGCATTTTGAGAGATATGGTTGAATCTTTGAAAACTAGGGTTTTATCCCAAAATAATGCAAAACCTACAACAAAAAGGATCCAACTCCAAAATTCCTCAAAATTTGTCAAAATATGTCAAGTTCACCAATGTAACTAAGGTAATTTTCCTAGGGTTAGCAAATCAAATGCAAAACATAAAAACACAAAGTGATAATGAAGTGCAAAAGAATAAAATGAAAACAAATGAAACAATCTCACCAAAATGTATGCATTCTCCATGGCTAACCTCCATTATACCTTGTCAACTTGCTGAAAATGTGATGTTTCCCTTAGATTTATGATGAGAAATCTAATGACAATGACAAGCCCTAAGCAAATGTTGAAGGATTTGAGTAACTACATGCAATATAATGCTATAATGCAACTAGTAAGCCTCTAAAATATGTCTAAATTATGCCAAATGAGATGTAAATATGCCTATGAAAAAATGACAAGAGTGCAAGAGCATGAGGTTGCAAGATGACAAAATGAGACCAAAATTGCCATTTTATAGAAAATGCAATTTTGAGTGAATGGTCAAGATTAAAAGTTGACAAGTGCCCTAGAATCAATGGACAAGATAAAATATGACAACCCATAATTAGGGTTAGGGCAACATTAGGTCAAATTTAAAATGAATGGATAGGATTGATTTTTAGAAAATCAAATCAAGGGTTGATAATGCATGTGACAAGAGATAAGACTGGCATAGAAAAAGAGGTGGCTGGAAAATCAAATAATAATAGAAATTACTTGATGTTTGGAGGACAAAGACTATTTTGAATTAAAAATTTAATTTAATTCAAAAGGTGGGGTCACATGATAGTAAATAATTAATTTGAGTTATTTACTAAAAAGAGGGAAATTAGAAAGTGAGACTATTTTAAATAAATAATTTTATTTAAAATGAGCACAGACAAAGAGGTGATAGGAGAAATTAAATAATAAAAAATATTTAATTTAGGTAACTGATGAATAATTAAATAATAAAGATATTATTTAATTATAGAAGAATGTGACAAAGGGAATCTTTTGAATTAAATATAATTATTTAATTCAAAATTCAAGAGTGGACCAAATTAAATAAATAAATTTATTTAATTTAGGAGGGAAAAGGCTAATGAATAATTATTTAATTATAGTCGAAAGTGGACAAAAATTAAATAAATAAGAATTTATTTAGTTTTAGAAAGAAGAGGACTTAATTAGTGACGTAATTAAATAAATAAAATTTATTTAATTAATCAAGGAGGAATAAAGATAAAAGAAAATGAATTAATTAAATAATTAAAATTATTTAATTAATAGAAGAATTATGACTTTAGAAAATAATTAAAATTATTTAATTATCAGACAAAAGGGGAAATGATGAAGAATTTAGAAATCGCAAGCCTGGGACAATTTTTAATGTCTACAAAAGCAATAGATGGGCTTGTTGAGCAAGAGGTTGTAGGGGATGATATATCTACCTTGGAGGTTGTACTTTCTATAAATCGAGACTTGGTGGAACTATGACAACAGGTTCAGGTGTTGCAAAATCTATCTTTGGAAAATGAGGCAAATGATGAAAATGATAGTGGTGAAAAGTTGACAAAGTTGTATGAAAGATTATAAATGATTGAGTCAGATGATGTTGGCCTTGGTAAGGCTTTGGATGAGACTGTATTATTTGAGGATAATGGTGCCTGGAATGGTGGATATGTTGACATGGAGCATGTTGGTGTGGAGGAGGAGAATTCACGAGAAGATGGTATAGAGATAGTTGAGGAGGTAATAGGAAATGATAGATGTTTCCAATTAGGAGGATGAAAGGACTTGCATCTAAATATAAAAAACATGAAATGCAAAGAATTCGGAGTATAGTGAACAACATGATGGAGGAGGTGTGGAGGGAGATTCAAAAAAGAGCATGTGGAAGCATTGCAAGTGCTCTGGTGTAGAGCGAGAGGGAAATCACATTAGGCGAGATAGCACTTGATGATTTCTTGGACAATGATAGAGTTGGCAGGGAAGACTCCTTACCCACTAATCCTCACGAAGATTGGCTCAATTTCCAGTTTAAGGCCACCCAAGGATCATAGTTGATCACTATGCTACCAAAAAGTGTAGCTTTTGACACTTTTTCACTCATTTTGACCTTTTTCCCTTGGATTTTGGCCTTGTTTTGCATTGGCCTAGTCTTCAATTCTCGCAAATCAACAACAATCCAATGGTGTTTTACAAATGTATTGTGAAGTGTTGCAATACATCTTCCCACTTTTCTAAGACCCTTTCAACACAATTCACTTAAATAACCCCTTTCCAAGCCTTATGCCAAAGTGTTGTAATGTATTTTTACACTTTCCTAGGCTTATCATCACTAATTCAACCCTTTTTAATGATAAATTAGTCACTTAATGTACTTATAAGTCTGATTTAAGTGTGTTTTCGGAGGCAAGTCTGATAAACATCATTAAACACCTTTTTATTCTTGACCACCACTTGAATTGGTCCAAGTGGACTAGGTCACCACCTTGGGCGACCTAGTCCCTTTTGACATAAAATTCAAAATTAAATAAAAAATGTAACGATAATTTTCCTACAAAACCCTAGTGTTAGCCTATCATGTGACATTTTTGAGAATTAGGGCATATCTTGTCTAAAAATGGGTTTTCACCTTCATTCCCCCCCGCCCCCACCCCCTAAGATCATTTTTCATCTTCACAAGCACTCTTTCATTCAAACTTCTCAAGCAAGCATTCAAGCAAAAGGAACTTCAAGCAACCTCCATTGGAGTTGATTCTTGCATGTTGCAAACATCTTCAACTAAAGGATTTGGTAAGTGTTTGTATTTGCTTCATCATTCAATCATCCTTTCCTTTCATTATTTCTCACTTGGATTTGATTACTACCAAGGGGTTTGACTAAGGCAAACCCCTATTCTCTAACCCTAACCCTTTCCTTCTCTTTGCATGTGTGTTTTTTAGGTTTTTGTATGCAAGTTTGTCAAGGAGAAAGGTGTCAAGAAGGTGTTTTCAACCCATCAAAGTCATTCAAGTCAACAAAGCCCTAGTTGAAGCTTGGAGACCTCTTTCAGCCCATTTTCTACAAAATTTGAACTAAACACCTATCAAAAACCAAAGTGAAAACTAAGGGCTCCAATCTCCACTTCTGAATTCTCATAAATTCAAAAATGCAATAGGTCTCCAAAAATAGCGACCTAGTCCCTCTGAATCTGTATTTTGGGGATTTTTGTGGATTTGGACACCCTTTTGCCAGAAACCTATTCCAGTAAAATTTCCTGGGAAGAGAAATAGGTTGTAAGTGTCCCTGTGAAGATTTCCAGCAAATTCTAGAACATTTTGGAGCTCCTCATCTGCAACCTTCAATACCCAGGTGCACCACTTATGTTATCTCCATTTTCTTTCCAATTTGCATACGTTTAGGTCATTTAATTTACATTGCATGTAGTTTAGATTTACATTACTTTACATTTCATAGTTAGTTTAGTTTCATTTCATTACAGCATCTAGCCACAATCCTCACACACAACACAACCTTATTCATCCCATACCCTTTGAATGCAATCACCAAAAAGACAATATCACTAGGTGAAAAAGTGTCATTCATCCTAGACCAAGCTCCTAGGTGAAAAATCAAGGGGCCTATTTGGGGGAATCCTCTTTCCATTTTAGCATATCCATTCTTTTTGGTGGTTCACTTTGGTGAACCTGGTCATACAACACTTGTTAATCTTCTAATTTTATAGTTACATCTTAGGAAAAAAATTGCATTGCATTAAAATTTTGCATTGTTTGCATCCTAGGGTTTATAAAATAATGCATTAGTGAAAAGCTCATGTTAGCTTGCATTTTTGCATTATATATTTTCATTACAAATTTTTAAAATTTAAAATTTTCACCTTAAGAATACATCATACAACCTGAAACACATCAAATCCACTCCAAAAATTCAAAAAAAATCAAAAAAATCCTTATTGGGACTAGATCGCCATTCTGGGTGACCTAGTCCCAGTTCACACTTTTAACTGCCTGCTACAGTATCAAAAACCTTATTTTTTTGCTTTCTTAGCCTCCTAGTATCATATACTATAAGTTTTGAAATTTTCAGAAACATAGGTTTTATGCTTCTAACTCAAAATCCTCACTTTAGGGTAGTCATTCTTGATATACCTTCCTCATTAGATATGAAAATGATTACATTTCTGAAATTGTGCTTAACATTGCTAAAAATAATTTTCACTTTTTCTTACACAATGTTTACATTCATTAAACTATGCATAAGTTTTCTAAAAGTACTTTTCATTCTTTCATACACATTGTTTACATTCTTAAAACTTAGCATACATTGGATAAAAATGTTTTGTATATTTGTATCTGCATTGTTCATATTGTTGAAAGATTGCATAAAATGGTTACATCTATTTGTCATTTTTGTTCAAACAATGCTAGTGTCATACAAAAATAGATATGTTAAGAAACCTTCCCTACCTTCTCCCTATGAGAGCGTTTTAGTGATAGAGAATACAACCTTGGACATTCCAGACAATCATATTAGTTCTTCCCCTAATCTCTCTCCTCTTGGTGATGCAAAGATTTTGCTGTCAAAAGAACCAATTAATGAGAGTTCTAAGAATCCTATTTGTTTCTCTCCTCTTACCTCTCTTAACAAACATGACATCACAATCATAAGGGATCATGACCATAACATTTATCCTTCTCCTAGTATCTCTCCTCTGTGTGAAGGAGATACTTTTCAGATAGAAAATACGATCGATGAATGTCATGAGTATCTTAGTTTTCCCCCTTCTCCTAGGGAACCCCTTATTAAACACGAAAAATTACACCATTGATTATTCTCCTACTTGCAATGGAGTACCTTTAGAAGAACCAACATTTGAATGTGAAGAACATTTGGTTTGTAGTTCTCCTTAAAACTCTCCTCCTAGTGATACTATCATGGTGCAAGAATGTGTGAACCTTGAGACCCATCCTTCAAACACAAAACCTTCCCTAGGAGAAGATAATCAAGTGACATTCAAAACCCCTTCACTAACAATTCATGCAAATAAAGACAAGATTCTTAAGATTATGACGACACAAGTGGGATCTCCTTTAATTAGTGAAACTCCTAAGTCACTTCTCATTAGTGAATCACACAAAAAACTATGAGATGTCTTGAAATCCATGATGAAATATAATCATAACAATGTTTTGCAGCTACTAAGTTGTAACTTAGTGACTCAAACATATAGGGGATTAGACATCACTCCTACGCCATTACCCTTTTCTCAACTTAGAGTCCCTAGTGTTGAGGACCTTAAAAAGACTCCTGATGATATATCTATATGGAAACTTATTAAAATTTCACCTACAATCAAATTTCTATTTCATGAAATGTTGCAAATACAAACGGAGGAGATCCAATCCTACATCAAGTCGAATAATGTCGCATCCTCCTCTCATCCCATGCAAGTAAGCCAATCTGAAATCACATTCTCTAAACATGAATTATCCTCACTTGAGATTCAACACAGGAATGATCCCTTAATGAAACTTTGGTCAGGCACACTCTCATCGACAATGGAACAAAAATCAATGTTTGTAGCATGGACAAAAATCTCATTCAACTTAATGATGTTTATATTCATGGCTTTGAAAATGTTCGTAGGCAATCACTAGGGATCACATTACCTATCGAATTTGAACCAGTAGTGTTGCCTACCTCTATCTATTTCATCCAAGGACCCCTTCCATACAATCTCCTCCTAGGGATACCATGGATTCATGTTATGAAATGAATCCCATCTACCCTTCACCGTACAATGAAATTTGAGTACAATAACAAGATATACACAGTTGATGTAGATGAACAAAGATATGAATCAACTAATCACAACATTTCCAACTCTCCTATTCCTTTCATTCCTAGATCAAAACTTATCCAAGTTGATGTTAATCCTTCCCCTACAAAAAAACTCATTTGTGATCATTAGGGGTCGTTAGATTCTACACCTCCTTTCAATACAAATTCAAAAATCTCACCCTCTTGGTCCAAAGATTCATATACAAACAATTCATTTTCAAATACCAATTCTAGTAACGATTGGGAACTTACGCCTCCCTTTAAAGGAGAGTGTGAAATCTCACAACCTAAACCAAAAACACCTTATGTTTTATATCCTCAACTTGGTTCTACATCAACAGCATTACCCCATGATGGTGATGGGGGCTATATAAATCCCATCCCTCATGAAGGAAAAACACATCACACTAAAAATTATTTGTGTTCTTCTACAGAAACCAATCCTTCTCAAAAGCACACAACCCCTTCATTTAAATTGGAAGATTGTTATGGTATCGGCTAAAATCTCCATCCTACACATGCATGCAATGTACACATGATGCCAACTGACATATCATACTCTTTCAAGAAAAATTTAGGGTTATCTCCCTTCTCTCCATTTAATTCAAACAATGAACTTCAAAAATCTCACAAGGTGTGGTGCTCTTCCTTGTGTTGAGGAACCTAATTCCTCTCCCTAATGTGTACCTTCATGTTATTCGGCTCACCTTTGTCCTGCACTAAGTCGGGGCAAGGGGTTAGGTAGCCTTGTCCTTGTATGTCACTTGTCATCACATCTTTTGACTAGAGTTTAACATCTCATGAACATACAAGAGAAAGCTTGGGATGTGGACGACATGTCTTAAGTTAACTCGCATGTGACATAATATCCTTTCCATGATGCAACCATGCTTGGAAACATATCACTAGGCATAGGGTTTTCCACGTTGGCTCTCATGTCCTTTCCTTTTCTTTTTGCATTTTTCCTTTCTCTACTTTAAAGAAATTGCACTCACAAACGGTGTGTAGCAATTCCTTTAAAGTGGGGGCATACATTGGCATTGTTTATTTTTGTATCTGCATTTTTTTTCTTTCTCCTTAGTTCCTAGTGTAGTCTTATCACTTAATATGATGTGTTTCTCACCTTGTGGATGATGTTGTGTGTAATGTCCTTCATAAGTGTGACTTATCTTAGCATATTACATTCCTCTTAGTGGCTCGATGCGACCCACTACATCCCCTAAGTTGGGAATCTTTTATCCTTTGATTGTTCCTCCCTTGGAGACATTAGACACAATGCTCCCTAAGTCAAAGACCTCGCATAATCTAAATAAGACTCCTTCAAACATCCCTTTTGCATTTTATTCTTTCACATTTTAACATGTGTTTTTGCATTGTGCATACATGGCCACCTTGCATAACACAGCTTGTCGTGTCATCTTGCACTTGTTCATGAGTTCTAAGCATCCAAGGCTTTGCTTGTCTCATGAACCGCAACCTTGTCTTTTGTGGTGCCTTATCAAATTTATCAGGAGGTATAACTTTAGTATGATTAAGTGGGAATCCCAACTAGTGGCATGAATTTCCCCATATCCACTTTTGTGTGTGTGAGTGTATACCAACCGTGTGTATGTATCTCACCCCTTTTCGACATTCTCACCCGGCAGACAACTAAAGTTCTCATCGGCCCAAAGTGAGTACACCTTTCTTTTCAGACAAATAGCCTCGATCTAATCCACAAATAGATGGACAAATGGTCAAAGATTGATCTGACTTTTACTCTCTCTCCACTATTTCACATCACTCTTTATGTGATCTTTTGTGCTTATTTTTAGTTTGCCATGGGATCTTGATCTTGGAGGCTTGATCATCCCTCTTGATCATAGTTATCTCACCTTACTAGCATGAATACATTGGATCATGCTCAACACGCATGATTCAGGTACTTTAGTGTGATTTTGAAGTAATTTCATCCTCTCACTAAAGTGGGGGCTAAATGTGTCGCCAAAAAGTGTAGCCTTTGACATTTTTTCACTCATTTTAACCCTTTTCCCTTGGATTTTCGCCTTGCTTTGCCTTGGTCTAGTCTTGAATGCTTGCAAATCAACAACAATCCAACGGTGTTTTAAAAAGGTGTTGTGAAGTGTTATAATACATCTTCCCACTTTTCTAAGACCCTTTCAACACAATTCACCTAAATAACTCCTTTCTACCCCTTTCCAAGCCTTGTACCAAAGTGTTGTAAAGTTTTGTAATGTATTTTCACACTTTCCTAGGCTTATCATCACTAATTCAACCATTTTTAATGATAAATTAGTCCCTTAATATACTTTTAGGTCTGATTTAAGTGTGTTTTGAGAGGCAAGTCTAATAAACATCATTAAGAACCTTTTTATTCCTAACCATCACTTGAATTTGTCTAAGTAGACTAGGTCGCCACCTTGGGCGACCTAGTCCCTTTTGACATAAAATTCAAAATTAAATAAAAAACCTAACAGGAATTTTCCTCCAAAACCCTAGTTTCGACCTATCTGGGACATTTTTGAGAAATTAGGGCATGTCTTGTATAATAAGGGTTTTCACCTTCATTCCCCCCCCTAAGATAATTTTTCATCTTCATAAGCACTCTTACACTCAATCTTCTCAAGCAAGCATTCAAGCACAAGGCACTTCAAGCAACCTCCATTGGAGTTGGTTCTTGCATGTTGCAGACATCTTCAACTAAAGTATTTGGTAAGTGTTTGTATTTTCTTCATCATTCAATCGTCCTTTCCTTTCATTATTTCTCATTTGGGTTTGATTACTATCAAGGGGTTTAACTAAGGATAACCCCTATTCTCTAACCCTAACCCTGTCCTTCTCTTTGCATGTGTGTTTTGTAGATTTTTGTATGCAATTTTTTCAAGGAGAAAGGTTCCAAGAAGGTGTTGTGAACCCATCAAAGTCATTCAAGTCAACAAATCCCTAGTTGAAGCTTGGAGACCTCTTTTAGCCCTTTTTCTACAAAATCTGAACCAGACACCTATCAGAAACCAAAGTACAAACCAAGGGTTCCAATCTCCACTTCTGAATTCTCATAAATTTAGAAGTGGACTACGTCACAAACAATGGTGACCTAGTCCCTCTGAATCTGTATTTTGGGGATATTTGTGGATTTGGACACCCATTTGCTAGAAACTTGTTCTGAAAAACTTTCTTGGGAAGAGGACTAGGTCGCCCATTCTAGAATAAGTGTCCCTGTGAAGATTTCCAACATTACAAAACACTTCAGCGCTCCTCATCTACAACCTTCAATACCCATGTGCACCACTTCTTTTATTTCCAGTTTCTTTCTAGTTTGCATACATTTAGGTCATTTAATTTACATTACATGTAGTTTAGGCTTACATTACTTTGCATTCCATAGTTAGTTTAGTTTCATTTAATTATAGCATCTAGCCACACTCTTCACACAACACAAATGTATTCAGCCTATACCCTTTGAAACATGTTGAGCTACATTACAAATAGTCATACTATGTAGATTACACCTATGTAATGTCCCTTTTTGCGGTAACCCTAATTCCTACCCTAGAAATACAATTTAATGTAGTTAGGATTACAACTTATCAATTAAGTGCTTCAAGGAGATGAATCTTGATTTATGTCCTGCAACCATGTTAGATAATATTGGAGCATAATTTATATAGCCAAACATATAATAAATATTTGTTTTCTATTTAATGCATCAAACATATAATAACTATCCTCATCTATTTGCTCAATACAATTACATAAGGAAAACCACATCATATTCAGGGAAGTTCAATCATAATAGGAATTGGATGGGGAAATGATAAGTTCGCTCGAAGCTATCCATCTAAGCCCAAGAGAAAATATGTTATCCCTCTTGGCCGTAATAGGTAGACACACATTCCTTCATCTCGGGATGGCATGCTTAGGGGATACACTTGTACCTACTTTCCTTATCCATTTGTATCCATCCTAATTATGATCGAGACCTCTCAAGTCTATCCAATAACCAACCATGTGAGAGTTGGGGAGAAGGTTATAGTAGGAGGCTCGTAGACATCCTCTCCCTAAGCTCAAGAGTGGATATCACCCCCTTAGCTCTCGATGGCATGACTCATCCACCCTGGGAGTGGCATACTTAGAGAGAAGTCTAGTACCTGCTCAACCTATTGGAATTTCCTCCTTTCTTCCTCATAGTTGCATGATGAGAAAAATAAATAGAAACTATACTAATAGGATTAGTGCATATCACAAGAATGATAAATATGAATAACAAATATCTAATTACATACAATAGCTATGATGAGAATAATAAATATCACTAACAAAATACACAATAGTGTTAGATAAATTATGATAGAACATATCACAATAATATAGTTAGGTATCCAATTCAAAATAAACATATCAGCAATTCTATAAGAGTAAATAGTAGCATGTATAATTTTATTATTCCAAAATGACATCAACTGAAATGAATAACATCAACTAGAATAAATATCATTATATATAAATTATTATTTTTCCACACTATCATTTAATTTCATGATATATTTACTAAACATTAATGTTGATGGTGAAAATGACACAAACAACGTTAAAAAAGAATATTTCTACTCTATTTCTTCTGAAAAAGAAAGACAACATGTAGTGGCCTAACTCCCAAGGTTCTGGTAGTTGGTTCTCAACTGTCTGGTGTCACTCAATCGGTTTATGCAACTGTAATATTCAACGGGCCTATGCTGGTAACAAAAGATTCAAGTGATGACTCATTTTATCAAACTATTTTGGTAAATCAATGGGGTTTCAAACAAAAGAAAAAGATAGATTAAAGGGATAAACCAGTAAGTATGAATCAAATATATCTATCATCCGAAAATATATCTTCAAGTAATGAATGTTCTTCCAATCAGATCAAGAAAACCATAGGATGACACAATCTATAGCATAATCTATACCACTGCATACATTTTAGGTACTTAATTAACTTCACAATTACATGTCATAAATATTTCAAGGACTTTTCAAAGCAACACGCATTCATTTATCATCAAGATTATAGATCAACAGACTTTAATAACTTCAATTCAATGACAATCTAACAAGATAATCTTTAAATCTGGTTTCTTCTAATGACTTTCATCACATAAGAAACTAGCATGCTTCAGCACAATCACTGGCATTCAGATAGATTATAACTTATCAGCCTTATCAAATCAAAACAACTCAATTGTAATACCATATTGCATAAAACCTGTAATTCTATTAACTGTAAAAAGATCAAGTACAAAGTATCTTTGTCAATCACTACAAAATTCTATCTCCTAATCTTAGGTAAGCCAATCCTATTCTCAATTAGCCGACCTTTACAATATGATACCCACAGGGTATTTATAGATATACAAAAACTCGAACTCCACTTCTATTTTAGGTCATCCACCTTTTTAGGAACCAAAATTCTCTTGGAAACTCAGATCAATTTGATCTTGAGTCTTTACATTATACTTTCAGTTTAAATAGAGAAAAGAAGATAGAAGAGAAAAAGAAGTTATGCGCCCCCAAGACTGCTAGTGCTACATGCAACATGCAAAGAAAAGGAAAATCTTGCATGCAAGGATTCATGCATGTGAAGTTGGATCTGTCATGAACTCACCGTAGCTGGTGAAGACTTGTTGTAATATATCTATTTCTGGCCCATCAATCTAGCTATCTTCAAATTTGATTCGATCCAATTCTGATGCAGAAAACTCCCTCATACCTTTTATCTTTATCAACTCTCTTCTAGCAGCTTTTATTTCTTCCTTGACCTCCACTAGTCGATCTATTATCAAATCTTCTCCATCATCTTCTTTCTGCATGAGTCCTTTGAATCTTTCATCCCATTTTTCCTTTATTTGACTCAAAGGCATGCCTTCTTTTGTAAATGCATTTGCATCTATAATAATGGCAATGACCGCTTCTAGCTCTTCCAATTGCTCAGTCAAATTATTAACAGCTTCTTGGGTCTCATCCTTATTTTTACACAAGAAATTAGTTCTAAAATGGAGTATACGAGAAGTTTTCTCCACAAAATCCTTATTTTCCTCCTCAAGTATCGATCATTCTAGAAGAGTAGTTAAAGGCAATGCACTCACTCTTTCTAACTTTTGACTGTATTCTTTATACTCTTCTTCTTGTTTCTCAGATGCCTCAATGTATTGATGCATCTCTTTTATTAACCCTTATGTGTCTTTATAGGCTTCAAAACCTTCAACCAAAACTTCACCTACCTCTCGGTTCAACTTGTCCATCCACCTGTCCACCATCTCTACTTTGCCTTTTACCTGCACCAAATCATCTACCTCCTTTTTACTTAATAAAATAGGAGTCTCAATGGTAGTTACCTGTTGTGATCTCGGAGAGGAAACATTTTTCAAGAATGAATGTAATTGATCCAATTGAGCCTTAAGCTCATCCTTCTTTTGTTTATCCTTGATCATTCTTGACATGGTTGTTGAAGCCACCACATCAATCAAGTTCATCTGTTGATTCCTAGTGGGCCTTCCCAAGTTGATGGTACTCAACTGATAATTTTTTAGATGCATGTCCCCTACCTCCTTTTTTGTCATTGGCATGGCACATTCAGCAACAATTTCTCCTTTGTCTATGAGTCGGGTGAATCTTGGCCTTCTTTTTAGGCCTCTCCTGCTCAATTCACTTCATCATATTCTCCTAATTGAGAGGTTGTGAAGATGTTACTGTCCTTTTCTGCAGGTCCAATTTTAGCCAAGTGGGAGCACTTGGAGCAGTAGTCATTATAGATGAAGAGGGAACAATGGTAGAAGGTGGCTGCATACTCACTTGAGATTGGGAGTCAACCCTCGATTTCTCTTGTTGCTCTTGCACTATATGCATTTGTACAAGTCTTTCAATCTCTTCCCTATCCTTTTGTTCTTGTATTTTCTTATCTTCTTCTTCTTTCCTCAACCTCTCTTCTTCCAACCGATCCTTCTCCACTTTTTCCTTCTTTATTCTTTCTCTTTCTAGAGCTTCCCTTTCTAATTTCTCTTTTTCCAAAGCCTCTAGCCTTTCTTTTTCTAATCTTTCTGCCTCCGAAGCCTTAAGCTTTTCTGCCTTTGCTTCTTCCTCTTGCTGCTTCTTAACCAGCTCTTTGGCCTCCTTTTCCTTCCTTATCTTTTCTGCTCCTTCCTCTTTTTGGCGAGCTTCCTCTGCAAGTTTTAACCTAGCAACCAAGATTTCCTTTTCCCTCTGGTTCCTTGCTTTCTCTTCCTCAAGGTCATGAATTTTCTATATCAATTCTAACTTGTCATTCTCTGCTTTAACTTTGAGCTCTTATTCTTGTTGCCTTCTTTGCTTCTCTACTTGATTAGCTACTACCTTAATTTCAACTTGCTTTGCCTTTAATTGTTGTTGGTGTAGTATAGCATCAGCTTGTACCTTAGCATCAATTTCCTTTTGTTTCTCCGCTACAGCCCTTGCATTGGAATCTCTTTTCGCATCCTCAAACAACTTCCATTGATCTTCGTGTGTCAAAATCTGCTCAATATCCTCTTCTAGAGGCATGTTCTCTTGCATATCCTTTTCTGACAGAGTCTCCTCTGAATCTGTCCCAACCTCCAGAACTTCCTTCTCCATTTATTTTCCCTTGTCAGCTTCAGCCATGCTATGAAGAGCTCCTTCTTGAATTTCTTTACTCTTCTTCCTTGTAATTGGGACTTGGGCGAATGATTCACCTAATGTAGGTGTTGAAATAGTAGATCCTACTAGAACATCTCCTTCTTGTGTTTCCTCTTCATCATCTACCGCCTCAAGTTCTATCTCTTCAATGTCCGGAGGAAGGAATTCTAATGGCTCTTTGGGAGGTGTCTTTCTTTTGATCCTCTTGTATCCCTTACCCTTTTTAAGGACTGGTCCTTGAGGAGCTTGAGTTCTTAACATTAACCACTGCACACTCCTATCCAACACTATCCTTCCAATCTTCTTAATATCAATTGTTTCTTCAACATCCCAATCAATTGGATCCAGACCCTTGGTGCCAATATTCAAAGCTTCATAGGATGGATCCAAGACAATTCCATCATCCACCAATGTGTCAGGAATGTTTTCTTTAACACCTAGCTTTGACATGAGTGAAACAGACAATCTTTCATAATTCTTCTTCCTTAGATCATACTCATCTTGTCGATCACTCCAGAAGTCTTCTAAAAAATTGAAATGTTTAGTAAACATTGAAGCCAACAAGGCATGCATCTTACCCTTTGGATCAAAATACTTACGAGTTGTGTATAATCCCAATTTCAACTGTATCAATTCATTGCAAACCACCTTTGCTCCTACCAAGTGTTGACAGTTATACTCACCCAACTTTATGGGAAACTTATGACATTCGGTCTTATGTTTGATCCCAAAACGAGCATTAACTCCAAGAGCTTGATATACAAACTCCATTAGCACTATCCTGTTACTGCAGCACCTTGGAAGCAAGTGTGGGTGGCCTTCAAAACCAAATAACCTGAAATATGTGAATTTGGGGTACTAAATGTACCAACATCCCCATTCAGCAATGAATGCCATGGTTTCTTGACTCAATCAGTATCCTGCATCTCCATTCAATTGGTTGATGATCACATATAAAAATGCATCATTGACTCTTCTAAAATGAGTCTCAGCAACTTGAAGAGACAACTGATCATAGTGCTCCCATACCTTCTTCTATCCATCCAAGGCTCCCATTATGCCCACTCTGTTCAAACCTAGGAAAATCCCCAATCTGGTTGTTGCATATACAATGTAAGAAGTCATAAAGAAAGATTTGGTCTGCCTAACATTAGTTAATTGATCATGAACAACATTTGACACAATCATCGGCCAGTCAAACTGCTAGGCTCCATTTAAGATAGTCTGGATGAAAGGAAACATCCACTTCTTGAACCGAAATGTATCTCTTTTCCTGAAAACTCTTGATAGCATCATGATTAAATCCGACACCTCCTTATAGAAATCTACCCTCTTTGGCTGGTCTGCGAGCTTGCTCAAAGATTGTTTTTCCGCCTTCAACCACTTTTTATTCAAATGAGATTTATTGGAGTCCTTATGCTTGCTATACTTCTCCAAGGCCTCTGCCTCAGTTAGCTGCACCAAGTTCTTGGGATTTGGAACACTAAATATATTTTGAAACATCTGAGGAGTAAGATCAATGATCACATTATTTTGTGAATCCATGCATAGTCTTGTAGCAGGATTGTAGGCACTAGCCACTGTTAAGATCAATTACGGGAATTGGATTGACAAAGGAAATATAGTAATATGTGCCAAGCCTGAATCAACAATCCTTTGCATCCTTCCTGTTAGATTTTCTCGTTCTGCAAATGTTTCTGCATGTAACTCCTCAAAGTTGTACTGGCCCAAGTTTGTATCAGTGATGTCTGACCAGTCTGATTCCACCTTGCTCACCTTCACAACCGAACTCCTATGATTATACCTCAAGGTATAAGGCAGGTTTTCTGGCTTTAACTTCTTTGGTTTTGGTGTTGCCTTTGATGTTCCTGTAGGTTGGTTCCTTCGAGAAGCTTCCCCTAATGTTCCTGACATCTTTCAACTTTCCTGCAAGAAAAACCTCTAATTAGATCTTTAGATATCATTATAAAACATGCTTTAAAACCCATACCTTTCACATATGCACCGGAGGCGAAACCAGGCAGAAACATAATCTAAACAGTCTCTTTTACAACACTGCCGGACTCGGAGTCAAAACCGATATAGATATTTCACTAATAATGAACGGGCTCGGAGTCAGAATCGAGAAGGTGATCGGAATCGGGATCGGAATGAAAAAACGGATTTGGTTTTTCTTCAAATTCTTATACTTTCATACTCTATTTCCATTCCGCCTCCGCTTCCGTCTAGGTTATCGCTATTTCAAAAGAAGACTTCTCATTATACGTGGAACCGGAGATGGGATGGAAATGAAATCGATACCTTTTACAAAATAGAATTCTCAAGTTCAAGATTGATTCCGATCCCATCTCTGCCTAGGTTGACCATGACGTCATCAAATATTTCATCGATTTAACACACAACTCCACGATTAAAACCAAGGTCATATTAAATGAAAAGAGGCTTAAATAAGACAATACCCATATGACCCTAGGGAACAACTGTATATTTTTAGGGCATCATATTTTAATCATTTAATCATGATTACAGAAACAGTCGAAACCCTAATCCAAAGAAAAACATGATAAAAACTAAGGCACGAATTTTAAACCTTACCATTTTACCAGTTTGGATGCGCGACAAAACCCTAAGTAAAAATGAGATCAACTAACCCTAACTCACTGTAAAAACACAAATTTAATCTACCTCACTGTAGATCCCTAAAATTAACCAACACTACTTAAACTCTCGATTTAATCTAATCCTACTGCAAATCAAAACAACACGACGTGATCACGATTAAATCGTGAAAGCAACTGCACCCTAAAACACTAAAAACAAAAGCAAAGATGCGAAGAACACAACCAGACAAACAAAATAAAGCAAGAACCTACTCGAACAAACAAACCAAAAACCATGAATTCGTTTAAAACGAAATGATTCAAAGCATAAGAAGATATAACAAACACGACAATAAATAAACAACAAACAACAATTACATGAGACCCTACCTCGAATACACAAGAACCCAACTAACTTTTTGAACCGATTCGCTTGCAACAATCTTCTCCTCCTTCAATCAATTTTCTCAAACAAACTCCGTTGCTGCTCTTTCGTGCTCTTTAATCTTTAACAATGATAATAATGATTCATTTAGTCCTTAATGAAAGTAAAAATGAAGATTTCTACCTACACGAGCAGCTATCATTAATGCATTAAACGCAGTTAAGGCGGAGTCGAAACTGAAAGAGAACGAACACTTCTCTGCAGTGCAACTTCAGTCAAAAAGTCAACGACCCAAAAGCGGTGGGGGCGGAATCGAAAATGGAAACTAATTCAGAAACTTAAGAAATTTCCTAACTTTGTTCCCGTTCTGGTTCCGGGTCCGCCAGCTAAACAAAAAACAAAACCAAACATAAAAAGTAAAGCAAAAGACCGATATAATAAAACTAAACACTAAGACACCGACTAAAACCAAAAGTTGAAATAGCGGAGGCGGGGGCGGAATCGATTCTGATTTTGCAATTTTTGATAAAGACCAACTTAACACCCACTCTGACTCTGGGTCCGCTAAAGACAAACAAAAGGTCAAAAGAAAGACTGTCAGGACGGGAACCAAAACAAGTTTCAAAAAGAACTTTCAGAACTCGATTCAGTTCCGGTTCCGGTTCCGACAAACTAAACCAAAATAAATAAAGTGTTGGAAGCAAAATGACTCCTAACTTTGTTATGACTCCAAACTTTGTTTGAAAAACAACAAAGATAAAGAAAAACAAGGGGGGCCCATTTTGACCAAGGCAAAAGATGGGGTGGTTATGCAAGGCATAACAATTAATATCTAAATTCATGATGTATTTACCAAACTCATTATTTAAATTTATAAAGTATTTACTTGTATACTTATAGTTGATCGACCTACAAATTCTTCTTTTCTTCTAGCCAACCACGATGATGTTTTTACCTTGTTGCAATTCCCACTTAAATATTTGATAGCCTTTCAAGGGACGTGACTTTTAGACTAATCGCTTGGGAGAAGTCAGCACCATTTGTTTATTGAGTCTAACGTTTGGGAAGCATCACTACTTTTGGGAGACTGATGCCTAGGTGATTGTTGACTTATTTGTTTACCCTTTTTTTGTGATTGCTTACTTTTGGGAAGAAAATCACTCCATTATTAATTATCTTAATGATCTTAATATCCACTTCAAAACATGTTATAATAAAAATATTATTACAGATGATTATTATTACAATGATTTTTCAGATTATATAAATAATATATTATTTTTATATTAGTTTCTTATATATATTATTATATTTGATTTGTTATTTATTTTAGTATTTATATATTGTAATGATTGTAATTACAATGATATTCAATATTCATTTTATATTTATAATTATAATATTATCTTGATAATCATAATTATATTAATATTTCAAATGTAATTTCTTATATTTATATTTTCATATTTATTGGATTATTTTATTCAATGTTTCATATTTGGTGTTACAACTTTTTGAGGGCATGACAAACTATCAAATTTGAACAACTATGTGGTAAAATGTATCTTTATTGGTTATGGTGTCAATATGCAAAGCCAAAGATACAAGCTTTGAGGACTTATAGTTGAGATAGTCTTATACAATAAAAGTGTTATTTTCAAAGTGATTGAACCTTCTTCCAAAATGGTACAACCAAAAGTGGGTGGAAAAAAACGTGTAGTTAAATTAACCTCAATGATTGAGAAGGTTGAACAAGAAGCTTATAAAAAACATAAAGAGGAGAGCTCAAATAGTCCTAATTATTTGGAAGAAGAGGAGAGCTCAAATAGTTCTAATCATTTGGAAAAGGAAACAACCTCCACCTTAGTTCTTGAGGCAGTCCACTTAGGAGAGACAACTAGACAAGTATATTTCTCCTGAATGAAGGCTTTTCCCTTGATTACTAATATAGATGAGCCTAGAACTAGTAATGAAGTGATTTATATGGGTGATTATGAATTCTAAAGAGAAGTTATGCATAAGAAAATGGTTACATTGAAGATGAATGACGCATAAGAATTTGTACCATTGATAAAAGGAAAAATGTTTGTGGTGTGAGACTCCTAAAAATCGTAAGAATGCCCAAAAAGGTTCAAGCATGTGGTGTGAGACTCACAAGAATTATCACATAGAAAAGGCTCTTTCTAATATTTTCCTCCAAGTTTAGAGAAGGGGATTAGATCATTGAGGAAGCTCCACAATCCACCACCTCCATTGCAAAATGCATTCATGAGAGGACAAGGAATGCATATATTCCACCCACATATGTCGAGAATGAAAAAGCCTTACGTTTCATCATGGATAATGTAAGTAAGAACCTAATCACTAGTGACAAATGCAAAAGGAGGAATAGAGATACACAACAATTTACTTGCATCCATATAATATTTGGAAGGTAAGTCAAAACAGATATACTCATATCAATAACACAAGTTGGGCACTTGCACTGAAACAACAACTTTTTCACGTTAAGATGGCAGAAGGAGAGGTTGTCATCACCCACTTCATCAAGATTTTCGAATTGAGAAATTAAATCTCTACCATTGGTCATATTGTTGATGACAAGGATTTGACCATGTTGGCTCTTAATGGTCTTCCTTCATCTTGGGAGTCTTACATTCAAGGAATCAGTGCGAGATCGAAACTTCCCAAGTTTGATCACTTGAGGGCCAACTGCATTCAAGAAGAGTCGAGGTAACAATATAAATTAAATAGACGAAAGGCTATCATTTAATTTATGTCTTCTTCTTGAAGTGTGTGTGCTAGAAGTGCAGCCCTAAGAATGATGCCAATTATAATCTCTACTTCAAGGTAATAAATGGTGAAGCCTTGATTTTGGTATTGTATGTTGATGATTTGATTATCACTGGAGAAGAACACCTAATTCTAAAATGTAAGGAATTAGCTTCTTAGTTTGAGATGAAGAATCTTGGTCTCATGCATTACTTTATTGGCTTAGAAGTTTGGCAAAAGCCAAAGGAGATGATTCTAAGTCAAGGCAATTCTACTATTGACATTCTAAAAAGGTTTGGTATGATTGACTGCAAATCTATGTCTACACCCATGGAGTTTAATCTAGATAAGTTAAAGGAGGTTGCAGCCAGCTCCGAACTGGTGGATTCTACAATGTATAGGTGTTATTAGCAGCTTCGGGTTGCTTCTTCCAGCTTACACAATTTGAGAATAGGCATAAATTAAATGATAGCCTTTTGGCTATTTAATTTATATGTGCATGATTTAATTCATGAGGGTCGACCTTCGTTATGTTCAAATAATTCATTAAGGGTGACCTTTGGCATTTATTGTATTTATTTTATTCTCTCTAAGAGAGTTGACCTAATTGAGGAGGCGCCTCATCTTATATATAAACAAGGTCGCCTTTGTTCATTTATCATTCAAGTTCATCCATCATTCCTATAGCAGTTCGCACTTAAGCAGCAGATCATCATCTTGTAGCAGCAGTGCGACTTCAAGGAAGAACATATTCATTTCTATCTTTTGCATCTAGGAGAGGTGCGCCTGTTATTGTATCAAATTTGGCCATTGTTGGGCATGTGTTGTAAGCAGATTTATACTCTTATTCCTATATTATATAGGAGAATCATTGCTAGGTTTTTCTCCCTCAGGAGGATGGTTTTCCCAGGGTATCTTGTTGTGTTAATTGTCTTGTGTTGCAATCTTATGAGTGCTTTTAGTTTTATTATCTGATCTATTAAAACACTAACATGGTATCAAAGCGGGTTTGAAAAAGATCGTGATCAGATTTGTTTTGAAGCACTCACTTTAATCTTTTTAGTGTATCCTTTTTTATTGTTTTAAATTTCAAGATGGTGAATGGTCTGAAAATTGAGGATAGACTCAAAGGAGCTTCTAACTACACATCATGGAGGTTCATGATCATGCTCACATTGGAAGAGAATGATTTGGCTCAATTTGTGAAAATAAAAGTTTCCGAACCTGAGGAGGAAGAAGAGAAGTTACAGTGGAGGAAGAAAGATACTAGGGCAAAGAAAGTGTTGGTTGATTTCGTCAAAGATCATGTTGTTTCGATTGTCTTCAAGTTGTATACTGCAAGGGAGATGTTCACTGCCTTGGGAGAGATGTATGAAATCAACAACACTAGTCGGTCACTTGCACTAAAGCAACAACTTCTTCACGTTAAGATGGCAGAAGGAGAGTTTGTCATCACCTACTTCATGAAGATTTCTGAATTGAGAGATCAGCTCTCTCCCATTGGTCATATTGTTGACGACAAGGATTTGACCATGTTGGCTATTAATGGTCTTCCATCATCTTGGGAGTCTTACATTCAAGGAATCAGTGCGAGATCGAAACTTCCCAAGTTTCATCGATTGAGGGTCGACTGCATTCAAGAAAAGTCGAGGTTGGCAGCTAGAGGCGTGGGTCAAAGTCCAAAGAATAAAGATATACATGTTATCGCCTCTCATTTGTCTAAGAAAGGAAAAGTTTGGAAGAAAGGATTCTTCAAGAGGAATCGAGATAATGGGTCAGATGGTGCTCCTGCATTCAAGAACAAGTGGGACGTCTCTTGTGTTCAATGCTTTAGATGTGGCAAATTTGGTCACTATGCGAAGGATTGTCCTACCAGGCCTAATTAGCATGCTTCATTTGCGGATGTAATTGAGATCTCTCCCCAAAATGATTCTAGCGAATTTCTACTCTAGTCATGGGCCTATGTTCAAGTTGTGAAGTTTGTGTACTAATTTGAGTGCAAGAGCAGCGTATCATATTGTGTCCACCCTTCAGAATATTTAACAGATAAGTATTCTTAGTTTTGATTACAATTACCCTTCTAGGTTAAGATTCAGTTTGCTGAGTTCTGCAAATCTAACTTTGATTATTTGAATCATGTGTGTTTAGTCAAAATCTTGGTTCTCTAGTAAATAGTGATCACTGTGATAAGATTCCTTAGATTTATTCATTGAAATATGTATCATGCTAATTTGTGAAGATTGTCGCTTGTTATGCTGAGATTAGCTCTTCCAAGAAAATTGGGAGAAATACATGTCATGATTGATGAATTAATTATCTGTTACTTAGGAGATTTTGAATTCTATGAGATATGTATTGCATGGTTGAATAATGCTCATGAATTGTTTTTTAGTTACTAATTCATGCTATAACATTGAGATGGTCAATCATGTATGCTCCTAGTTATGGTACGTCTATTTGAGGAAATAAAGTAATCTCTTCTTAATGCTTTCAGGATAAATCAAGAAGCATAAGAGATTGCTTTCATGAAGAGCTTGATGCATCCTATAGGTTGAAGGATGAAGACTCTACTTGTAGCTATGAGACCAAGTGATTAGTTGAAGACATCTTTTAGAAGAGGAAGAATTAACCTTAAGAGGGAGTTTTATGACTCACTAAGAATAAGTAAGGGTTGCAGTGTTGCAAGGTCGGATGCTAAATTGTTAAAGTACCTCTTCAGTAGTTGGGTTCAAAATTGCTCAAGTTAGGTCAACCTAGATTGGTAGCTCTGCAAACCTATTCAGAATAGAGTGATCTAGGATGCAGTCGAAGACGACAACCCTGAATCCCTACAGAGGTGTGCATTGGAAAACATTTCTCTAAGACGAGTGTTGCATGCAATGAGGTCTGCGATGATATCCTAGTATAGCTGGAAGCAAGTCTTTTGTGCAATTGAGTACAGCAGAGGCCAAGTAAATTACAGCTTGTGTGGCAACGCGAGAAGCAGTGTGGCTTCAAAAGCTCCTTGTAGGATTGGTTGAACAAGCATTGAAGCCAATTGTCATCCTTTGCATTAATCAAAGCTTTGAGAATCTTTTTGTCTTTCCATGTGTTTCATGATAAAACTAAGCATACCACTATATCAAATATATGGTATTGAGGAAAGATATTCAGTTGAGATCTATCAGCACTGATGAACATATAATAGTCATTCTCATCAAAGCATCTCTTCACGATAATGTTTATGTACCTTCGAGACAAAGATTGATATGGTGGAGAATGAAGCCCTAGCTGAGAGGGATTCTCAGTATCAGTGATCTTCAAAATTGATTATGCATTTCTCTATTGAGAGAGATTTGAGGTGCAAGCCCCTGATAATGCATTTCTCTATTGAGAGAGATTTGAGCTGAAAGCCCTTGATAATGCATTTCTCTATTGAGAGATATTTGAGTTGCAAGCCCTTGATAATGCATTTCTCTTTGAGATTTGAGGTGATAACCCTTGTTCCACCCTCTGGGAGAGCCATGGTGGATGTCATGTTTGTGACTCCATGACAACATCACGTGAGGAAGTCTGTGATGATTTTCTTGTACTTTTGTTTCACCCTCTGGGCGAGCTATGGTGAAAGTCACGTTGAGGTGACAACATCACATTGAATGATGAGTACTTGTGCATACCATCTATGGAGGAAGCCATTATGGTTGAGATCATGATGAGGTGATATCTTACTTGCTTTCACAATGAGGTGATAAGCTCTTTATCACAATGAGGTGATAAGCTCTTTATCACAATGAGGTGATATGCTTTGTGTAGTTGGAAGTATCATCCCTAGCTGAGAGGGAGTGTTGATGTTATTAGCAGCTTCATGTTGCTTCTTCCAACTTACACAATTCGAGAATAGGCATAAATTAAATGATAGCCTTTCGTCTATTTAATTTATATGTGCATGATTTAATTCATGAGGGCCGACCTTCGTTATGTTCCAATAATTCATTGAGGCCGACCTTTGGCATTTATATTATTTATTTTATTCTTTCTAAGAGAGCCGACCTAATTGAGGAGGTGCCTCATCTTTTATATAAACAAGGTCGCATTTGTTCATTTATCATTCAAGTTCATCCATCATTCGGACAGCAGTTTGCACTTAAGCAAAAGAGCATCATCTTGTAGCAGCAGTCTGATTTCAAGGAAGAACATATTCATTTCTATCTTTTGCATCTAGGAGAGGTGCGACTATTATTGTATCAAATTCGGCCATTGTTGGGCCTGTGTTGTAAGTATATTTATTCTCTTATTCCTATATTATATAAGAGGATTATTTGCAAGGTTTTTCTCTCTGAAGAGGAGGGTTTTCCCAAGGTATCTTGTTGTGTTTATTATCTTATGTGTTGCAATATTTTAAGAGCTTTCAGTTATATAATCTGATCTAAGAAACACTAACATGGTATCAGAGCAAGTTTGAAAAAGATCGTGATCAGATTTATTTTGCAACACTCACTTTAATCTTTTTCAGTCTATCTCCTATTTCAAATTTCAAGATGGTGAATGGTCTTAAAATCGAGGATAGACTTAAAGGAGTTTCTAACTACACATCAAGGATGTTCAGGATCATGCTCACATTGGAAGAGAATGATTTGACTAAGATTGTGAAAACAAAAATTCCCGAACCTGTGGAGTAAGAAAGATAATAGGGCAAAGAAAGTGTTGGTTGATTCCATCAAGGATCATGTTGTACCGATTGTCTTCAAGTTGGATATAGCAAGGGAGATGTTTACAACTTTGGAAGAGATGTATGAAATCAACAACACCAGTCAAGCACTTGCACTGAAGCAACAACTTCATCATGTGAAAATGGCGAAAGGAGAATCTATAATTACTTATTTCATGAGGATTTCACAGATAAGAGATCAGCTCTCTACAATTGGTCACATGATTGATGACAAAGACTTGACTATACTTTCTCTCAATGCTCTTTCGCTATCATGGGAGTCTATTATTAAAGGAATCAGTGCAAGATATAAACTTCCCAAGTTTGATTGGTTGAGGATCAACTGCATTCAAAAGGATTCGAGACAAGTGGCTAGAGGAATTGGTCAAAGTTCAAAGAATGACGAGATACATATTCTCGCCTCTCATTCGTCAAAGAAAGGAAAAGGTTAGAAGAAAGGGTTCTTCAAGAGGAATCGAGAGAATGGAAATGATGGTGCTCCTGCCTTCAAAAGGAAATGAGACTTATCCAAGGTTCAATGCTTTCGTTGTGGCAAGTATGGCCACTTTGCGAAAGAATGTCCTCTCAAACCTAAGCAGCAAGTTGCAACTACAAATGTTGAATTAGTTGCTCCGCAGAAGGACTCAAGTGATTATTTTTTCTATTCAGCCCTGTCAACCAATGTATCCATCGACGTCAACACTTGGCTGATTGATACTGGTGCCTCTCGGCACATCACTGGATTCAGGGGGCATCTATCAAATTTGGTGGAGAGTGACTCTAGAAAACAAGTTGTTATTGGAGACGATGCTAGGTATTATGTGAAAGGAGTTCGGAACTCCTCTCTTCACTTGGATTCTGGCATTTCATTGGAGTTGAATGATGTACTATTTGTTCCAGGCATAAAGAGGAATCTTCTCTCCATTTCAGCATTAGAAGACAAGGGTTATCAAGTTGCATTTTCTAAAGGCAAAGTTCTTATATGGGCAAAGAACTCCAACTTCAAATCTGCTCGGGTAATTGGAGTTAGACATGAATGTCTTTACAGGCTATGCTCTCATCCCCTTCAAGCTCCTATGCATAACTCTTCTAGCATATGTGATATTTGGCATCGAAGATTGGCCCACATTCACTTTCGATCATTACCTATCATGGAGAAGATGGTCATCGGCCTTCCGAAATTCAACTAGGAACATGGAGGTACATGCAAAGGATGCGCCCTAGGCAAGAATACAAAAGCTATGTTTCATTGTAGTGAAAGTAGATCTAAATGTATTCTTGATCTCATTCATTCCGATTTATGTGGTCCAATGTCTATTGCATCTTCTAGTGGTTTCTTGTATTACATTATTTTTATTGATGATTAATCTAGAAAGACTTGGATTGAGTTCTTGAGATCTAAAGAATCTGAAGAGGTATTAGAAATATTAAGAGAATTCAAAGAACGGGTTGAAAACCTATCTGGGAAAAGGATCAAGGTTTCGAGATCCGATAATGGTGGAGAGTACACCTCTGGTACCTTTCTTCATTTCCGTATTGAAGCAGGGATTAAGAGGGCGTTCAGTGTTCCCTATAATCCACAACAAAATGATATTGTTGAAAGGAAGAATAGGTCTATTTTGGAAGTAGTCAAAGCTATGATTCATGATCAAGATCTACAAATCTCTCTCTGGGCTGAGGCATTTAGGACAGTTGTCTATGTTCAGAACAGGAGTCCCCACTAGATCTTAGAGAATAAAACTCCTAAAGAAGAATTCTCAGGGGTGAAACCAGAAGTCAGTCATTTGAGGATCTTTGGTTGTCCAGTATATGTTCATATTCCAAAGGAAAAGAGAACAAAGTTAGAACCTTCTGGGAAGAAGAGAATTCTGGTGGGCTACAGTGAGACATCAAAAGCCTACAGAATCTACATTCCAGGTCAGTATTCTATTGAGATTAGAAGAGATATCACATTTGAGGAAGATGTTGCTTTCAGAAGATCCAAGGGCACTCCTATGGAGATCGATGAAGAACCTCCTCAAGATATGGAAGTTGACCATATTCCAGAGAATCAGAAGGAGGTTCCAGAACCTAAAGAAGATGATGATCCATTTGAACCCTTGGATCCTACTAATGGGCCTTTAGATATTGTGATTGGAAAGAAAAGACCTCTTTGGGCTCGAAAGAAAATGCAGAAGGCAAAAAAATTTGCAACCCCAAGAGGAGATTTTAGAGAAAGAAAGAGACCTCATAACTTCTCTAGTTATGTTGCCTTAATGAGTCAGATCATTGAGTCAGAGCCTTCAAGCGTCGAAGAATATTCTAGTCAACAACTATGGAAAGATGCCATGACTAAGGAGTATCAGTCCATAATTAAGAACGATGTTTGGGATATAGTTCCTAGACCCAAAGGCAAATCTGTGGTGTCTTCTAAATGGCTCTTCAAAATCAAGCATGCAGCTGATGGGAGAATTGAGAAGCACAAGGCAAGATTAGTGGCTAGAGGGTTCTCACAAAAAGAGGGAGTTGACTATGAAGAAACTTTTCCTCCTGTGGCTCGATATACGTCTGTCAGAACCATCATTGCTATTATTGCATCTAGAGGATGGAAGATTCACCAAATGGATGTAAAGGCAGCCTTTCTGAATGTTGTAATAGAAGAAGAGGTTTACATTAAGCAACCCAATGGATTTGAGGTATATGGGAAGGAGTCTCATGTTTGTAAGTTGAAGAAGGCCTTGTATGGTCTTAAGCAGGCTCCTCGTGCTTGGTACGAAAGGACTGATCGTTATCTCTTGAGTCTGGGTTTCTCAAAGAATGATGTTGATTCCAATCTCTAGTGGATTCTACAATGTATAGGTAGTTGATTGGTTCATTAATGTATCTAGTTAACACTAGACCAGATATTTGCTATGCAGTAAGTGCACTTAGTTAGTTTATGTGTGAACCAAAGCAGATACATCTTTTTGCAGCTAAACATATCCTAAGATACTTGCGTGGCACAATTGGATATGGGTTGAGATATTCTTCTAGTGTTGATTTGGAGATGCATGGATTTACTGATTCTGATTGGGCAAGATGTGTCTCAAATAGGAAGAGTACCTCTGGTTGTTGCTTCAATTTGGGTTCTGCTATGATATCTTGGTGTAGCAGGAAACAATCTTCAATGGCTTTGAGTACAACCGAGGTAGAGTACATTGCAACTTGTGTGGCTTCGTAAGCTCCTTGCAGGATTGTTTGGAAAATCAATGGAGCCTACCATTATACACTGTGATAACCAGAGTTGTGTAAAGCTTTCTATCAATCTCGTGTTTCATGACTGAACAAAGCATGTTGAGATCAAGTACCATTATATTAGAGATATGGTACTAAGGAAATCTATACAATTGAGCTATATCAGCACTAATGAGCAGACGGCAGACATTCTCACCAAGCCTCTCTCTAGGATCAAGTTTGTGTACTTTCGATAAAATCTTGGTATGGTGGAGAATACAGCCTTGACTGAGAAGGAGTCTCAGTATCAGTGATCTTCAAAATTGTTAATGTATTTCTCTATTGAGAGAGATTTGAGTTGCAAGCCCTTGTTAATGCATTCTTCTCTTCAAGAGAAGTTTGAGGTGAAAGCCCTTGTTCCACCCTCTAGGAGAGCCATGGTGGATTTCATGTGTGTGACGCCATGACAACATCATGTGAGAGCGTTTGTGATGATTTTCTTGTACTTGTGTTTTACCTTCTGGGAAAGCTATGGTGAAAGTCACGATGAGGTGACAACATCACATTAAGTGATGAGAACTTGTACATACCATCTATGGAGGTAGCCATGATGGTTGATATCATGATGAGGTGATATCTTACTTGATTTTTCACATTGATGTGATAAGCTACTGTATGCCTATGAGTTGGTATATTTTGTGCAGCTTAAAGTATCATCCCTAACTGAGAGGGAGTGTTAATGTTACAAGAATCTTAGGGCTGCACTTCCAGTGCACACACTTCAAGAAGAAGACATAAATTAAATGATAGCCTTCTGGCTATTTAATTTATATTGTTAATGAGTAATAAACATTAAGGGCTGACCCTATCTAGGTTTGCATTTTTTGTCTTGTATTGGGCCGACCTCCTTGGCATTTATTATATTTATATTATTCTCCCAAGGGAGCTGACCTAATTGAGGAGGTGCCTCATTTGTATAAATACAAGGTCATTCCTTGTCATTTCACATTCAAGTTCATTCAAGCAAATTCATAGCCTAGAAAAAGTTCGCACTTGTGTAGCAGCAGTTCGATTTCAAGGAAGAACATATTCATTTGTATCTTTTGCATCTAGGAGAGGTGCGACTATTCATTGTATCAATTTCGGTGATTGATGGGCCTGAGTTGTAAGCAGATTTATGCTCTTGTTCCTATATTATATAAGAGGATTATTTGTTGGGTTTTTCTACCTCAAGAGGAGGGTTTTCCCAGGGTATCTTGTTGTGTTTAATATCTTGTGTGTTGCAATATTTTAGGAGCTTTCAGTTATATAATATGATCTAAGAAACACTAAGCCTAGAAGAAGTTCGCACTTATGTAGTAGCAGTCCTATTTCAAAGAAGAACGTATTCATTTATATCTTTTGCATCTAGGAGAGGTGCGACTATTCATTGTATCAATTTCGTCCATTTCTGGGCCTGAGTTGTAGGAAGATTTCTCCTCTTGTTCCTATATTATATAAGAGGATTAATTGCTAGGTTTTTTCTCCCTCAAGAGGAGGGTTTTCCCAGGGTATTTTGTTGTGTTTATTATCTTATGTGTTGCAATATTTTAAGAGCTTTCAGTTATATAATATGATCTAAGAAACACTAACATGGTATTAAAGCGGGTTTCAAAAAGATCTTGACCAGATTTATTTTGCAGCACTCACTTTAATCTTTTTCAATCTATCTCCTATTTCAAATTTCAAGATGGTGAATGGTCTAAAAATCGAGGATAGACTCAAAGGACCTTCTAACTACACATCATGGAGGTTCAGGATCATGCTCACATTGGAAGAGAATGATTTGGTTGAGTGTGTAAAAACAAAATTTCTCGAACCTGAAGAGGAAGAAGAGAAGTTGCAGTGGAGGAAGAAAGATACTAGGGCAAAGAAAGTGTTGGTTGATTCCGTCAAAGATCATGCTGTTTCGATTGTCTTCAAGTTGGATACCGCGAGGGAGATGTTCACTACCTTGGAAGAGATGTATGAAATCAACAACACCAGTCGGGCACTTGCACTGAAGCAACAACTTCTTCAAGTTAAGATGGCAGAAGGAGAGTTTGTCATCACCTACTTCATGAAGATTTCAGAATTCAGAGATCAGCTCTCTACCATTGGTCATATTGTTGATGACAAGGATTTGACCATGTTGGCTCTTAATGGTCATCCTTCATCTTGGGATTCTTACATTCAAGGAATTAGTGCAAGATCGAAACTAACCCAAGTTTCATCGATTGAGGGCCGACTGCATTCAAGAAGAGTCAAGGTTGGCAGCCAGACACGTGGGTCAAAGTCCAAAGAATGAAGATATACATGTTCTCGCCTCTCATTCGTCGAAGAAAGGAAAAGTTTGGAAGAAAGGATTCTTCAAGAGGAATCGAGATAATGGGTCAAATGGTGCTCCTACATTCAAGAAGTAGTAAGACCTTACTCGTGTTCAATGCTTTAGATGTGAAAAATTTGGTCACTATGCGAAAGATTGTCCTACCAGGCCTAATCAGCATGCTTCATTTGCGGATGTGATTGAGATCTCTCCCCAAAATGATTCTAGTGAATTTCTACTCTAGTCATGGGCCTATGTTCAAGTTGTGAAGGTTGTGTACTAATTTGAGTGCAAGAGCAGTGTATCGTACTGTGTCCACCCTTCAGAATATTTAAGAGATAAGTATTCTTTGTTTTCATTACAATTACCCTTCTAGCTTAAGATTTAGTTTGTTGAGTTGTGCAAATCTGACTTTGATTATTTGAATCATGTGTGTTTAGTCAAAATTGTGGTTCTCTAGTAAATAGTGATTACTATGATAAGATTCCTTAGATTTATTCATTGAAATTTGTATCGTGCTAATTTGTGAAGATTGTCTTTTGTTATGCTAAGATTAGCTCTTCCAAGAAAATTGGGAGAAAGACATGTCATGATTGATGAATTAATTATCTATTACTCAGTAGATTTTGAATTCTATGAGATAAGTATTGCATGGTTGAATAATGCTCATGAATTGTTTTATAGTTACTAATTCATGCTATAACATTGAGATGGTCAATCATGTATGCTCCTAGTTATGGTACGTCTATTTGAGGAAATAAAGTAATCTCTTCTTAATGCTTTCAGGATAAATCAAGAAGCATAAGAGATTCCTTTCAAGAAGAGCTTCATGCATCCTATAGGTTGAAGGATGAAGACTCTACTTGTAGCTATGAGACCAAGTGATTAGTTGAAGACATCTTTTAGAAGAGGAATAATTAACCTTAAGAGGGAGTTTTATGACTCACTAAGAATAAGTAAGGGTTGTAGTGTTGCAAGGTCGGATGCTAAATTGTTGAAGTACCTCTTCAGTAACTGGGTTTTGAATTGCTCAAGTCGGGTCAACCTGGATTGGTAGCTCCACAAAACTATTAAGAATAGAGTGATTTGGGCTGCGATCGTACACGACAACCCTGAATCCCTACAAAGGTGTGCATTGGAAACAATTTCTCTAAGGCAAGCGTTGCAGGCAATGAGGTCTGCAATGATATCCTAGTATGGCTGGAAGCAAGTCTTCTGTGGCACTGAGTACAGCAAAGGTCAAGTAAATTACAGCTTGTGTGCCAACTCGAGAAGCAGTGTCGCTTCAAAAGCTCCTTGTAGGATTAGTTGAACAAGCATTGAAGCCAACTATCATCCTTTGTGTTAATCAAAGCTTTGAGAAGCTTTTTGTCTTTCCATGTGTTTCATGATAAAACTAAACATACCACTATATCAGAGATACGGTATTGAGGAAAGATATTCAGTTGAGATCTATCAGCACTGATGAGCAAATGGTAGTCATTCTCATCAAATCATCTCTTCAGGATAATCTTTGTGTACCTTCAAGACAAGCTTGATATGGTGGAGAATGAAGCCCTAGCTGAGAGGGAGTCTCAATATTAGTGATCTTCAGAATTGATAATGCATTTCTCTATTGAGAGATATTTGAGGTGCAAGCCCTTGCTAATGCATTTCTCTATTGAGAGAGATTTGAGGTGAAAGCCCTTGATAATGCATTTCTCTATTGAGAGAGATTTGAGGTGCAAGCCCTTGATAATGCATTTCTCTTTGAGATTTGAGGTGAATTCCCTTGTTCCACCCTCTGGGAGAGCCATGGTGGATGTCATGTGTGTGACTCCATGACAACATCACGTGAGGAAGTTCGTGATGATTTTCTTGTACTTGTGTTTAACCCTCTGGAGGAGCCATGGTGAAAGTCACGTTGAGGTTAAAAGATCACATTGAGTGATGAGAACTTGTACATACCATCTATGGAGGTAGCCATGATGGTTGATATCATGATGAGGTGATATCCGATATCACGATGAGGTGATATATTACTTGCTTTCACAATGAGGTGATAAACTCTTTATCACAATGAGGTGATAAGCTTTTTATTGCAATGAGGTGATAAGCTCTTTATTGCAATGAGGTGATATGCTTTGTATAGCTGAAAGTATCATCCCTAGCTGAGAGGGAGTGTTGATGTTATTAGCAGCTTCGGGCTACTTCTTCTAGCTTACACAATTCGAGAATAGGCATAAATTAAATGATAGTCTTTCGGCTATTTAATTTGTATGTGCATTATTTAATTCATGAGGGCCAACCTTCGTTATGTTCAAATAATTCATTGAGGCCGATGTTTGGCATT
This sequence comes from Sequoiadendron giganteum, assembly GCA_007115665.2. NCBI lineage: Eukaryota > Viridiplantae > Streptophyta > Pinopsida > Cupressales > Cupressaceae > Sequoiadendron > Sequoiadendron giganteum. Next base: position 557,435,437 of record CM021109.1, on the reverse strand, counting down.
TATTGTATTTATTTTATTCTCTCTAAGAGAGCCGACCTAATTAAGGAGGTGCCTCATCTTGTATATATACAAGGTAGAATTAGTTCATTTATCATACAAGTTAATCCATCATTCCTACGACAGTTCGCACTTAAGCAGCAAAGCATCATCTTGTAGCAGCAGTCAGATTTCAAGGAAGAACATATTCATTTCTATCTTTTGCATCTAGGAGAGGTGCGACTGTTATTGTATCAAATTCAGCCATTGTTGGGCCTGTGTTGTAAGCAGATTTCTGCTCTTATTCCTATATTATATAAGAGAATCATTGTCGGGTTTTTCTCCCTTGCGAGGAGGGTTTTCCCAGGGTATCTTGCTGTGTTTATTGTCTTATGTGTTGCAATCTTATGAGTGCTTTCAACTATGTTAACTGATCTATTAAAACACTAACATGGTATCAGAGCAAGGTTTGAAAAAGATCGTGATCAGATTTTTTTTGCAGCACTCACTTTAATCTTTTTAGTCTATCCTTTTCTTTTCTTTTTAATTTCAAGATGGTGAATGGTCTGAAAATCAAGGATAGACTCGAAGCAGCTTCTAACTACACATCATGGAGGTTCAAGATCATGCTCACATTGGAAGAGAATGATTTGGTTGAGTTTGTGAAAAAAAAAGTTCCTGAAAGGAGGAAGAAGAGAAGTTGCAGTGGAGGAAGAAAGATACTAGGGCAAAGAAAGTGTTGGTTGATTCCGTCAAAGATCATGTTGTTCCGATTGTCTTCAAGTTGGATACTGCAAGGGAGATGTTCACTACCTTGGAAGAGATGTTCGAAATCAACAACACCAGTCGAGCACTTGCATTGAAGCAACAACTTCTTCACATTAATATGGCAGAAGGAGAGTTTGTCATCACCTACTTCATGAAGATTTCCGAATTGAGAGATTAGCTCTCTACCATTGGTCATATTGTTGATGACAAGGATTTGACCATGTTGGCTCTTAATGGTCTTCCTTCATCTTGAGAGTCTTACATTCAAGGAATCAGTGCGAGATCGAAACTTCCCAAGTTTCATCGATTGAGGGCCGACTGCATTCAAGAAGAGTCGAGGTTGGCAGCTAGAGGCTTGGGTCAAAGTCCAAAGAATGAAGATATACATGTTCTCGCCTCTCATTCGTCGAAGAAAGGAAAAGTTTGGAAGAAAGGATTCTTCAAGAGGAATCGAGATAATGGGTCACATGGTGCTCCTGCATTCAAGAAGAAGTGGGACCTCTCTCGTGTAAAATGCTTTAGATGTTACAAATTTGATCACTATGCGAAGGATTGTCCTACCAGGCCTAATCAACATGTTTCATTTGCGGATGTGATTGAGATCTCTCCCCAAAATGATTCTAGTGAATTTCTACTCTACTCATGGGCCTATGTTCAAGTTGTGAAGGTTGTGTACCAATTTTAGTGCAAGAGCAGCGTATAGTATTGTGTCCACCCTTCAAAATATTTAAGAGATAAGTATTCTTTGTTTTGATTACAATTACCCTTCTAGGTTAAGATTCAGTTTGTTGAGTTGTGCCAATCTAACTTTGATTATTTGAATCATGTGTGTTTAGTCAAAATCGTGGTTCTCTAGTAAATAGTGATCACTGTGATAAGATTCCTTATATTTATTCATTGAAATTTATATCATGCTAATTTGTGAAGATTGTCTTTTGTTATGCTGAGATTAGCTCTTCCAAGAAAATTGGGAGAAAGACATGTCATGATTGATGAATTAATTATCTATTACTCAGGAGATTTTGAATTCTATGAGATAAGTATTGCATGGGTGAATAATGCTCATGAATTGTTTTTTAGTTACTAATTCATGCTATAACATTGAGATGGTCAATCATGTATGCTCCTAGTTATGGTACGTCTATTTGAGGAAATAAAGTAATCTCTTCTTAATGCTTTCAGGATAAATCAAGAAGCATAAGACATTGCTTTCAAGAGGAGTTTGATGCATCCTATAGGTTGAAGGATGAATACTCTACTTGTAGCTATGAGACTAAGTGATTAGTTGAAGACATCGTTTAGAAGAGGAACAATTAACCTTAATAGGGAGTTATATGACTCACTAAGAATAAGGGTTGCAGTGTTGCAAGGTCGGATGCTAAATTGTTGAAGTACCTCTTTAGCAGTTGGGTTCTGAATTGCTCAAGTCAGGTCAACCTGGAATGGTAGCTCCGCAAACCTATTCAGAATTGAGTGATTTGGGATGCGGTTGAAGATGGCAACCATGAATCCCTACATAGGTGTGTGTTGGAAACCATTTCTCTAAGACAAGCATTGCAAGCAATGAGGTCTGTGATGATATCCTGGTATAGCTGGAAGCAAGTCTTATGTGGCACTAAGTACAACAGAGGCCGAGTAAATTACAGCTTGTGTGGCAGCTCGAGAAGCAGTGTGGGTTCGAAAGCTCCTTGCAGGATTGGTTGAACAAGCATTGAAGCCAACTGTTATCCTGTGTTAATCAAAGCTTTGAGAAGCTTTTTGTCTTTCCATGTGTTTCTTGATAAAACTAAGCATACCACTATATCAGAGATATGGTATTGAGGAAAGATATTCAGTTGAGATCTATCAGCACTGATGAGCAGATGGCAGTCATTCTCATCAAAGCATCTCTTCAGGATAATGTTTGTGTACCTTCGAGAAAAGCTTGATATGGTGGAGAATGAAGCCCTGGCTTAGAGGGAGTCTCAGTATCAATGAACTTCATAATTGATAATTTTTTACTCTATTGGGAGAGATTTGTGGTGCAAGTCCTTGATAATGCATTTCTCTATTGAGAGAGATTTGAGGTGCAAGCCCTTGATAATGCATTTCTCTACTGAGAGAAACTTGAGGTGCAAGCCTTTGATAATGCATTTCTCTATTGAGAGAGATTTGAGGTGCAAGCCCTTGATAAGGTACATGCAAAGGATGCGCCCCAGGCAAGAATACAAAAGATACATTTCATTCTAGTGAAAGTACATCTAAATGTATTCTTGATCTCATTCATTCCGATTTATGTGGTCCAATGTCTATTGCATCTTCTAGTGGTTTCTTATATTACATTATTTTTATTGATGATTACTCTAGAAAGACTTGGATTTAGTTCTTGAGATCTAAAGAATCTGAAGAGGTATTAGAAAGATTCAGAGAATTCAAAGCACAGGTTGGAAACCTGTCTGGGAAAAGGATCAAGGTTTTGAGATCCGATAATGGTGGAGAGTACACCTCTGGTACCTTTCATGATTTTTGTATTGAAGTAGGGATTAAGAGGGAGTTTAGTGTTCCCTATAATCCACAACAAAATGGTATTGTTGAAAGGAAGAATAGGCCTATTTTGGAAGTAGTCAAAGCTATGATTCATGATCAAGATCTACAAATCTCTCTCTGGGCTAAGGCATCTAAGACAGCTATCTATGTTCAGAACAGGAGTCCCCACTGGATCTTGGAGAATAAAATTCCTAAAGAAGCATTCTCAGGGGTGAAACCAGAAGTCAGTCATTTGAGGATCTTTGGTTGTCCAGTATATGTTCATATTCCAAAGGAAAAGAGAACAAAGTTAGAACCTTCTGGGAAGAAGGGAATTCTGATGAGCTACAATGAGACATCAAAAGCCTACAGAATCTACATTCCAAGTCAGAAGTATATTGAGATTAGTAGAGATGTCAGATTTGAGGAAGATGTTGCTTTCAAAAGATCCAAGGGCACTCCTATGGAGATCGATGAAGAAGAACCTCCTCAAGATATGGAAGTTGACCATATTCTAGAGAATCATAAGGAGGTTCCAAAACCTAAAGAAGATGATGATCCATTTGAACCCTTGGATCCTACTGATGGGCCTTTAGATATTGTGATTGGAAAGAAAAGACCTCTTTGGACTTGAAGGACAATGCAAGAGGCAAAAAATTTTGCAGCCCCAAGAGGAGCTTTTAGAGAAAGAAAGAGACATCATAACTTCTCTAGTTATGTTGCCTTGATGAGTCAAATCGTTGAGTCAGAGCCTTGAAGCGTCGAAGATGCTTCTAGTCAACAAGTATGGAAAGATGCCATGACTAAGGAGTATCAGTCCATACTTAAGAACAATGTTTGGGATATAGTTCCTAGACCCAAAGTTAAATTTGTGGTGTCTTCTAAATGGCTCTTCCAAATCAAGCATGCAGCTGATGGGAGCATTGAGAAGCACAAGGAAAGATTCGTGGCTAGAGGGTTCTCACGAAAAGAGGGAGTTGACTATGAAGAAACTTTTGCTCTTGTTGCTTGATATACGTCTGTCAAAACCATCATTGCTATTGCTGCATCTAGAGGATGGAAGATTCACCAAATGGATGTAAAGGCAGCCTTTCTGAATGGTGTAATGGAAGAAGAGGTTTACATTGAGAAACCTGATGGATTTGAGGTACATGGGAAGGAGTCTCATGTTTGCAAGCTGAAGAAGGCCTTGTATGGTCTTAAGCAGGCTCCTCGTGCTTGGTACGAAAGGATTTATCGTTATTTGTTGAGTTTGGGTTTCTCAAATAATGATGCCGATTCTAATCTCTACTTCAAGGTAATAAATGGTGAAGCCTTGCTTTTTGTATTGTATGTTGATGATTCGATTACCACTAGAGAAGAACGCCTAATTCTAAAATGTAAGAAGGAATTAGCTTATGAGTTTGAGATGAAGAATCTTTCTCTCATGCATTACTTTCTTGGCTTAGAAGTTTGGCAAACCCATAAGAGATGATTCTAAGTCAAGACAAGTATACTATTGACATTCTAAAAAGGTTTGGTATGATTGACTGCAAATCTATGTCTACACCCATGGAGTCTAATCTAGATAAGTTAAAGGAGGCTACAGACAGTTCCGAACTGGTGGATTCTACAATGTATAGGCAGCTGATTGGTTCATTAATGTATCTAGTTAACACTAGACCAGATATCTGCTATGCAGTAAGTGCACTTAGTCAGTTTATGTGTGAACCAAAGTAGATACATCTTGTTGTAGCTAAACATATCCTAAGATACTTGTGTGGCACAATTGGATATGGGTTGAGATATTCTTCAGGTGTGGATTTGGAGCTGCATGGATTTACTAATTCCGATTGGGCAGGATGTGTCTCAGATCGGAAGAGTACCTCTGGTTGTTGCTTCAGTTTGGGTCCTACTATGATATCTTGGTGTAGCATAAACAGTCTTCAATGGCTTTGAGTACAACCGAGGTGGAGTACATTGCAGCTTGTGTGGTAGCTCGTGAGGCAGTGTGGCTCCGTAAGCTCCTTGCAGGATTGTTTGGACAATCAATGGAGCCTACCATTATACACTGTGATAACCAGAGCTGTGTAAAGCTTTATGTCAATCCCGCGTTCCATGACAAAACAAAGCATGTTGAGATCAAGTACCATTATATTAGAGATATGGTATTGAGAAAAGCTATACAATTGAGGTATATCGGCACTGATGAGCAGACAGCAGACATTCTAACCAAGCCTCTCTCCAGGATCAAGTTTGTGTACTTTCGAGAAAAGCTTGGTATGGTGGAGAATGCAGCCTTAACTGAGAAAGAATCGCAGTATCAGTGATCTTCAAAATTATTAATGTATTTCTCTATTGAGAGAGATTTGAGGTGCAAGCCACTGTTAATGCATTCTTCTCTTCAAGAGAAGTTTGAGGTGAAAGCCCTTGTTAAAAAGATTAAAGTGAGTGCTACAAAACAAATCTAATCATGATCTTTTTCAAACCCGCTCTGATACCATGTTAGTGTTGAACTGTTGTTGGAATGATGGATGAACTTGAATGATAAATGAACAAATGCGACCTTGTATATATACAAGATGAGGCACCTCCTCAATTAGGTCGGCTCTCTTAGAGAGAATAAAATAAATACAATAAATGCCAAAGGTTGGCCTCAATTAATTATTTCAACATAACGAAGGTCGGCCCTTGTGAATTAAATAATGCACATATAAATTAAATAGTCGAAAGGCTATCATTTAATTTATGCCTATTCTCGAATTGTGTAAGCTGGAAGAAGCAGCCCGAAGCTACTAATAATATCAACACTCCCTCTCAGCTAGGGATGATACTTCCAGCTACACAAAGCATATCACCTCATTGTGATAAAGAGCTTATCACCTCATTGTGAAGGCAAGTAAGATATCACCTCATCGTAATATCGGACATCACCTCATCGTGATATCAACGTGACTTTCACCATGGCTCCCCCAAAGGGTGAAACAAAAGTACAAGAAAATCATCACGGACTTCCTCACGTGATGTTGTCATGGAGTCACACACATGACATCGACCATGGCTCTCCTAGAGGGTGGAACAAGGGATTTCACCTCAAATCTTAAAGAGAAATGCATTATCAAGGGCTTGCACCTCAAATCTCTCTCAATAGATAAATGCATTGGCAATTACGAAGATCACTGATACTGAGACTCCCTCTCAGCTAGGGCTTCATTCTCCACTATATCAAGCTTGTCTCGAAGGTACACAACCATTATCCTAAAAGATATGCTTGATGAGAATGACTGCCATCTGCTCATCAGTGTTGATATACCTCAACTGAATATCTTTCCTCTACCATATCTCTGATATAGTGGTATGCTTAGTTTTATCCTGAAACCCATGGAAAGACAGAAAGCTTCTCAAAGCTTTGATTTAACACAAAGGATGATAGTTGGCTTCAATGCTTGTTTAACCAATCCTACAAGGAGCTTTTGAAACCACACTGCTTCTCACGCTGCCACACAAGTTGTAATGTACTCGGCCTCTGTTGTACTCAGTGCCACAAAAGACTTGCTTCCAGCTATACCAGGATATCATCACAGACCTCAACTGAAACAACATCCAGAGCAACACACCCATCTTCTTTAGGTTCAGTAAGCTCCCTCTGAATCTTCAATCACTTGCATCAACCACTTGACCTCATTGCCTTCAACGCTTGCCTTAGAGAATTGGTTTTCCAACGCACACCTTTGTAGAGATTCAGGGTTGTCCTCTTCGATCGCATCCCAAATCACTCTATTCTGAATAGGTTTGCGGGGCTACCAATCTAGGTTGACTTGACTTGAGCAATTCCAAACTCAACTGTTGAAGAGGTACTTCAACAATTTAGCATCCGGCCTTGCAACACTACAACCCTTACTTATTCTTAGTGAGTCATAGAACTCCCTCTTAAGGTTAATTCTTACTCTTCTAAAAGATGTCTTCAACTAATCACTTAGTCTCATAGCTACAAGTAGAGTCTTCATCCTTCAACCTATAGGATGCATCAAGCTCTTCTTGAAAGCAATCTCTTATGCTTCTTGATTTATCCTGAAGGCATTAAGAAGAGATTACTTTATTTCCTCAAATAGACGTACCATAACTAGGAGCATACATGATTGACCATCTCAATGTTATAGCATGAATTAGTAACTACAAAACAATTCATGAGCATTATTCAACCATGCAATACTTATCTCATAGAATTCAAAATCTCTTGAGTAATAGATAATCAATTCATCTATCATGACATGTCTTTCTCCCAATTTTCTTGGAAGAGCTAATCTCAGCATAACAAAAGACAATCTTCACAAATTAGCATGATACAACTTTCAATGAATAAATATAAGGAATCTTATCACAGTGATCACTATTTACTAGAGAACCACAATTTTGACTAAACACACATGATTCAAATAATTAAAGTCAGATTTGCACAACTTAGCAAACTGAATCTTAACCTAGAAGGGTAATTGTAATCAAAACAAGAATACTTATCTCTTAAATATTTTGAAGGGTGGACACAGTACGATACGCTGCTCTTGCACTCAAATCAGTACACAACATTCACAACTTGAACATAGGCCCATGAGTAGAGTAGAAATTCACTAGAATCATTTTGGAGAGAGATCTCAATCACATCTGCAAATGAAGCATACTGATTAGGCCCGGTAGGACAATCCTTCGCATAGTGATCAAATTTGTCACATCTAAAGCATTGAACACGAGAGAGGTCCCACTTCTTTTTTAATGCAGGAGCACCATCTGGCCCATTATCTCGATTCCTCTTGAAAAATCCTTTCTTCCAAACTTTTCCTTTCTTCAACGAATGAGAGGCAAGAACATGTATATCTTCATTCTTTGGACTTTGACCCACGCCTCTAGCTGCCAACCTCGACTCTTCTTGAATGCAGTCGGCCCTCAATTGATCAAACTTGGGAAGTTTCGATCTCACACTGATTTCTTGAATGTAAGACTCCCAAGATGAAGGAAGACCATTAAGAGCCAACATGGTCAAATCCTTGTCATCAACAATATGACCAATGGTAGAGAGTTGATCTCTCAATTCGGAAATCTTCCAGAAGGAGGTGATGACAAACTCTCCTTCTGCCATCTTAACGTGAAGAAGTTGTTGCTTTAGTGCAAGTGTCGGACTGGTGTTGTTGACGAATTAAATTTGTATTCAAACCAATAAAATATTTTCGTTGGTGAATTCAACTTGTATTCAAACCAATAAAATAACTTCAATAGAAAATTAAACTTGTATGCAAAATAGTGTGGGTGGCAAAAATATCAAATGGTAAATGATAATGATTAAGTTACCTAGCAAATTTCTAATTTCTAATCAAAAGTGAGCGAATATTATTGTGAGTCGATATTGATAATGATTAAGGCACAAAAAGCCATTTAATTTCCGTATCTTTTCAATACTTTGAACTACTCTACCTTAAGCTAGATGTCAGTTCAAATAACATTTTCACTGGTTCTCCCATGTGCTAACGATACCTCCAAAAAGAAGGAATTATTCTTCACATGAGTAAATGTCATTAAATTCCAGACTGTAATATATGCTAGTAATATATACTCAAAGAATTTGTGCCAAATGAAGGGTAGGTCTATATTTTTGGCCAAGCAGTTTGGTGTAGATCATTTTCAAGTGTCTATTTCATTTACAATTTTGCAAAAACGTCTGGCATGGATACTTTGGTGCATTTGGTTCATAAGAAGAGGCAAATGGCCTTTCTTGGTGAAATATTTGAGCATAGGTTAAAGATGATCTTCAATTGGCATCATGGGTTGGTGATAATGGCAATTAAATGTGTTTTAGGCGATAGAAAAATAATTGTAGACAATAGATATCAAGTGAATAATGATATATCTTCCAGGTTTGTTGCTTCCCTATTGGATTTGGGAGAATCCAAATACATGGTAAGAGCTTTGTCAGTGGAATTGGTGAAGGTGTTTCTTGGGGCTTGGAGGATGTTTTGTTAGTGGCAAGGCTTGGTGTGTGAATCCTTGTTTTGGGGGATATTTGATGTCATTTGGACAAGAACGCAATGGTCCAGTAGTGGCCATTTTTTGGCAATTTCCATTTTGCCACCCTCATGAGTCATCAAAGCAAGGCAACAAAAAGTTGTTATTTTTTGAAGAAGATAACCAACCTAGAGCCTATCTTTGGGGTAGAGTGGATGTACCAATTTATCAATCAAGAGGAGGAGGATGAAGTATAGGCGATGAAAAGTAGTGAATTGGTTAATATGATAATTTTGTGTATAGAAACACAGTAGTAATAGCTCGGGTCTACAAACCCTAAAGCATAAAAATAGATAGAATGGTATACTTAGAACATATAGGAAGAAATGGAATACTGAACCAAGGCAGTTGAGGGTTGGATTATGTGAAGATAATGATGTATTGACACTTTTTCTAATAAATGCAAAGGAGCATCCTTATAGAATTATATTAACACTTTTGTAAAGATATGGATGTTGGAGAGGCCTAGCTACAACTTATCCAGCAAGAAAAAAAAATTATATTATTATATTTTTATTCTGTGTTATTTTAATGTGAGAATTCAATAAATCTCTTATGTGTTCAATGTAATGGCTTTAGTTCTAAACTTACAAGATAAAGCTTGGGATTAGAGTTATGATTGGTATTAAAACATAGTTAGTGCTAGGGTTAAAGTTACTATAGATAAACTAGTACATAATTACTATACTAATATATCATTCTATTCCAAGACGAATTTTTCACACTCAAATTCCTATATAAAATCTCTAAAATGGAGACAAGTGTCAACATATTTCGATGTTAGACATCGTATGAAACAAAAATCATAATATAATATAATATAATAATAAATCATAATATACTTAAAACAATAAAACAAAAATATTATCCTATGAAAATTTGCTTTTCCTTAAGAGATCATTCCTAATTTGAATTTCCTTCACTTAATTTTTTTTTAGTTTGACAACGGTTGACACTGACAAATTGTTAACTTAAAGATATTATATATATCTTTGTAGCCTTTAATGGCAAGTTGTATTATGGGACATGCCACACAAGCAGCATTAATGGTTGTCGCAAGTTGTTGCACAGTTGCACTATTGAAATTATTCTATTGTTTTAAGTTACGTTCTTATGTTTGAATGCCATGTGTACTTTCCTAATGCTTTTATGAAAAGTAATATCCTCTTCTAATATGAATCCCAAAGTGTTCAAGCAAACGAAATTTATTGAGTTAATAACCTTATATTGAAAACTACATCAGGTAATCTGCATGAAGCCAATTGCAAATCGAAATAAAATTTGCAATAAATTTCATATCATTTGAATGCTTCATGTACTCTCAAGTGCTTTTCATGAAGCCAGATGTCAATCCAAATAACATTCACAATGGCGATTTTGTGCATTTACAACACTTTGAAACCTTTAGAAGGATTAAAAGTATTTATAGAGTTGTGGTTGATGTCATGCCCCCAAAACATGCAATGATTGCCTTAGTAAAGGGAAGGAGCAATGAGCAAGAGGCAGCAATCAAATTTAAAAGAGAATAGGAATTGTAGCAAGGAAAAAATAACGTCAATTAATAATTAATTAAAGATAAAGGTAGCATTCCATTGAGGAAAGACATGACTCTTGGCAAGGGATATAATTTATGGAAGGATGTGTCCCCCTCGAGAGGAAGATATTAAAGGGAGGACATTTGTTGGAGGAGGGCATCAATGAAGTAATTGGAAAAAGGAAAATAAGAAATTGGAATATAAGATATCTATTGAAAATAAATATTGTTTTAGCAAGAATATTATTGGGAAGTTTGAGAATATAAATTAGGAATAGCTACATAATGATATCTTATTACCAAAGAATATATAATAGATTCCTTTAGCAATCTATTATGAATTTAAAAAAGTGTTTTACAAATAGGGAAGTCGATCAACCTTTCGAGTTCACAAGAGATGAAGCGCTATCCTTTCCTTCATCAAGTACGCCACCCCCGAGATGGAGCGCTCGTGAACCGAGAGGCATATGAGTGCTCTCGACCTTGTTAAGGAAGGCAATCTTCATGCATCTTAACAAGCACACCACCCCCGAGATGGAGCACTCATGGGTTCGGAAGTGAATGAGTGCTCAAGCTTGATCATGGAGGATAGAGGGCCTCCAAAGTGGATTAAGGGATGGAGTGGACTTGAGATCCTGCCATGTTTGTGGCCCGAGAGGCAGATGAGTGTTCCTGAGCTTGAGGGACTTCTCAAGTACGACACCCCCGAGATAGAGCACTCGTGGGCTAGGAGGCATATGAGTGCTCTTGAGCTTGAGGGTCTTCTCAAGTACGATACCCCCGAGATGGAGCACTCATGGGCTAGGACATGTATGAGCGATTCTAGGCTTGAGGGTCTTCTCAAGTACACCACCCCGAGATGGATGGACAGGGATCCACTCATTCTCTCACATTACAAAGACAACCATCCTTGAGATTGCGGTTTGCAAGTACTTCAAGTGAATTCCTCATATGATTGGCTATAAGAATATGCTTTGGAATAACCATTAGTGATGTTAATATATTTTGAATCCAAATGTTCATGATGCTATGAAGTGTAGCTCTAACTATTGTGATATTTTATCTATGATGTATTGCTCTCAATATTACAATATCTTTTTGTGTTAAATATGAATATAACCATAAAGTTTATACTTGTTATTCCTAATATCAGTTTCTAGTGATCATTATTTTGCAGGCCTAAATTTAGGAATATCCCAAAAGGGGACATTACAGCTGAGTTAATGGAAGCACGGATGACAACCCCAATAGCACCTTAGCTCCTATATTCAAGATGTTGGATAACCATGGAGAAATAATCCAGCCAACTCTTCAAACGCAACAGGAAAGCAGCATGTGACGGAGGCTTCATGTTCTTTGGTACGAGGACTGTTATTAGTAGGCCATGCCTCTCTCATGTCTGTTTAGTGCAGTCACTTTCTTAAACAACTTCATTATGTTAATATTTTGGTTAGCTCTGCTCTTTTTGGACTTGATCAAGTTCTTATGTGTGCTACGCAACTCAGTACCCATTATCATTCTTGTTTTCTATTTAGCAATTACAGATAGAATAGTGAGCTTTGTCAAACAGTAATCATACCTAGAATATTAAATTGTACTATTCTTGTTTTGAGTTGCGACAGTATTGGATATACTGGCTAAGTAAATATTATTTCAGTAATACATGAAGTTTGCTTTAGATTAGGACTTTCAAGTCTATTCCTATTCATAGAAAACTTTGTCAAGTTTCCTACAGTTGCCACTAAAAAAAGATTGTCAGAATTTGATACTAAATATTATGATAAACTATTTAACTTCTTAAATTATTTGTAAAATCCGGCTCTTTCAACTTTCATCACATTAAAAAGCAAAGCGAGCAGATTCTCCCATTACTGTGAGTGAGATGACTGAGCTGTTCCTAGTCTCAGAAATTTCTATTTAGAATAAAGCTGGGCCACAACTCCGCACCATGCTTCTTTGTTTAGGCATACGCTTAAAATGTGAGCTTCAAGGCTTTTCTGAACATAGCTTTATTGAATCCAAACTGTAGGCAAAATTTAATGCCCCCAAGGTAGTTTGGTTCATAATCTTTCCTTTTAATTAATTACTCTGTTAACCTTTACTCTTTCATATAATTTAATCAGAATTATATCTTTCAGTTTAACATTAATGTTTTTGAACATGCAATTACCCCACCAAGGGAGCATTTATTCCTCAAAAGAAATCTGTACAATATGAAAACTACAAATCAGATAGAAAAAGCAACTGAATTTTTTTTCTAATTGTTCAGACCACCGGTAGAAGTTAGAACAAATAAAAAATAATACTTTGGCAGCTAAAGTAGGACAAATTTCCCCTTCATTAAAAAATGCATGCGTCTACTGTTGCCAAAGAAGGTATGAAAAACATAGATATATACATTATAGGGAATTGTGCTCCAAGACTGAACCATTTTTTCTCTGGCCAACCTCCACGAGCAATGCCAATAAAGCTTCACACATTTGGGATGCATCAGGTTCTAGAGAATCATTTTTAGAAGAAGAGTACACCATCCATGCATGATCCAATTTTCTGTCTGGTCGTACAACTATAGATCCAGGAACCTCTGCATCTCTCCTTGTAACAAGGCCATCACTTTTCTCCCCATACCTGAGTTGAAGATGCAATGCACATATAGCCATAGCCGCTGCAATAGGTACAGCAACTAGAACTTTCTTGCTTTGACTGGTGTCCTCTTCAGCATTGGCACTTGAACCTTGTAGAGGCAACCATGGAAGTTCTGCATGTGCAATATGGGACATGGTAGCCAAGACACCAGGAGCTATTGTGACTTCCGTGTGAAATGATACTAACGGCACATCTGTGGGCAGTGTATGTGCAGATATAAACTCCTGCCTCCTTTCATAAGTCAGGTCCTCTAATGCTCGCATATCACCCTACAATTGGATTTTAAAAGTTGACATCAGAACCATGTCACACGTTGTCAACATGTCAAAACATTGGTATCTTTTCCCATTACCTGAAACTTCACATGTTTGTTTCCCAAAGATATACTCTTAGTTATCTTTGCCTCTCTGGCAGGTTCTTTCATATATCATAGATAAGCACCAGAGTAGTTACAACTAGATTGTAGATTCAAAGGATTTCAGTGTTACCCCCAGGGACTCCAAATAATTCCTTGGGAACGTAAGTTATGCCTTATGGTTGTTATGAGCATCAAAACAAAATAAAGATATTATTTTAATGCCTACAAAATGACTTAAGTAGATCAACTCCACTCAAATAGCATATAAAGTATCAAATCAGGCATGCCAAAAGTGCTCCAACAACCAAAACATTAAAATTTCCAAATCTAAAACTAGAATAAGGTGTGGAAAGCAAATGAAGCTAGGAACAGAGGAAAAAGCCAAAGAGGAATCTCTAAACAAATATTATGGGAACATAAACAATACCAATGCTATGGTTACATCCTTGCTTGCACCATCCAATTATTTACAAATAAGCTCACAACTACAAACATTTCCTGCTGTGAATACTTTCAGTGTGATGAGACTTTGTACTAGGATCTTTCCTCAGCTAGAGTGATTGTTTACATGTGGTTGTAACCCATTCCCACATTCACGTCTCGGAGTTCTGTGGGACCATATCCTCATATCTTTCTCTATACTCCACTACATCCAAATTTTGGTTCAATTTCATTTTAACCTTTTTAAATGCAATGCATACTAGACAAGTATGGCTTGGGCATGCTTTAGGCAATTACTTGGATGTTTACCACACAATAGCTTTATTTCTTATGTCTCGTCAAATAATTTGAACCATTTTAATTTAGTCACCAAACATATTTTGTATCATGATCAGGAGGTGTGCTGAAATATGTATGAGTGTACTTTTGAACAAAATACAAATATTTTTTTAAATGGTGGAATAGGAGAAATAAATAGTCAAACTATATAAAATTCTGGCAGTGTGCAGAGGGAGATGATGAAAATTCATACTTCATACATAAAATAACATTTAAAAGAATACATGGAGAACATGAAGGTCTGAGTTACAGTTTGAGTATTTCCTTGGTAGTTCAATCACAATGGATTTCGCAGGATAAACCTATACAATTGCATGTGAATGCATGGAGAATAAGCAGCATCATAGACCAAGGAAGCAAATCTCCAATTTCTTCCAACATGCAGGAAATAATTCTTCTCTGATCTTTTGCATACACTGTTTTAGTGAGAACAAGGTAGACCCCAAAAGAATTTCTAGTCAAAGACTCAAATCCAAGGATGAAATTAATATTGATCTTTCAAACATTAATTTAGTGCTACGCCCTAAACCCATTGATCATATTGGGATATCTATAGCTGACTTGTGGCTAGCATAACCCTTAATTAAGTCATATAATCATTTATATAGTCTTATATAGGTGGTCTAGTTGGCTTGGGTGGCCTTCAAGGCTTCATGGTACATATAAAGGAGGTGGCTAGTAGTAGTTGATCATCATATGGCAAATTCTATTTCTTGTTGAAGACTTTTGGCAGTTTTCCCCCTCAAAATGGCTTATTATCATCAAGCATTTGCAAACGTCCAAATTTGAGATCATTTGAAGCCAATTTGAAGAAATTATTGCAAAATTAGTGTTTCCACCAAATTCATTCCCAAGAGCACAAATTTAAAAAAAAACCATCAAAGAGGGAAATTTTTTCAGGAAAGTGAGTTCCAAATAGAGATAAGTTACAACAAAAATTTAAGATTATGTTGATTTGTTTTGAGTTTTATTGTCAAAAATATTTGGGAAGCATCATGACAGGGCCACAAACTAGAGGCTAAGGCAAGAATTCCTACACACCAACAAAACTACTAACAAAGAGGCTATATATTCACACTTAGAATCAGGGGGAACTTCAGATTTGATGTGGTCTTCAACAAATGAAAAATGCAGTAGTTGGAAGAAAGTATGCACAATATGTAATCTAAAAGTCAAAGGAGAAATGGCTAGCATCAAATATAAAATGAGGGAACATTGGGAAAGTGCAATTTCCCATCTCCAAGAACATATCTAGGAGATATTATTCTCACAGCCAAAGGAGCAACCCCATAGACCATTCTCTTCCGATGCTTCAAGTAACCAGGATGGATCTGTTAGTGTTTTAATAGATCAGATAACACAACTGAAAGCACTCATAAGATTGCAACACATAAGACAATAAACACAGCAAGATACCCTGGGAAAACCATCCTCCTGAGGGAGAAAAACCCAGCAATGATTCTCTTATATAATATAGGAATAAGAGCAAAAATATGCTTACAACACAGGCCCAGCAATGGCCGAATTGGATACAATAACAGTCGCACCTCTCCTAGATGCAAAAGATAGAAATGAATATGTTCTTCCTTGAAATCGGACTGCTGCTACAAGATGATGCTCTGCTGCTTAAGTGCGAACTGCTGTAAGAATGATGGATGAACTTGAATGATAAATGAGCAAATGCGACCTTGTATATATACAAGATGAGGCACCTCCTCAATTAGGTCGGCTCTCTTACAGAGAATAAAAAAAATACAATAAATGCAAAAGGTCGGCCTCAATGAATTATTTGAACATAACGAAGGTTGGCCCTCATGAATTAAATCATGAACATATAAATTAAATAGCCGAAAGGCTATCATTTAATTTATGCCTATTCTCGAATTGTGTAAGTTGGAAGAAGCAGCCCGAAGCTGCTAATAACATCAACACTCCCTCTCAACTAGGGATGATACTTCCAGCTACACAAAGCATATCACCTCATTGTGAAAGCAAGTAAGATATCACCTCATTGTGATATCGGATATCACCTCATCGTGATATCAACCATCATGGCTACCTCCATAGATGGTATGTACAAGTGCTCATCACTCAATGTGATGTCGTCACCTCAACGTGACTTTCACCATGGCTCCCCCAAAGGGTGAAATATAAGTACAAGAAAATAATCACGGACTTCCTCACGTGATGTTGTCATGGAGTCACACACATGACATCCACCATGGCTCTCCCAGAGGGTGGAACAAGGGCTTTCACCTCAAATCTCAAAGAGAAATGCATTATCAAAGGCTTGCACCTCAAATCTCTCTCAATAGAGAAATGCATTATCAATTCTGAAGATCACTGATACTAAGACTCCCTCTCAGCTAGGGCTTCATTCTCCCCCATATCAAGCTTGTCTCGAAGGTAGACAAACATTATCCTGAAGAGATGCTTTGATGAGAATGGCTGCCATCTGCTCATCAGTGCTGATAGATCTCAACTGAATATCTTTCCTCAATACTATATCTTTGATATAGTGGTATGCTTAGTTTTATCATAAAACACATGGAAAGACAAAAAGCTTCTCAAAGCTTTGATTAACACAAGGAATGACAGTTGGCTTCAATGCTTGTTCAACCAATCTTGCAAGGAGCTTTCGAACCCACACTACTTCTCGAGCTGCCACACAAGCTGTAATTTACTCGGCCTCTGTTGTACTCAGTGCCACAGAAGACTTGCTTCCAGCTATAACAGGATATCATCGCAGACCTCATTGCCTACAACGCTTGCCTTAGAGAAATGGTTTCCAACGCACACCTCTGTAGAGATTCAGGGTTGTCCTCTTCGACTGCATCCCAGATCACTCTATTCTGAATACGTTTGCAGAGCTACCAATCCAGGTTGACCTGACTTGAGCAATTCAGAACCCAACTGCTAAAGAGGTATTTCAACAATTTAGCATCCGGCCTTGCAACACTGCAACCCTTACTTATTCTCTGTGAGTCATAGAACTCCCTCTTAATGTTAATTCTTACTCTTCTAAAAGATGTCTTCAGCTAATCACTTAGTCTCATAGCTACAAGTAGAGTCTTCATCCTTCAACCTATAGGATGCATCAAGCTCTTCTTGAAAGCAATCTCTTATGCTTCTTGATTTATCTTGAAAGCATTAAGAAGAGATTACTTTATTTCCTCAAATAGACGTACCATAACTAGGAGCATACATGATTGACCATCTCAATGTTATAGCATGAATTAGTAACTATAAAACAATTCATGAGCATTATTCAACCATGCAATACTTATCTCATAGAATTCAAAAAACTCTCCTGAGTAATAGATAATTAATTCATCAATCATGACATGTCTTTCTCCCAATTTCTTGGAAGAGCTAATCTCAACATAACAAAAGACAATCTTCACAAATTAGCATGATACAACTTTCAATGAATAAATCTAAAGAATCTTATCGCAGTGATCACTATTTACTAGAGAACCACGATTTTGACTAAACACACATGATTCAAATAATCAAAGTCAGATTTGCACAACTCACCAAATTGAATCTTAACCTAGAAGGGTAATTGTAATCAAAACAAAGAATACTTATCTCTTAAATATTCTGAAGGGTGGACACAGTACGATACGCTGCTCTTGCACTCAAATCAATACACAACCTTCACAACTTGAACATAGGCCCATGACTAGAGTAGAAATTCACTAGAATCATTTTGGGGAGAGATCTCAATCACATCCGCAAATGAAGCATGCTAATTAGGCCTGGTAGGACAATCCTTCGCATAGTGTCCAAATTTGTCACATCTAAAGCATTGAACACAAGAGAGGTCCCACTTCTTCTTGAATGCAGGAGCACCATCTGACCCATTATCTCGATTCCTCTTGAAAAATCCTTTCTTCCAAACTTTTCCTTCCTTCGATGAATGAGAGGCGAGAACATGTATATCTTCATTCTTTGGACTTTGACCCATGCCTCTAACTGCCAACCTCGACTCTTCTTGAATGTAGTCGGCCCTCAATCGATGAAACTTGGGAAGTTTCGATCTCGCACTGATTCCTTGAATGTAAGACTCCCAAGATGAAGGAAGACCATTAAGAGCCAACATGGTCAAATCCTTGTCATCAACAATATGACCAATGGTAGAGAGTTGATCTCTCAATTCTAAAATATTCATGAAGTAGGTGATGACAAACTCTCCTTCTACCATCTTAACATGAAGAAGTTGTTGCTTCAGTGCAAGTGCCCGACTAGTGTTGTTGATTTCGTGCATCTCTTCCAAGGTAGTGAACATCTCCCTTGCGGTATCCAACTTGAAGACAATCGGAACAACATGATCTTTGACGAAATCAACCAACACTTTCTTTGCCCTAGTATCTTTCTTCCTCCACTTCAACTTCTCTTGTTACTCCTCAGGTTCGGGGACTTTTGTTTTCACAAACTCAGCCAAATCATTCTCTTCCAAGGTGAGCATGATCCTAAACCTCCATGATGTGTAGTTAGAAGCTGCTTCGAGTCTATCCTCGATTTTCAGACCATTCACCATCTTGAAACAAATTAGAGATAGACGGAAAAAGATTAAGGAGAGTGTTGCAAAACAAATCTGATGACGATCTTTTTCAAACCCGCTCTGATACCATGTTAGTGTTTTAATAGATCAGATAACGCAATTGAAAGCACTCATAAGATTGCAACACATAAGACAATAAACACAACAAGATACCCTGGGAAAACCATCCTCCTGAGGGAGAAAAACCCAGCAATGATTCTCTTATATAATATAGGAATAAGAGCATAAATCTACTTACAACACAGCCCAGCAATGGCCAAATTTGATATAATAATAGTCGCACCTCTCCTAGATGCAAAAGATAGAAATGAATATGTTCTTCCTTGAAATCGGACTGCTGCTACAAGATGATGCTCTGTTGCTTAAGTGCGAACTGTTGTAGGAATGATGGATGAACTTGAATGATAAATGAACAAATGTGACCTTGTATATATACAAGATGAGGTACCTCCTCAATTAGGTCGGCTCTCTTAGAGAGAATAAAATAAATACAATAAATGCCAAAGGTCGGCTTCAATGAATTATTTGAACATAATGAAGGTCGGCCCTCATGAATTAAATCATGCACATATAAATTAAATAGCCGAAAGGCTATCATTTAATTTATGCCTATTCTTGAATTGTGTAAGCTGGAAGAAGCAGCCCGAAGCTGCTAATAACATCAACAGGATCACCTAGAGAAGTCAATCCTGATCCAAATGCCAACACTCATTATGGATCTCGGAACTTGTTATCAAAGGTGGATATGCATAAATTTGATGACAACAGTAGACATGCATAAGTTTGATCGCAAGGTCTCAATGGAATAAGAGAGAAGGGCTGCTCGAAAAAACTATCTTCTCAGCCTCCAAGATTGACTTCTCATTGTCTCAACAAATTGAGGAGGAGATCAAAACGGTTATGCTTTAATTGTGACAGCAAGTTCAAACAAGGGCATAAGTGTGGATAAAATAAATTGCTCCGCATTGAAGGGCCTGGCAAGAAAGAAGAAGATGAAGAAGAAATACTAGAAGTTAGCAATGAGCCAATTGAGGAACTAGGAGATACCCAACCAACTATTTCTTGTCATGCACTTTCAAGAATTAGTACCCCACAAACTCTCAAGGTAATAGGTTTCTTAAAGAAAGAAAGTGACAATGTTGATAGACTCAAGAAGCACTCACAACTTCATCAACAAGAAGTTAGCTACTCATTTGAATTGTTCAAGTATTCAACTTCAAAATTTGATGTCATCATTATAGATGGGGGTATTGTCAATTGTTTAGGAAAATACCATAGCATTAAACTTTCCATGGGAGAATATTGATTAAATTGCCCTATGTTTGTTATCTCCATGTGTAATGTCCCCTATTCTGATTTGCCCGAGGATTTACCTACTAATCACAAATTGCAGCAAATTAGGGTTAGGAATTTGCCTTACTAGATAAATATTTCTTAATGATGTAATCCTGGATTGGAATCCAGCAATCACCACATGAACAATATATGCAAATATATATATATATATATACTTACTAGAGTTGGACAATTACATCACATCCATAGATTACCAGCAATGCAAACATATTAGGATTTTGGGAGAAGGGACATGATGGGTCTGCCCAAAGCCATATACCAAGCCTAAGAGGGTGTATACCGCAGCCCTCCCCCTTGGCAACTTGTACATGCTTTCCCCATCAATGCCTCGACTCCCTAAAGACACTTGCCATCTTGTGGAATTGGGCGGGGGTCGTAAGTGGGCTCTATTGGCTCTCTATGTAAGCATCCTTACTTAGCCTATCTACCACTCCACCCTAGGCCCATCCTACAAACTGGATTTTAGACAATCAA
The DNA here is from genome assembly GCA_007115665.2 of Sequoiadendron giganteum. NCBI lineage: Eukaryota > Viridiplantae > Streptophyta > Pinopsida > Cupressales > Cupressaceae > Sequoiadendron > Sequoiadendron giganteum. Next base: position 557,414,440 of record CM021109.1, on the reverse strand, counting down.
GCACGTCATATATTCTATCACAAGAAATCATTCATTAAATATTCTTATTATCATATAGGAAATATGTATACATATGTAAAACAATGATTGGCAGAACATACATACATACATACATACATATATATATCTGATAACAATAATCTGTTGTGATGAAATGGACCAGTTTCCCTTGGGATCGCTGGTCTGTATGTTCTCCTTCAACCGATTTGTCCCTAATACTCAGAAGATATTGTTAGCGTAGATCAAACACATAAGAATCTATTATCCATATTTGTATTAAAGAAACATAACAACTTATAAGGCTCGATAATTGCTGCAAGCATCATTATTACATAATCATATATCTATATATATATATAAAGATCTATATATATAATTATTCCCAATTGATTTGATATATATAGACTTACTTCCCAATATATATAATTGCTGATTCCTTATTCTTTGTCTTCAATCTACCTTCCCAATCGTATTACATTCCTTCCTTGATCTGCCTAGACCTGTTCTTATTTTCTGCTGATCTCCATTTCCTTGCCCTGCTCAGAAAATATTTATTTTATTGACGCTCTACTCAGAAATATCTTCCAGATTTCCTATTTATTTTCCTTCCATAATTCCCTTCATTCGATCTGCTGTTGTGCTCAGATTTCTAACTCATTTCTATTTTCTGTTCCTTAGATATTAATCCCTTAGAATCCTCTCTTTTCTGAAAATTCCCCTGTATTTCCGAATGTTCTTCCTTTTTATATTTTCTAGAGTCGCAACCAATCATAAGACACACCCTTTCATGGTTGTTATCTTTGAAAGGGTCATGACTTTTCATTAACTATTTTGTTGACTAACCCACAGCCTTTTTATAGCCAGTGCTTCTTTTGAATAATGAATCGATGCCTTATTACTGCCTTTTCATATTCATCCTTGCCTTAATAAATATTACTAATATTGTTCCAATCTGATCGCAGCCTCAGGGACTCTCAATTGCTGGCTGTTCTTTATTGTATATATATGTATTCTTTTATATTAATATATGTTTCTTCACAATCCGATTTTATTGTAAATATATTTTTATATTGGTTTATATATTCATAGTGTTTTTGATAAGGTGAGCAGGGTTTTGAAAGGGCCCAGAACCTTGTACAAAGTGAAGAAAAGGAACACAACCAAACACCAAAGTTTCAAACTTTTCCTACAAAACAGAACAACAGAAACAAGTTTTGAAGAGCACCTGAAACCCACACAAAAAGCAGAGAACCAACGAAGTCACTGCAACACAACAAAAAACTGTCAACCAACACCTGGCCACCAAAACCAGGAGCAAAACAGGCCAGAAATCAAGAGAGGCCACACTAACAGGTTTTGAAGGGATCCTTGAACCCAAAACAACAAGGTTTTATAGGGACTTTAAACCCTAATTGAGCATGAACATTGCCTGAAACAGCCAAGCCACAAACAAAAAACCGCTCAGGAAAACAAACACTGAGCCAAGAAAAATAGCAAACTTAATGATGCAACATATCCACATCACCCAACTTAATTCTCCACAAAAGAACAATCCTAGATCATTAGAACTCCCCACCTCAATAGGAGAGTAAGAATGCACAGCAGAACAAGGGCCAGCAACAACCCCCTTGCAACACCGCCCAGCCCCTCCAACCCAACCTAACTCCACCTCTATAGGAGAAAGCTCCACCTCCAAAGGAGTAGCAAAAGAGGGGGCCAACTGAAAAAGTTCAAAACCCTCAACCACCTCCTCAACCTCCACCTCAAACAGAGAGGACTCCCCCTCAATAGGAGTTATTTGAAGAACAGGGAAGACAGTAGCACAAAGGGCATCAAAATCTCCCTTTATCATCGAAACCATCTAGGTTGTTAGAAAAAATAAGCAAATCTTGCAGCAGAAGAGCAGTCACCAACAACACTAGAAGCAGAATAGCAACTTCCCACACCCATCCTAGAATACACTGAAATAAAAACTCGGCATACCCCCGCACCACCAAACTTGCCTCATACCAAAGGTTCTCTATCAACCAAAGATTCTCCCTGAGATAACAGGACTCCAATAAAAATATGGTCTCACGAACCATGAGAACCCAAGCCACAGCATCCACAGAAAACCACAAACTAGTCCAACGTCCAGTAGAGAGGACAACAAAAACACCCTTCATGAAACTAAACCAAGAGGCCACCAAGAGAACCCAAAAAGGCTTAGAGCAAGCCTCCACAAAGCAGAAGGCACAATGGCCAAAAGCACAATTGTTGCACAGGACCAAATCTTGTAGCAACACAGCAGTCACTAACAGAACAGGAAGCAAAGAAGCCTTCAATAACCAAATCCGAACACATTGTAACAGAAAAACAATGTACCCTCAATCCACCAAAACCACCTTGAGCAGAAGGACATGAAGCAGGTTCTCCAACAACCAAGGTAAAATCTTGCACAAGCAAGAATCTGTTAAACCAAACTAGGGAGAGCACCAGTCCACACCCCAGTCAAAGCCTCCAAACACAAGCATTGGAAGAAAGAAATGAATGGTAGAAAACCAACATTCTAAGCATGTCAAAATGCCTCCCGACCTCCCAAGAGCAACATTGTAGGCCAAGAAGTCAACAGCAAAGGCCATCAAAACAGCAATCTCTTCCACCCTATGAGACCGCACACGATCACCCTCAAGTCGGTGCCAACAGAAAAACTTCAACAAAGTTGCAGCAACGAGCACAGCAGCACTTCCAGCAAGCCAAGGCAAGCAAGGGGAAGGTAACAAAACCTTCCCACAAAAACCTAGCTCAAGAAACCCAAGTCGCATAACCACAAAACCCCTGCATCTGCATCATCATCATCATCTGTTTCACAACCTCCATCGCTAACCCCTTTAGAAGAATTCAAATTTGCAGACCCGCTCCTCCTCCCACTCCAGTGCACCATTCTTTGAATAGTACGATAGGTTTATATATTCATGGTGTTATAATATAATAATAATAATATTCAAATTGTTAATATTTATATTTATATATTTTTTTAATATTTATATTTCTTATTTATTTGCATTTCAATGCTCGGGTTAATAGTGTTACAATTTCAAGGGTCATGATAGTCCACCCCACCCAAGATTGCTTGTCCTCAAGCAATCACAATCTAAAATTTGTAATTTAAAATATTGCTCCTTTTGGTGATGATGGTTGTGATACTTTGATAGGAATTGGAAGTTCTGAACCAAGTGGTAGTTAATTTGGTTACAATTGACTCTCTTCCTTGGAGAGGAGCGGTTAGCATACTTACTACCAATAATGTTGATACCGTACTCCCAATTTATTGTCTTATGTACTACCGTTCCCCCAATATCTCTCAACCACAAAACCAAGAGTTGTAAATTGGTACGATTTGTTATTAAAGACAAGTTTTCTCTCATATCATTACTGCAAGTATCCTTTGTTGAGATCAACAATAGAAAAAAATGTTTGCAACCTTCATCATGATAGATTTTGGGAGTGTTGTGAATAACGGGATCCTTTGTGTATGCCAACTTGAGAGGACCTAGGTATTCCTCACCATAGGTTGTTAAATGTGAGGAAGTGCAATTTCCTTTAACAATGCGTGATCCCTATTAACAATATCAATTTACCCCAAAGTCTAACAAGTGAGAATGATCATGGGATTTGTGGGTTATGGACCCATAACGCAGCTTAGCATGGGCTCATGTAATAACTTGATTTGTATCAAGTTTAAGAATTTAGAGCTACTCTAATCAAGAAAAAGAGCTTAGGGGAAGAAGACCTCGGTTGAGATGATCTACTCTTGATATTACATATAGGGGTGAATTTGGTTCACAAGGTAAAGTTCACTAGGTCAAATTTGTAGGTTGCAAGGTAGATTATATGTGGTATAAACTATATTGTTCATGGAACAAATTACTCTTTATTTGAACAATTGTGTTATTGCCTTGGTAAATTTGATATTTTAATTGCTTGATTTCTTGATGAGTGACAATTGCTTGATTTCTTAAGGGATAGATGAGTGATGCTTTCTTATTGAATGTCAATGAATTGATTTATCCCTTATATTCATTTCTAGAAGGAATTGCCACCCTTCATAATTACCCTTGATAATAATACTTTACTCCCAAGTTTCTTGTTTAGACTTATTTCCTATTGATAGTTTCTTTACAGGGAGGTGGTTTCCCCTTTTTACCTTATTGTTGAGGGAGTTATAGTCCATATTTGAAGGGCCACAACTTTCCTCATCTCATTCTCTTGCAAAATTACTTAATGTTCTATTCTCAATTGAATTTTTTAAATTGTCATATGGATGAAATGCTCTCTCCTTTTATATCACCAGTTTGCGGGAGTCACACCTCTTCACTTCAAATAGTTACAACTCTTCATTATTGCATTTGGATACTAATAATAATTCAAATTTAAATAAGTTAATTTGTTAGTAGAAGCATTTTGATTGACAAGTTTCAACACTTCCATAAATTTTAAGCATAAAGTAATCATAAGAACATGTCTTGTTGAAGATACATGAAGCAACACATAGATACACGTGATACATAAATAAATACAAAGCACAAAAACACGGAATACAGAGTATACACAAGAAGCATGAAGCTTATGTGTGAATAATACATGAAGTATACGCATGAATACACGAAGTCACAAAGCATACATATGAATGCATGTAAGCCGTAAAGTATACACATATACACATGAGTGCACGCAAGTCACAATGCATGTAATTTGCAAAGTATACACTTGAAATCACAATGTATATGAAAGTATACACATGAATATATGTAAGTCACACAGTATACACTTGGATACACATAAGTCACAAAGTATATACTTGAATATATGTAAGTCACAAAGCACACTCATGGATACATGTAAGCCACAAATTATTGTCATGAATACACATAAGTCATGAAGTATACATATTGATACACGTAAATCACAAAGTATCAACATGGATACACATACGTTGCAAAGTATACAACTTGAATACACACAAGTCATAAGGTATATGCTTGAATTCACATAAGCCACAAAGTATGCACTTGAATACACGTAAGTCACAAGGTATACACTTGAATAAAAGTAAGTCACAAGATATACATGTAAGCCACAAAGTATACACTTGAATACAAGGTATGCAAAGTATTCACATGAATACACGTAATGCATAAAGTATACACAGGAAGCATGAAGCATACACGTGAATACATGCAATACATGAAGCATACACAGGATGGCAAGAAAGATGCTTTGATACCACTGTAATGTCCCCTATCCTGATTTGCCCTAGGATTTACCTATTGGTCGTAGATTGCAGCAAATCAGGGTTAGGACGTTGCCATACTAGATAAATATTTCTCAATTATGTAATCCTGGTATACAATAATCTGTTGTGATGAAATGGACTGGTTTCCCTTGGGATGGCTGGTCTGTATGTTCTTCTCCTTCAACCAATCTGTCCTTAATACTCAGAAGATATTGTTAGTGTAGATCAAGTGCATAAGAATCTATTATCCATATTTGTATTAAAGAAACATAACAACTTATAAGGTTCGATAATTGCTGTGAGCATCATTATTACATAATTGTATATACTATATATATCTATATATATTCTATATAAAGCTCTATATATATATAATTATTCCCAAATGATTTACAATAATTACCTTTTGCATGATTATATATATAATTATTTTTAGACTTACTTCCCAATATATATAATTGCTGATTCCTTATTCTTTGTCTTCAATCTGCCTTACCAATCATATTACATTCCTTCCTTGATCTGCCTAGACCTGTTCTTATTTTCTGCTGATCTCCATTTCCTTGCCCTGCTCAGAATATATTTATTTTATTGCTGCTCTACTCAGAAATATCTTCCAAATTTCCTATTTATTTTCCTTCCATGATTCCCTTCATTCGATCTTCTGTTGTGCTCAGATTTCTAACTCATTTCTATTTTCTGTTCCTTAGATATTAATCCCTTAGAATCCTCTCTTTTCTAAAAATGCCCCTGTATTTCTGAATATTCTTCCTTTTTATATTTTCTAGAGAGTCACAACCAATCATAAGACACACCCTTTCATGGTTGTTATCTTTAAAAGGGTCATGACTTTTCATTAACTATTTTGTTGACTAACCCATGGCCTTTTTATAGCCAGCGCTTCTTTTGAATAATGAATCGATGCCTTATTGCTGCCTTTTCATATTAATCCTTGCCTTTATAAATATTACTATTATTGTTCCAATCTGATTGCAGCCTTAGGGACTCTCAATCGCTGGCTGTTCTTTATTGTATATATATGTATTTTTTTATATTAATATATGTTTCTTCACAATCTGATTTTATTGTAATATATTTTTATATTGGTTTATATATTCATAGTGTTATAATATAATAATTATAATAATATTCAAATTGTTAATATTTATATTTATTCCATGGGGACGCATCCCACCCAAAAAAACCCATGTTTCCTAGATGGGGATGTCTCGGAGACTTGGGGACTTAGGAGGGATGTCCCCCCTGAAAGGTTCCCAACCCAAATCTGATCCAATTTTTCTGAGTTTGATTTCTGATTTGACTTTGACCAGTGAATAGGGAATTTGTTTTTCTGTTTATTTTTGCTATTTATGAGTTTTTTGTGATTTTTGGTGGTTTTCTTATTTTTTTAGGTTTTGTGCTAGATAATTGTGAAAAAAAAGTAGATGCTAAAGGAACATAAATGACTGAAATAAAATTATGAATTCTGATTTTCCTAGGACAGCAAATGTAATTTTCAGAAAACCACTGATTACATAGAATTTGCATACCCAGAAGCCAACGCTCAATTTATTGAATATTTAATTGTTGGAACCAAAGCATATACAATAAAAACTTGATATAAAGTCTGATCTACTCTTTAGTGGTCTGAAAACCCTAATTTTCAACTAGGGTTTGACTGAAAATGACACCCAAATAGTACGGCCAGCTGGTGAATGCACTAAAATGATGATATCTACTGATAAGAAGCCTCAATCTGCAATTATATTTTGATATCACACTGTTGCAATCAATTCTAAATGCAAATTAACCTATAATGAAGACCAATAATGCCCAAATGGAAACCCTAGGTAGATTTCCCTATTCTGTGAATTGGGTTTTCGTCTAGTTCACTATCCTCCAAGGGATTTCATCCTCAAAAGACCTATATGCTATTGAAACCCTCTTCCAGAGCTCAAACCCGCAATTTACTTTTGTCAAAATGAGAATAGAATGCCCAAAAATAAGCCCAACATATTGCTTTAAAACAACTTTGAGTTACTAGGATGGGGGGCACTTTTCACTATTCATGTTATAATTTTCTATTACTATTCACTTTTTACTATTCCATTAAAGCAAACTTTAATATTTCCAAATTATCCTTGGATTCAACAACTGAACTCCAAACTGAAAGACTCGCAAAGCTCCCAACTAAGCTCCACAACCCTCAATTAGGTCTCCTAACCATTCTGCTAACCTACGGGAACCCTAATAGTAGGCCAACCTCCACTATAGTCTGAGTTGCCTAAGGAAGGGACATTACACCCCTACCAACACCACCAGTGTCACTATCTCCAAGATGCCGCTAAGACTTTGAGGATGTTGGGGTGTCCTCAAGACGTCTAGGGGACTCCTAGTTGTCTCCAAGATGTATAATTCTTATACATCTTTCTATAACTATTTTTTCAAGTACTATATGTATTTTAGCACCCTGTCGCCCCGCCACCGTCGTCCCCCCGGCGCCCCCAAAATTAGACCCCCCATCCCCACGTCCCCGAAATGCGTCCCTTGTCGTCCCCCCATCCCCGTCCTTGAAACCCAATGGAAAACTGTATTTATATTTTTTTTTAATATTTATATTTGTTATTTATTTGCATTTCAATGCTCGGGTTTTTAGTGTTACAATTTCAGGGGTCATGACACCATGGGTGCACTAGACATTGTTTGGGAGTCTAGTGGCTTAGTACGTTGAAGACAATTGAGGTGCATTTCTAGGAGCTATTCATGCATTTTCACTTAGAGGGCAAGACAATTGAACTAAGAGAGTTGCAGGCAAAGTCTCCACAAATGTTAAACTATCATTAAATACAAAAGATACTTAACAAGGGGGTCAATGGGTTAGTGGCCTGATTGTTTTCATTAAAAGCCTATCAATCAAAGGTTTTGTTGTGACCTATTTCACACATCGCCCCATTGCAAATAGGGACCCCCTTCTTTTTGCTTTTTGCTTTTTGCCTTGGCAGCGCAACTGCTTATCACCAATTTATTTACACTGAGGAATTAGAGTTTTCTGGAAATCATCTGAGCCAAGTAGAGAATTCAAGCCCATATCAATGCCTAGATGTCATGGAAGTGCTCAGAAGGACTAGTAGACGAGAAACGCCATTGCTTTGAGTCAATTCTGACACTTCCTATTTTTTAGGGATTCTGCTTTTTTGCTTTCTTGATTGTTGGCATTTTTAGGCCATTCTGGAGTTCCTATTTTTTAGGGATGCTTTTTGTTTTTTTCTATTTTTAGAAAGTTTCTATTTTTGGAAAGTTTCTATTTTGGGAAAAGTTTCCATTTCAAGATCCTACTGACTGTGAAGCCAATGTACCTCCAGAATGAGCAAATCAACAGAAAAATCAAGGCAAATGATGAAAGATTGATGAAAAATGGCTAAGACTGGGAAATTCGCCAATGAGAAGGAATGGCAGGCCAAGCATGAAGTCCGGGCTTGCCAAGCCAAAGGCAAGCACTGGCAGGACAAGCGAAGTTCGCCCATGGAAAGGAAGCCTCCAAGATCGCCATGGCTTGATGAAGTGCAAAGTCCGCCCTATCTTGGCAAGCTCCAAGTTCGCCATAGGCAAGACAAGCTCCAAGTCCGCCCTTGGCAGAGAAGATACAAAGTCGGCCCATGAGAGAAGTGGATGGAAAGACAAGCCTCCAAGTTCGCCCATGTCAGAGAGATGTCCAAGTCCGCCCTTGGACAAGGCAAGGCTAAAGTGCGTCAATGTCAAGGAGAGGCTGAAGTCCACCCCAACTTTGGGAAAGGAAATTTTTCTAAGGCATGGAAAAATAATATGCCTAGAAAGAGAGGAGATCAAGCTAGCACGAAATTCACTCCACAGCATGACGGAATGAAATTCTAAGGCATAGAAGGAAGAATGTCTGGCAAGGCAAACATTAAGTCCACCCAACTCAGCATGAAATAAATTCCTAAGGCATGGACATAAATGCAAAATGGCAGAGAAAACTCCAAGTCCTCCCAACCCAGAAGGAGAGAAAATTTGAAAATTTTGACTAAGTCAGATGTCTGGCTAAGTATAAAGTATGCCACAGGAAGAGAGATTTGTCTAAGGCATTGGCCAAAAATACGCCAAGTATGGAGGATGGCAGAGCATCGTGGCAAGTCCGCCCTTGCCTATGGCAGGCCAACCCCAAAGTCTGCCCTTGCTCTGGAAAGACAACTTGCAAAGTTCGCCCTTGCCTTGGAAAGAAATGGCAAAGCATCTTGAAAGTCCGCCATTAGCCTTGGCAAACCAGCCTTCAAGTCCGCCACCCTCTGGAAAAGCCATCATGAATTCCACCATAAGGAAGTAAAGAATGGAAAGACATTGAGGAAGTTCGTCCATGGCATGGATCAGTCAAAGTCCACCCTTGGCAAGAGGAAAATTGGCAAATCTATTGAGAAGTCCGCCCAACTTTGGAGGCAAGGAAAATTTCTAAGGCATTGCCAAAGTGCGCCAAGCATGAGAATGTCTAAGCATTCACCAAGTTCGCCTAGTATGAAGATGGTAGTCCGAAGACAAAGTCCGCCCAAAAGGAAGTGCACATGGTCTAGCCAAAGATGAAGTCCGCCAAAGCATGTCTAGCCAACCTTGAAGTTTGCCATGCACTTATCCAAGCCAGCTTCAAAGTCCACCTTGTCCAGGACACAGCCAAGTCCGCTAGGGAGAAAGAAAAAGAATTGGCTTGCCAATGAGGAAGTCCGCTCAAGCATAATAAAAAAATGGCATGTCAAGTCCAAAGTTAGCCAAGGTTAGAAACACACATGGTAAAATTTGCCAAAGAGGAAGCAAAAAAATGGCTGTGTGGAATTTTCCTACAATAAAAGGATCAAATTTTGACTAAGTGTTGGAAAGAAAACAGGAAAAATGAAGAGAAATAAAAGGAAATGAATAAAATTCTTGCCCAAGGATAGAGTCTACCCTACTTAGCACGAGCCAAACTCAGAATTGAAGACAAATCCACAAGCAAAGTTCATTCGAGCATAGAGATGGCCAAAATCTTGGCTAAGTGTTGAATGGTCCACATGAAGGCATTACATAATGAAATTGAATAGCCAAAATTTGGCTAAGTATGGGAAATAATTCATAGAGAAAGTTCCAATTTCCTCCATTTTGGCGAAAGCACAGGAGAGTTCTTCTCCATATTCAAGGCACTTGAAGGAATTTCAAAGCAATCAGGAAGGAAAAGTTCAATAACTACTCCAAGTGGAGACTTCCAAACTTCAAATGCAAGTGAGAAGAGGAAATCAAAATCTCAAAGGAAATCCAAGATCAAAGCCAAGAAGAAACAAGCACAAAAGACAAAGTCTTTGGCGAAGAAAGATATTCTAAGGCAAGTGCATGGAAAAAGAACAAGGAGACCAAGGAGGACATCCAACACGTTGAGGTGGCGCCTCGTCATCTTCGAAACCAATCAAATTGTTCCAAGTCAACATGTCTAGGTTCAATGAACCTGACTTATCCATGGAATTGGTTTATATTTAGCAAGAAGGACAAGTGTCCCAAAATGTAATTTTCTCATTGGTTGAGAGGTAGTTAATTGTGACAAGCCCTAATTAGGGTTTTATTTTGTAATCTCGGTCGTTGATTCGAAATCAATCTTGGCCATTGAATTGTAATCGGGGAGCCTATAAATTGAGCTCTCCCCTCATTTGTAATTGGTGAAGTGAGTTGTATGAGGTTGTTGCGACAAAACTATTTCCGTTTATAAAAGCTCTAATACATGATTTGTTTAGAACCACTTTTGTTTTCAAATAGTGTGCAAGGTCTACATCTTCTCCTTCAACATTTAGAGTAGAGTTAAACTAGTATTTCATTTATATGTTTGTTAGTGGATGATAGATTTGATAGCAGTGGTGGATGAAATTAAGCTCATACTTTTGTTGAATGGATGATTTGTATTCAATGTGTAAAGTTAGCCTGAGCTATTATGTTGTGGATGCTTAACTTCTGTTTGTTTTAATTGTTGATTCAAACATGAAAATTATTATCACCTCCGTTGAAGATTGCACCCCCTTTGCATAGTTGTCCGAAGGAGGCGAAACAAAGTGTGGTTACCCCATTTCATCTAACCATTGTCGTCTCTTGATTTCTTAGGAGTAGCTTAGACTTCTAAACCCTTGCCCTTTTGCATTCTTTTTGGAAAATCTAAAATACCCATCAGAAAGAGCCTTCATTGATAAAACTGTCTAAGTCCTAAACTTGCAAACGAATTATAACGTAAGTCCCCTTGTGATTACCAGCAAATCACAACACCCACTAGCCTTATCCACATGTCATGACCTGACCAAAGAAACATTGGAGTTATTGCACAACCTTTTTAGTATTTGCAATCACTTTTCAAGAGAGGATAGAGTGTCCTTGGGCATTTTATTCTGTGTTCAGTGGGTATTCAAAACACACACCAACAGGTTCCTACACTACCAAATCTACAAGCAGTTGTGGATAGTCACTCAATTGTTTTTGGATATATGTGAAAAGGATTGCTTCCTTAAAGAGTTCATGATCATGCCATTCAATTAGTACACTGGAGTCGACCACCCAAAATCAAGCCCTATAGGTACCCAATGTGCAAAAAAGTGAGATTGAGAGATGGCATAAGAGATGCTAGAGGCAAATATTATCACGCATAGTCAGAGTGCTAACTCCTCTACAATGGTAATGGTGTGCAAAAATTATGACACTTGGTGGATGTGTCTTGATTAGAGAGAGCTCAACAAGTGCACCATAAAAAACAAGTTTTCAATTCCAATATTTGATGATTTGTTGGATGAGCTTAGCGGTGCTATATCTTTTATAAAAGTTGATCCTCATTATGGTTATCATTAAACCAAAATTAGAGATGGTGATGTACATAAGATAGCTCTCCAAACCCATGAGGCCATTATGAATTTTTCATGATGTCTTTTGGCCTCAAAAATGCACCATCTACATTTCAAAGTTTGATGGTCTCTATCTTTAGGCCATTTTTGTGAAAATCCATTTTGGTAATATTAGATCAACTTGGGAGGAACATGTGCAACATGTGAATTAGGGGTTTGAACATTTTTGAATAGCATCAGTTTTATGCTAATCCATCCAAGTGTGTTTTTGGAGTCAAAGAAGTGGATTACCTAGGTCATACTATATGAGGGAGCCCTCATAAGGTTCCTAGAAAAAAAAGTGTCTAGGACGATCTATCTATCTATCTATCTATCTATCTATCTATCTATCTATATATCTATCTATCTATCTAACTATCTAGCTATCTACTATCTACTACCTACTATCTACTATCTACTATCTATTTGTCTATCTATCTATCTGTCTATCTATCTATCTGTCTATTGATCTGTCTATCTATCTATCTATCTCTATCTATCTGTCTATCTATCTATCTATCTATCTCTCTATCTGTTTGTTTGTCTATCTATCTATCTATCTATCTACTATCTATCTATCTATCTATCTATTTGTTTGTCTATCTACTATCTATCTATCTATTTGTCTGTCTATCCATTTGTCTGTCTGTCTATCTATCTATCTATCTATCTGTCTATCTATCTATTTGTCTGTTGTCTATCTATCTCTTTGTCTGTCTGTTTATCTGTTTGTTTGTCTGTTTGTCTATCTGTCTATCTATCTGTTTGTCTGTCTATCTATCTATCTGTATGTCTATCTGTATATCTATCTATCTATCTGTTTGTCTATCTATCTATCTATCTGTCTATCTATTTGTCTATTTGTCTATATGTTTGTCTGTCTGTCTATCTCTCTGTCTATCTATCTCTCTGTCTATCTATTTGTTTGTCTATCTGTCTGTCTATCTATCTATTTATCTGTCTATCTATCAATCTATCTATCTGTCTATCTGTCTATCTATCTGTCTATTTGTCTATCTATCTATCTATCTATTTGTCTGTCTATCTATCTATCTAACTATCTATATATCTATTTATCTGTCTATCTGTATATCTATTTGTCTATTTGTCTATCTATCTATCTATCTATTTGTCTGTCTATCTATCTATCTATCTATCTATATATCTATCTATTTGTTTGTTTGTTTGTCTGTCTATTTGTCTGTCTGTCTATTTGTCTATCTATCTATTTGTCTGTCTATTTGTCTATCTATCTATTTGTCTATCTGTCTGTCTATCTATCTATCTATCTGTCTGTCTGTCTATTTGTCTATCTGTCTATCTATCTATCTGTCTGTCTGTCTATCTATCTATATGTATGTCTATCTATTTATCTATCTATCTGTCTATTTGTTTGTCTATCTATCTATATGTCTATCTATCTATCTGTCTATCTATCTATCTGTTTGTCTATTTGTCTATTTGTCTATCTATTTGTCTATTTATTTATCTGTTTGTCTATTTCTTTGTCTGTTTGTTTGTTTGACTGTCTGTCTATCTATCTGTTTGTCTGTCTATTTATTTGTCTGTCTATCTGTCTGTCTATTTGTTTGGCTGTCTATTTGTCTATCTATTTGTCTGGCTGTCTATTTGTCTATCTATTTGTCTATCTATCTCTTTGTATGTTTGTTTATCTATCTATCTATCAGTTTGTCTGTCTCTCTATTTGTCTCTATGTCCGTTTGTCTCTCTCTCTCTCTGTCTCTCTGTTTATCTATCTATCTATCTATCCATCTATTTGTCTATCTATCTATTTATTTGTCTATCTGACTGCCTGTTTATCTGTCTATCTATCTATCTATCTATCTATTTGTCTATCTATCTATCTGTCTGTCTATCTCTCTATCTGTCTCTTTGCCTGTCTCTCTACCTGTCTCTTTGTCTATCTCTCTATCCATCTATCGATCCATCGATCTATCCATCTATCTATCTATCTGTCTCTCTATCTATCTCTTTGTCTGCCTCTTTGTTTGTCTCTCTATCTATCTGTCTGTCTCTTTGTCTCTTTGTTTGTCTCTTTGTCTATCTATCTATCTATCTATTTATCTATCTCTTTCTCTCTCTATCTCTCTATCTATGTCTATCTGTGTCTATCTATCTATCTATCTATCTCTCTATTTGTCTATTTATCTGTCTTTCTATCTGACTATTTGTTTGTCTATCTGTCTATCTATCTTTATGTATGTTTGTCTGTCTATCTATCTATTTTCATCATCCCACTTCCCCAAAAAATGGCCCTCAAACTGTCATCCCCAAAATGCATCCCCTATTGTCCCCCTATCTTGTCCCTGAAACGCCATGGAATATAAGAAGGAAATGATGGCTATCCTACATGTAGTCAAACAATGGAGACCTTATCTAATGGGAAGACATTTTATGGTAAAGGAAAATCATGTTAGTCTCACATATTTCTTAGAATAAGGGTTGTCATCTAAAGAACAAAGATGTTGGGATGTGACTTTGAAATCATATATGAGAAAGGAAAGGAGAATGTTGTGGCTGCTGCTCTATTTAGGAGGAATAAACCTACAAATTCACTATTGCATGCCATTTCCATATTGCAAGTAGATGGGGTGGATGAGGCATGAGAAGAGTGGAAGGACATGGATACTCAAACTATCATTGAAAAACTCCAATAGAATGCAAGTGTGTCAAATAAATTTGCATTGAAAGGAAATGCTCTATGTTACTTTGGTAGAACCGTAGAACTATATGCTTCTATAGTAGGTCATCAATTGCAATTTTGAAGACTTATCATAGAATCAAGAAAGATTTCTTTTGGTATGGGCTCAACGGGGATGTTTGGAAATTTGTAGCAAAATGAATGGTATGCCAACAAAATAAATGAGAGACAATTAAGACTTCGGGTCTAATATAACCCTTATCTATTCCAAGCCAAAGGCAGAAAGAGGTATCCATTGATTTCATCATAGGTTTACCCAGTTCTAAAAGCAAAAATGTCACCACGCTATAGCGTTTCGACTCACTAAATGTGCACATTTTTGTGATTTGCCACAACAATTTGTAGCAAGTACTATAGAAACAACTTTTGTGGATACCATTAAAAAGCTGCATGAACTCTAAAAATCATAATAAGTGATCATGATCCTATATTTAAAAGTAATTTTTAGACTGACTTATTCTCATGTTTGGGCATGCAACTTGCTTATAGTTCATCATATCTTCCCCAATTAGATGGATAGATTAATGTGGTCAAGGGCTATCTCTATTGTCTTGTTTCAAATAAACAAGAGAGAGGAGAGCAATGCTTTGCACTAGCAAAATGGTGGTAAAACACTTCTTTCCACATTTCATCCATGTCTCCATTTTTGGCACTATATGGGTACCATCCACTATCAATCACTTCTTCATTACAGTCACACCCAAAAATTAGAGCAGTCAAAGAACACATTCGAATCAAGCAAGAGGTACTCTCTAGCCTTAGAGAGAACTTCGCGATGGCATAGAATAGAATGAAACAACAAGCTAATCAGCACCACAGTGAAAGGACTTTTTAAATAGGATAGTGGGTTTTTGTGTGAATACAACCATATAAGCAGATGTCACTAAAACAACAAAATAAGGATAACAAGCTTGCACCCAAACATCATAGTTGATTTACTAGCAAATTATGGAATGGATTCCATGGAACAATTGGCAATAAACAAAACATTGGAAGATGGGATGGATTAAGAGCCAAATGGTATGATGTTGATAGCCTAAGAGCAACTAGGGAAGATGAAGATATGAACTCATGAAAACTCCACTTTTGATATTTGTGTCCTTGGGAATAAGTATGATTTTCCTTAATGCTCTTCTTTGCCTAGTAGTCGATGTTATGATTTTGTGTTGTATTCCTCTAAAACTTGGCACATGAGGCAATTTCTTGAAACGGTATACAAGATTTTCATTTATCTCATTCTTGGAATTTGGCTGTTCACCGCTCTCATTCTTGGTTTAACAATTGCCTGTCCAGTCATGGAACCAAGGTTTCACCTCTACACAAAGTAGGGGTAGATGGCATTTAGAGGGCTGCTAACAAAGCAAAGGTTGAAGATTGTTTTCATTATCCAATCTAGCACAATAGAGAATGCCATCCGAGAAGTGATTGATTGTGGTTTCTTGAGGCCAAGATGCACAATAGGGTAAATAGTGTTTTGTCCTCCATGTTTGTCTCCAATCTCCTTAATTTCCTTGGAGATATAATCTTGGGTAAAACATTCGCTGATTTTTGAGATAGGGATGAATTTTTGGGCAGCTTGGACAAAGTCCTAGAAACCATAGAGCCCTTCTTCGTGAGGCCACTTCCTATTGTAGGATTTGAAAGGAGGGGTTTAGTCTCCTATGCCTCTTTTCATGATCTATAAGCCAAATTCCAATGCTTGGTGGGCATGTTCGAACAGCTAACAAAGGGCTTGTTGGAGGGAAAATTTGAAATTTCAACAAAAGCTTTCAAAAAACTTCAACCTCTGTGCTTGTTGTCCCCCACCTAGACTGTGAGGGAGCTCAACAAGCAAATACAGCCACAAAGTATCTGATCGGGACTGAGGGATTAGTAATGGAAGAAGCTGGGGAAGATGCTGGTCCAAGCAATTCAATAGATTAAGGTTCCAAGTTATAGGATGTTATGGGTCTATTTGTGTCTTGATCTATTGTATAATCATTGTTATTTATATTTAATACTCTTGTAATCCTTCGTGGCATCAAAGAACATAGTCTTCTGTTTTTTATATGCCACACAGTGGCCAAACTAGTTCATCAGTTTTTGTTTATCTTCTATGGCTTAATATAAAGGGAGTGAACCCCATGTCCACACTTTATGTATCGAAAAAAAACATAAAAAGGTACAATGAAGTCACCCAACTTGCACAGCAAAAAAGTGGTATTTATATGAATACAGAAAATAAAGCAAAACAAGCAAATTAAGAAGCTTTTGCAATAAGCATAGCAACACTTACCACAGACAGGCCTAGATAACAAACACTCTAAATGAGAACCATCCATGTGGAGATATTAAAAGACGGCCTAGATAATGAACATTCTGAATTCAAACAAAATGCCTTATTAATGAGAACCATCCATATTGAAATATTAAAAGACAGCCAAAAAAAGCTAACTAACTTAATTTCAGTAATCTGGTTCCTAAATTCCATTAGATCTAATACAAAAGTTAAAACAAAAGAAGCAAATTAAAAAACTCCCCAACAAGCATAGTAACACTTAGCCATAGACGGGTCTAGATAACAAACATTCTAAATTCAAACAGAATACCTTATTAATGAGAACAATCCTTGTAGAGATATTAAAAGACTGCCAAAAAACCTAATTAACTCAATTTCAGCAATCTTGTTCCTAAAATCCATTAGTTCTAATGCAAGTTATGGTAAATTACCATGCATACTTGTTTATGAATATGATCAAACCAAGTAGGCACCTTATTTAGAGAAAAAAATAAAATAAAATAAAAAGTTGGCATAATCCGAAAACCTACCTTAATCAATTTACAAATTAAAAGTTCCATTAGGCGCCGTGTTTCAAAATCTCCAATTTGACCTTCTCTTAGAATATCAGAAGCAATTGGGCTGCCACCATATGGGCTCTGCACTAGTGCTAAACCAGCAACCTTGTCCTGCAGGTCAGGCCAGTACATAGCCAATGCCGCTGCTGCATCCACTCCTCCTTTACTGTGGCCAAGCAGCAGGACACGTTTTCCTGAACCCCAATAGAGCTCTTCAATATATTGCTTCAGTTCCCAGGCATTTTTTTCAACTGAAGCCTGTCATTTTCATCAAAAAAACATGTTTTAAATGCTCACTGCATTGTTTCCTGATTGCCAAAAAATTAATAATTAGGTAGAAGAGAATTTACCTCACTGTGAATCTTTGCAATGTGGCAAGCAAGACCCAACTTTGAGAAGAACTTCTTCGTATCAACAAAATATAATGGACCGTGATTGCTAAAAAGGCCTACCATTGTAAAGAAACACCATCAAATGTATTTTAAAAAATTTACAAGAAAGAAAACAGGACCAGTGTATAATCATTTTACAAAGGATTTACCTGGAACCAGTAAATAGACATATCTGTCAGGCAACATGTGTTCACCATTTCTGAAATGAGGGAAATCATTAAGGTCTCATAGTTACATGAAGAGTTTTCTGTAAAGAATAGTTTTCATAATTGTCATAAATTTTAAATATATGATTGAACTAAGTTCAACTAAACATCATGCTAGGGACAAGACCACAGTGATCACCTTATCCTTTCTAGCAACTCTTTGAATTTATTTGTACCATCTTCAACTGGAGGCATTCCAGGAACACGTTGCAGCCACCCTATGTCACGTGCAGAACCTCGCAAAGTTGTCTGCACTCGAGCAACCAACCTGGTAATGCTAAATCTGTCAGCCACTAAAAGAGGGTAGAACAAAAACTTTTATTCAGAAGGAACATTGGCTGCTTGACAAGCAATGATACATCAAATCAGAAGGAAAAATAGATTTCAATGTAAATCACAAATCTTGGTCATTAGACTATTAGTCAACCTTTGTGGGCAATGTATCCTACTTTCCACATGTAAGGATTATAATTTTATAAACCAAGAATCAAGGGGCCTCGACAAAAACTGAAGACAAACAAAGAAGGGAAGGTTGTTCCAAAAAGCCTGACACAGCAAGAAACTTTCTTGATTCCCCATATAATTTCTTCTGAAATATAAAATGGGTTCAAACAGAATTCAGGACATGCACTGCTTTGCTTTATCCTAGTGTTTACCTTTTCAGTCGTCTATGTGTACGTCGTACACGGAAACAGGAACATGCCACACATATAAATGCCAATCTCCAAGCAAATTTGAAACCAACTATGGGAAATATGAACCTGCAGCAATGAATCCTTACATAAGGTGTACAAGCCAGTCAATGAAAAAGCAAAATGCATAAAAGCTTGTTTAAAAATATAAGCTGAACTTATATTTGGGACATGAACAATGGTGGAAGGAATCCTCTATTGACTAAAATGGAGATAAACTGAAAATTTTAAAGATTAAAACAAACAACCTTCTAATCATCTAGTGGACTAATCAAAGCAACAGACACTAAAAATCTTCCAATCACTAGTTTTGCATTATTCTAGCAATAATAAAAAGGGCACCCTCAAAGATGGGAGGCATGTAAATGAACATTGCACCAACAAAGACCAATCAAATGAGAGGATAGTGGAGATAAAGGGTCTGAAGTCCCTCAAATGAACCAAAATGAACATCATTGGCTCAAACAAACTTGGGTAGTTTATAAGCCATCAAGGGAAACACTCCTATAAACCATCATTGATCTCTTATTACCTCTCTGTTTCAAAGACCGCTACTACAATAACCAATCTGAACTGCTTCGAATATGGAGGAAGAACTGGTGTACAGGCAGTGATTTACCAAAAAAGGCTCCAGAAAACCCAACGACTTGCACATAAAAGAGAATTAAACTTGATTTGAATTAGTTTCTTGATACTTTAATGTCAAATTGGTTTCCAATATAAAATCCTGTTATGTAATGTGATCTTATCAGACAATTTTGATTTGCAAGGGAAGCAAAATACAGCAGAAATTGATGGCCAATATCCTTCTCTACACTAATCCATTATATGGATACTACCTAAGTCACAAGGTTCAAATTCAAATTCAAGTTTGGCAACATTGAAATTCGGAATAATAAGAATACTTTAAGTTGAGCCCAACCGCTTTATTTTCAAAAGGGCGACTTAAATATTATTATAGAGACTATGTAAAATTTAAAAAGTTTGTTTAGTACTTAATTCAATATGTAATTCAAAAAATAATTTTAAACACTTTATTAATTTAAAAAGTGTTTTTAAATACTTGGAGGGAAAAGTAAATTCAAAATAAAGCGCCCAAAAGGCAACTATAAAAGAAAGGCATTTCCCAAAGAAAATCGCCTATATTTGTTATTTCATTATTCCTTCCAATTTGGTGTTTGAAGCATTCAAGAACGAAAACCTTTGGTGTGGGAGATCCAAAGGATGAAAACCATCTTGACTTCCACATTTGGATCTAAGGACAAAAACCATCTTAATCATGAAGGGTGATTCCATCTGGAAATCACAATATTGCTCATTTGTTGAAAATTGATTGAGAATTTGATAGCCAGAGCAAATCTACTGATCTTCAACTTTAATTTGCTTTCACTTCATTGCTGCTGTGACACATCATTCTAGGGTTGCACCCTAATTGGATCTGTTTCTGTCGATGTTTCCAGCCATCACTTCATTCCTAACACTATCGTATAGCAGTAGATTTCATGATTTTTATGAGTTTTAATCATTGTTGTTGTTCATAAGGGTTTGGATCTGCTCAAAAGCATTGTTTCAGCATCATAATTGTTGTGCCCAGCTTTGGGTTTGTTGGATTTTCTAAACAGAATGTTTTTCAGCTGCCGTACCATCAAATAGTTGCTGATTTTCAGAGTTTTCAGGTGTTTTCTGCTATTCCTTTGTTCTGCCTAGAGATTCAAGTTATTTTCTGCTGATATCAAATTCCTACAGCCATTGGAGAGAGTTTGCAGACCTGTTAACATTTGTTTCAACACCTTCCAGTTGTCACCATACAGTTTCAGCTTATTTTTGGCACCACATTCAAGGGTTTTCTCTTCCATACAACTGTACAGACTTTTGTAAGTGAATTGCTGCTGATATTAAAAAAAAATGCCTTCATAAATTGTTGTTCAAGAGTATATTGGTGATAAATTTTTGCCATGGAATTAAATTGGTATTTTGGTGCCCCAATTCAAATCTGATTTCTGTTGTAATAGATGCTTATTATTGGTGATTATGCTATTATAAAGTCTGATTTTCCCTCATAAATAATCCATGATTTATGTCAAAGTGTACATAAGGATTTCATACATTTTACCAGATATACTAGTATAATTACAATATTTTCATCCTTTGAGGGTTTCAAAATCATATCAGCAAATGGAATATTGGATCCATTGTTTGTAGTTGTGTATTTTGACTAATAAGGATTCTGCAAGTTTGTTATATTGCCAATCAGCATTAATTTTAGTAGGGTTTGGCATCTACATTTGGTATTTGACAATTTGTTAATTATTTCAGCTTGCACAAATTTGGAAAATTGTCTCTTTCCTAAGGTTGTCTGATTGGGGGCATTACAGTGGTATCGACGTACTTGGTCTTGCCATCCTATGAATCATGGTGAGAAATCAAAGAGAAAAATCTATAGAGCTTATTAGATCATCTTAAAAAATTTGTAGAGCAAAGGGACAAGAGAATGGAACACTATTTGAAAGACCAAAAGACATGGATGAAAATATGGTTAGACAAATTTGAATAAGATGCTAGGGAGGAAAGCAAGAAGCAAGAAGAACAATCACAAGACATTGCTACCGAACAGACCATTGAGTAAAAACTAAAGAGTTATGCAATGCAAGTTGAAGGTAAGGATCCTTTGTCAGAAGATATTTTATTGACTTCTAACAAGTGTGTATGCTAGTAAAATATGGATGAAGTCAAGGGGAAACAGGCATTACTTGTTGAATGTGAAGAGCCCATGATGGAAAAAGGTGTTCCAACCTAAGAACTACCCATCAATCCTCCAGAGGGAGTTATGGCCACATGTGGTTGATTTGCAAAATAGCTATGTTGATGGGCATGCAAATGAGGAGAATATTATGGTTTATCCTAACTAAGGTATCTTGACTTACAAGGATAGTTGTGTTGGCAATCCCTCAACAACCTCTAAATTGGCAAAGGAAGGTAAGCTCTTTGATTACAACTCCAAGTATGAAAAACATGGTCATGTTCCAATTCCATTGCTCCAAACTATGTCATTACAAGGATTTTTTCAGATATGACTTACAATATAGGGATGACTCAAATTCAAATTTGTTTATGCCTATGGGATCCGGGTGATATTTTGAGGTACAAGAACGACAAAGGTTTTGATAAAATCAGTATCATTATTTCTAATGAATTATTCATCCCTTGCATTTGGATAAAATGAAAACCCATGGAAAATAATAAAGAATATGTTGTGAATTCTAATAGAGTTATGAAGGTCCAGTGCTTGCAATTAATGGATCACTCCTCGGAGCTTAATTCTACACTTGAAGACAAATATTATGATGCCTAACATGGACTATGGTCTAAAGGTGGTAGTTACAATTGTCAATATAGCGAGATTCTTGATGATGGAAGGTGGTAAGCAAGATAGACATTATGTTGATATTCAATATTTTATGACCAAGTATAGTGTAATGTTTTCGGAATCAAGCTCCAAAGATGTTTGGCACCCCTAGATGCACAAAGGGGAATTCATGGAGGATGAGACACTACAAGATGACAATGATTGTGTGACTTCGTTGCTTGCAAAGAAATTGGAGGTCACTACACATATTCGAGAGAAGATCAAATCTGCAAATCTAGACACATTTATCATGCCAATTCACCAAGGAGGTACCACAACTTATCATCATATTGGGTAAGACACTTTATCATATTGATATTTGGTCTATTTTGGATGAGCATACTATGATGTTTGATACCCTTCTTATTGAAGAAGTAGAAATTAGCACTACAAAAAGGATTCAAGAAGTTGCTCATTTGGAGAATCCCAACTCATAATGATATAAAAGTAGTGCAGAAAAAGCATAGTGGTGAGCTCATTTTTGACACAAGACAACCCTCAGCCTTGAAAGAGTTTGCACGTATACTCAAGCATTGGGGAGAAGGAATCATTTGTCATCAAATCAAAGATGGGCATATTGAGAGTTGATTGCATTCCTTGCTTAATCCAAGTCAAAAGTGGAAAGGCATAATCATGAATCTCATCATAGGCCTCCCCAAGGTTTGCATTCATGTTGTTGTGAATAAGCTAACTAATCATCCATGCTTCTTTGTTATTTCTTCTCAAGAGACCAAATTCTTTTTCAAAGAAGTGATTACAATACACAGATTGCATAAAAAATTTGTGGATGATGGAGATAGTAGATCTCTTAGTTCTTTTTGGCGAGATTTGTTTCACTTGATAGGCAAAGGATCCAAACTCTATAGACAATACAGGTTGCTTCATACTTTTGGCATAGTGATATTTGAGCATCCAAGTTTGCAATTGCTTAAGGATAACCAATTCTAGATAGGGCAAGCTATCATGTCCCCTTTTCAAAACTAAAGGAATTAATTGAAAAGCTCAATTCACAAAGGAGCACATAGTTATTCATCAGACTTTTGGAGAGAGACATGCTCTCCTCCAAGTCCAACATATGATGGCAAGCCCCACATGTTTAAGGAGTGAGCATAATGTCTATTGGTGGTTGATAATAAGAATGCTTGGCTCATCCAAAATCTTGATATAATAAGAGTGAATATTTCAAGATTCTAATGACCAAAGGAACCCTGATAATTTTGAGTGGGCAATATTTTAATATTTATTAAATTGTTAAACACCCACCAAAATAGTGTGACACCTATCCACCCACTCCACCTATGCACCATTATTGTAGGAGCTCCCCCAACTACCCAGTGTACTCCATCTATTTGCATTGAATTCATCCAATCTCTTTGTATCTTGGGTGTCTATTTTGGAGAGTACATTTTTGTGCCATCGATTTTGGAATTGCTACAATGTTGTGATTAGTGTTGAATTCGTCTCTAATCACTTTCATGATTACAACCACAATGGAATCTCACAATCATGATTAGTCTCACTTTCATGATGACAACCTTGGCCTTGAAAGTGAGATTTTGTTCTAGGAAATGGAGCAATAGTTTTGGGACCCAATAGTATCAATTTGTTGTCTAACTCAATGGCACTTACTTTATAATCTATAAAATCTAGAGAACAAGTTTGATGAACAAAACCTTTGCATTCATATCATTCTTTTCCTATTCCTTCTTAAATTTTATAAAGTTACCATTAGGTGAAAGACTTCAAAATATTCTATTTGCCAATGGAAAAGACCTCTAATCCTTCCTTGTTTGGCTCTATAATACCTCAATCACTACCTTTTGAGAATTTTTCATTAGAGTTTGAATCTAATGATTTGTCAAATGAGGATTCTTCTTCATTAACTAACTAGCTCTTCAAATTGATGATGTATTGCTAAGCTTTATTTTTTATAGATAATAGATTCTTCTCCCAATTGTGATTGGCCTTGGCTACTATTAGCTAGCCTCAACCCCATAATGCATCATAGGCATTCTTTAAAGAGATTATTACAAAATTCAAAATAAACAGTTGGGTCTTAATTATTACCTTTTGGGCCATGAGTATTCTAGGCAATATGTCATGGTGATCTCTTCCCACCAATTGGAAGGTTGATGGGCAAATAGGGGGCTTCCCAAGACTCCTCTAGAAGCACATCCACACCAAACCTACCACCAACAATAGTATTATTGAGTATATTTCCTAATATCTCCATCTATACCACTATTAGTCATTGGGCTAAATTCATTTGAATAGCATGGGGTCAATCACTTGATTGCCTAACAAAGGAGGCTCCACAATTGGCTCCTTTTGTTTATTATGGTTTCCCTCCCCCAACACTACATCATCCGACATGAGGTTTGTATATTCCATGTCATGGTTAGAATTTCAGCATTTGTAGTTATTACTTCTTTTAGTCCTAGAACGCTATGCAACAAATCACCTTTACAAGGATTGTGGCTTGTAACTTTGTAGCACTTGCCTTGCAATAGTCTTGCTCAAACTAAGTTTACTTGTAGTTGCTACCTCTGCATAGGATTATTGCCTTTCTTGTCATTTGCTTCCCAAAATTTTCTCTTGCTACAGCCAACATTTGCTTCTTTGTTGGTGGATCATGTGGTTTACTTTACTTGTTTGATAACTAGTTATTGCCATTACTTCATCCTCATCCATTGCATCAATCATATTTATGTTGGCTTGCATTAGGCCATACCATCTCCATAATCATCGGGTCCACACCATTGGCAAAGAAGTCCAAAAGTGTCTTGATTGCTAAGGCAATCTCTTGCAAAATGGCCCCACTTGTTTCCCTTTTGGCACTATTTAATTGGTTGACCTTGACCATTGTACACTATTCATCTTCTTGCTCCACCCGTATTCTAGCGTCTATTGTCTCTTTGATTGTAGATGCATTTGGGGAGGTGTTCATGTTGGTGGCCCTCCTTGAGCAAAGAGTACTTGAGAGTTGAGTGTGCTTCTTCTTTAGATTGTATGGGCAATCCCTAATTAAATAAACTATGAATTAAATTATTTCACAAAGAATCTTTTTGGGACGATTAGTTTTGGTGTGATCCATTTTACAATCAATACACTGTAGTTCTTTACCTTCTTTCGTGTTGTTCTTTATCTCTTTCATCATTCTCAACATGTCTCTACAAAGAGACTACACCGACCCTAATTCATTATCACTTGTATTTGAGTCATCTTCCTTTTTCCTCAAATGAGAGTATGTCTTGTTTTCGCTCTCTATGCCCATGGCCCACTTGTATTCATCCTTGTACAATAAAAGAGGTACTATTTTCACCTTTTTCCATGGTGAGTGTATCAACCTTTCAATGAACTATCACTTCTTTGGTCCATCCATTGATTCCTTCTCCAATTTACTCAATAATTCCTTGAGTGTCCTATTCTAGTCTCTTAGATTTTTTTCCTTACCTTGTCAAGTATTATAAATTTCAGAAATGATCTCATTCCTCAATAGTTTGAACTCTTGTTCAAATATCTTCCTTAGTCTATCCCATGTTACTTTCTCTATATCAAGAATACCCATATACTAGTCTATCACCACTCCTCACAATGTGATTGGGAGATATTTTAACCAATATCTCTAGTGTTAGTTTTCATGACCAGATATCTCAAAACAGAAAGCACTTAGAAAACGCAGCACATAAGACAAATAACATAGCAAGATACCCTGGGAAAACCCTCCAACCTGAGGGACAAAAACCCAGCCAATATATCTCTTATATATTGAATGAATAAGAGCAGAAATCTGCTTACAACTCAGGCACAATATAATGCCGATTTATTACAATGAATAAGAGCACCTCTCTAAGATGCAATACACAAATGAGATGATTTTCCTTGAAGTCGATCTGCCGCTACAACTTGAAGATCTGCTAGAAAAAATGTGAACGCCTCTAGGAATGTGAATTATCCTGAATGAACTTGATGATCAAATGAATGAATAATAATTTGTATATATACACAATAAGAGGGTTCGCACCTCTTCAAGAATGAAGTCGGCCCCAATAAAGAAAGATGTATTTCTTCATAACATAGTCGGACCTTCAATTAAATCACGCCTCTTCATAAATGACAACTTTAACAAGGTCGGCTGCAATAATAATTAAATATTAATTATTATTAATCATATTAATAGTGCATCATAATTGAGGTGCCTCCTCAATATCAAATAAATCGATTTAAGATAAATTAAGACAGCCAAGGGCTATATTTGAATTTATCTTCACAATTGTGGTTGGAAGTAATTCGTCCAAACGTTGAACATCAACATCTAGTATATTTTCCAAATTACAATCCACAGGGTAATTCATGTTTTTAAGTGTCATAAAGGGTATATGGATCCATCTCTATTGAACTTTAGCAACTCTTGCCTCTCCACATTCAGACTTGATGGAGGAGTCACCATCACTTGATACGGCTGCAATGTTTGAAACTTTCTTCCCAAGAAGTTTTGACCAAGACATTCCTTTGCCCCTTGGGAACTTCCAAACCCTCAACCTTTTCAATGACCCCAATAATGGACACCACTAGTAACACTTTCAAATTCCATTCTTCTCACTTCAACCCTCAATCCTAGTGTCCTAGGCATTGAATTCTTTTTGATCAACGATTTTGTGATGCCTCAAAGACTGCTCTTGTACACATCCTGCTCTTCGTCTACCAAGAAGTCTTCAAACCTCATTTCACCACAAAAACTTCCCTCATCCTAAGGGGACTCAATTGACTTCAATGAACCAATTATTTCCTCCAGCCAAACTTGATCTACAAGATCAACACACTTCTTCAAGAGGGGGGCATTGCCTAGCAACCTCCACCCACTCTTTTGCCCATATGCTTTCATATGCTCATAGTTGATTGGATACTTTAATGTCTTCATTCCCGACTGCAAGTCCAACTCATGTTTTGGCTTCAATTCCAACTTCCACTTTGAATCCAATGATGTAATTGTACTGATGGATTCTCTTCACGTAGTCTTCTTCTTCATTCTCTTTGTTCCACTAGTCTCAAAGACCGTCTAGTATGTTGGTCCCAACCATTTTGTGGCCTCTTTCCTCCTTTATTAGACTCTAAGGGCATTAATTTCTTAAATCCAAGCTGACTTCTTAAGGGCAAAAACATTAATGTTTACTCCTTTATCTAATAAGACTAACACTTGCAATAATGAATAGAAATAGCAATGCATGTCGGATAGAGTAATAGAATATTACACAATAAATGCTTTATTCAAATGAGTTTGTGTGCATACATGTAGACCAAGGATGATTAGCCAAGGATCAAATTTCCTTCCCAACCTACAAAAAGCATCCTTAAAGCACCTAACAGTTGCCAAACCAACCATAGAGAAGTAATTGATTTTGAAGCCAATGTTACAACAATGGAAAAAGTGAAATGATTATTGATATTCATAATTGTGTAATAACAAGAGGAGAGAAATACTCCTTATAAAGGAAATTACAAGACAATGTTTCTAAAAAGAAACCATTGCTAATAGAAGCAAACTAAAGCAATTAACTGAAAGATGCTAAAACGAACTAAAACAAAAAACAGGAGTTACTATGAACTAAGTTAACTAAAGCAAACTTGTGATTAACTAAAGCTAAGATGACCATTAATATTAAATTTAATATTTTAATACCCTCCCTTAATGGTCGTCCTACAAACAAAAACTAAGTCTACCCATATTCAAATGGTATGTTAGTCATTAAAATGCATAATATGTAGACTCCTGCTCAATATACTCCGCCACTTGAGCACTTTGCTGAGACACTTCTTGGTTGGCCTTCTCATCAACCAACCGCTTTCTGCAAAACTTATGGATATGATCAATCTTCCCACAGTAATGGCAAGTAATAGACTTCTTGGAGCCCTCCTTCGAATCGCCTCGTCCTTTCTGCTAAGTGGACTTGCCTTTGCCAACATCCTTGGCAATAAATGCTTGTTCAACATTGGGAGACTAACTGCTTCCTCCACCTATCTTGCTACAAAATCTTGTTGCATAGCTCATCAAATTTCAAGTCAACATTAGTGGATGTAATGTTGAGCATTTCAATGAAGTGCTTGTAGGAACGTGGAAAACTTTTCAAAGTGATCACCAACATATCCTCCTCTTCCATCTTACAACCAATGGCCTCCAATTGATCGTGAATATCTTTGATTTTCGTCAAGTGCTCCTGCAAAGACACTTGGTCATCCATCACAATGGAAAACAACATATTCTTCAGGAAGAAAGCCCTTCCCTTGTTTGAGCTCTCATGAAGATCTTTCAAATGCTTCCAGATCTCCACAACAGATTTACCAAATGGTATTTCAAGTAACATTTCATCGGTGACAAATAACTTTAGAAGCATAACTGCCACTCTATTATTTGCATCATACTTGTTCCAATCCTTCCCCATGGTTGTAGGACGATCTTTTGTACCTAAAACAAATGCATCCGGACACCAGTATTCAAAGATGGTAAGCATCCTCTACTTCCACATGTTGTAATTCTTTCCATTGAACCTCTACATATTTTCCAACATAACATTGGACAAAGACACCATCCCTCTCGTTTTTCAAGCACGAAAAACGAGGTAACACTGTGATCAGCTGATACAAACTCTAGATAATCAGCTAGCACAACTTACAATTTTTCAAAAATCATCTAAAAAAGAGGCTTAGAAATTGTAAGATCTTTCAACAAAACCTTCGAAAAATCTGAAAAAAAAACTCTGCAAGAATTTTTATTTTTCCTAAAAAACTCTTATCAAAAACTAGCTTAGAAAATAACCCTTCAGGCTGCCATGAAATCACGATTTTTACAAAATTGCTCAGAAAAACTTTACGTAGTTGAGAAAACCCACAAAGAAAAAACTCTCGTCATGATTTTGCAATCACGACAAAGAAATCCGAAGAAATAAAAATGCTCAGGTCGTGCCAAACAGTAGATAAATCCTATCAAAACTTGACATAAATCCTTGACGTGTGTAGAAGACAATCACGATGCCCAAAAAATGCAGTGAACCTCGGGGACGCATCCCCCCCCCTAGGCCCTAGCGTTCCCAGAATGGGGACATCCCGGAGACGTGGGGACGGCATCTCCACGTCTCCGGAGGCGCCACCATTTTGCTCCCCCGCCGCCGGAGACACCAAAACACACCAACGTCTCCAAGACGCTAAGGGAGACGCCTGGGCGTCCCTCGAGCATCTCGGGGACGCCCAGGCGTCTCTCGCGGCGGACAGTCATAAAGGCCATTTTTTAAATTAAAAACACTCATTTTTTAATTGTTTTTTTTGTTCTATTCGAACCCTAAGGGCATGTGGGGCCCATCTACACTCTTCTATGCTATCAAAAGCCCCTTCTAACTTCATTTTTATTCACATTTGCATTTCTACTTGTCTGCTACAGCAAGAAGAAGAAGAGTGAAGAGTTGAGGAAAGAGTGATTGGAGGAGTGAAAGGAGTGATTGCAAGTGAAAGAGGAGTGTCAAGGAGCAAAAAGAAGAAGAGGAGGAAGATTCTTTAGCTTGTTGAAGAGATTTTTCAAGCAAAAGGTAAGGTTTTGAACTGATTTTTTCTTTTATTTTCTGATTTTCAATGTTCATTGTTTTAGTTTTTTGAATTTTCTCATTTTCATTTCTAAATTCTAAGTTCTTAGTTCTTGCTATTTCATTTTCTTGTTTCATTTCTAATTCTCGTTGATTCATTTTCTAAATTAGTTAAGATTTTCAGTTTGTTTTGCAATTTAAAATTTAAAATATAGAGTTTTATTTTTTTAATTTTAAAGTAGGGCATAAGCTGAAACTATGTGTTTATTGAATTCTTTTTTCATTTTGTGAAATGCAATGTCAAAATGAGCTCCCACAGTCATGAAATGAGTGAGGATGAGATGGAATTGGAAACTCATTCTCATAATGCAAGCCATTCAGAATATGAACCCGAGCATGAGGATGAGCACAATGAGGGGGGTGAACATGGGTCAAATCCAGAAAGGCAAACTAGTTCCATAGCTAGTGCAGCAGTTGCTACTGATTTCCCCTCTCAGCTTTTGGCAGAGTGGGCTAGGGTTCCTTATGATCCCAAATCTCCTCTAAAACAATTTGCAACAAGAATAACAGCCCCAACATCATCATCTGGTGGTACGAGAAAATGGAAATGCAACATTTGTGGTGATGATTGGTTTGGGAGCATCACCAGAGTTAATGCTCACTTCCTCTTTTGGCCAGGAAAAGGTGTGGGAGCATTTGCTTTTTTGAAGGACCCTAAAACTATGAAATACAGAATTGAGTTCAACAAGCTTTGGGGTGTTCCAGATGACGTGGCAATTCCTATGCCTACTACCTTGTCTGGTAGGCAAAATATTCAGACTATACAGCAGATTCAGGAGCAGCATATGCAGAGGCAGCCACATATTAGAGCAGGAACATTGTCAGGGGCAGCCTTAGGACCTTCATCCACCTATAGTGTTATGCCTGAATCGCAACAGGGCAAGGGGAAATGCAGGATACAAAATCAGCCTAACCCCGTGGCTGATTTATTTAATGTGCACCAGAAGGATCAGATAGATGATTCCATTGGCAAGTTCTTTTTTGCCAATGGAATCCCATTTCATGTAGCTCGATTTCCTTATTATAAGGAGATGATGTCGATGGTGGCGAAGGGAGGACCATCATATGTGCCACCAGGTAAGCACAAATTGAGGACAACGATCTTGGATAACAACTATACCAAGATCAGTTCATTGATGGAGACGATGAGGGCATGTTGGGAGGATTCTGGATGCAGCATTGTTATGGATGGGTGGACGGACATTAGGCATCGTCCACTCATCAATGTCATAGTTACATGTTCAAAGGGCCCATTCTTTCTCAGGGCAGTTGATTGTTCAGGGCATCGAAAAGATGCTGATTTCCAGTTTGAGATCCTTCGGGCAGCTATTGAGGAGATTGGGCCACAAAATGTGGTCCAAGTAGTGACAGATGCAGCACATGTCTGCAAAGCTGCAGGGAGGCTTATCGAGACAACATACAGACATATTTGGTGGACTCCATGTTGTGTGCATGCCATGAACAATGCACTCAAGGACATGGGGAAGATTGAGTGGATTAGAGGAGTGGTCAACAATGCTAGAGATGTGCAAATGTATATTTGCAACCACCACACTTCACATGCCATCTTCAGGAGCTTCGCGAAGAAGGAGTTCTTGAAACCAGTTGAGACCCGATATGCATCCTATTTCATTCTTATGGAGAGAATGTTTGAGTTGCAAGAGCCACTGCAACTCATGGTTATGACGCAAGAATGGAATCGGTGGGATGGGGCCAGGACAGAGCAGGGGAAGAGGGTGAAGGAGATAGTGAAGAGTGATGGATTTTGGAATGATGCAAAATATATTGTTGCCATCATTGAACCAGTTGTCCAAGTCATCAGATATGGGGATGGGGATGCACCTAACCTTGGAGAGGTGTATGAGTGCATTGATTC
Organism: Sequoiadendron giganteum; assembly: GCA_007115665.2. Lineage (NCBI taxonomy): Eukaryota > Viridiplantae > Streptophyta > Pinopsida > Cupressales > Cupressaceae > Sequoiadendron > Sequoiadendron giganteum. Next base: position 557,382,515 of record CM021109.1, on the reverse strand, counting down.
GATGCTTGGCCAGATGAGGGCAATTGTGCGAGAGAAGGACCCCACTCTAGCATTCTACAATGTTTACATTCAACCTATTATTCAGCGCAGATGGGATAGCCTAAACACTCCCTTGCACATGGCTGCTTATTCATTGAATCCGAAGTGGTACATGCCTAGGCCTGGTAGAGTTACACCGATTCAGGATGAGGAGGTGAAGGAAGGGTTCTTCAAGTGCATTGATAGGATGTATGATGCTGAAGATGCTGGCAACATTCGCACTGAGTGGACAAAATTTGCTACTCTTAGGGGTTAAAAAGGCTGCGGCAAAGGTGGATATAAGAACTATGGCATAGGAGGATCCGATTTTGTGGTGGACTTGTCATGGACAGAAATCACTGACTCAAACACTAGCCATTCGTGTGTTGTCTCAGGTTTCTAGTTCTTCAGCTTCTGAGAGGAACTGGTCTACTTATAGCTTCATCCACTCTCTTAAGAGGAATAGACTTACCTCTAGGAGAGCAGAGAAGCTAGTGGCTATACATAGTGCCTTGCGTATCACTGATCGCAGGACACGTGTGTACAAGGAGAGCCCAGCAGCACGATGGGATGTAGAGCCAGAGGAGCCATCACAGATTGATGAGGATGAGGATGTTGCAGATTTAGGGCTGGTTGGTGTTCCTTTGGCAGATCTTGACCTTGGGAAGTCTAGTGGTTCCAGTGATGAGGAGTTTGCCGACCTCCCGAGGGATGATTAGAGGCCTCCGCCTGCTTCACTACATTTTGGCATTTTGACTTTGTAGTTTGTACTTGTTTTGATATTCATATCATGCTACTCATTGTAATCATCTTTATGATATATCATATAATAGAAATCTTCCATTTGCTGATTCGACAATTGTTACATTGTAGTATTGAGTATTCTAATTTCAAATTTGAAAACTTCAATGTTCAATGGTTTATTCACTAGTTTATTGTTAATGTTCAATGTTCAATGTTCAATGTTCAAGTATATTGTTATACATCTTTTCATAATTAGCATTTTAAGTACCATATGTATAGTATATAGTATATACAGCCCCCACCCCCCCGCCGCCGTCCCCTCGCCATCCCCAAATTGAGGCCCCTTTGTCCCCCCGTCCCCGACGCCGGTGTAACATAGAAAAAATGCAAAAAATAGCAATTTAAAAATCGCGCAAAAATGTGGGAGGATGCACAGCCAGGAGGACAACAGGAACCAAGCTACAAATCCATGAAGATAAGGGCACGATTTTTCCCTAACACAACCAAAAACGAACAAAAAATTGTGCCAAAAAAGAGACAACAAAGAACCGCGCATAGAAAAAAAACGCGTCCAAACACTCACGAAAAAAATGTGTTTCTGCTACACAAGATGACGTGACTTTCTCAAGTCGCATGCCTCAAAATCCGCCACAAACATAGATGAAATGCCTCAAGAAGATGTCGTGATTTACAAAAACATAAACCCCACCAAATCGGCTCTAAAAAAATTGCGATATTTTACTGAATAAATCCACGATTTCCTTCAAGAAAAGACGCACGATTTTTGTTTCTTTTAAAACCCGAAAAATCTGCCAAAAACTTATGAAAATCTGTAAAATCCTCTTATAATTTTTTCCCAATTTTCACAAGCAATTTCACCCATCAACGTTAGGTAATCAAAATAATACAGATGAAAGTAATCCTTCACTTTTTGATCACCCAATTCCCAGTGAGGGCAAGGTGAGAGCATACAAGGGGGTTGTTAGATGAAACTGAGAAGAAAGTACAATATTGGAAATCAACCCTTCACTTTTTGATCACCCAGATCCCAGTGAGGGAAAGGTGAGAGCATATTATGAAAAGGGGAGCGTTAACTTGTAAAACTGATAATGCTGAAGAGTACAATATGAGAGATGGCTCGATCGATCAGAATGATATGCAAATGCAACTCGACCACTTATTCAACAGGAGTGTAATACAAATTAATGAACATGAAAGACGGCTCAACCGATCAGCAATATGTGAAATGCAACTCGACCACTTATTCAACGAGCAGTACGAGAAAGTAAAATGCTGAAAATAAAAGACAGTGAGGCCTGTCTCTTCCACTAAAAGTGGGAATACAAAAGTAAAGTGCAGAAAATGAAATGACTGAATCAATACTATTGATTTCAGCCTTACAATGAAAAGCAATCTGCAAGTTACATTGAGTATTAGGTGTTCAATACACACCAAAATGATAAGGAAAGAACTCCCTAATTAAGCAAGCTATTCTACTAAGAAAATAAGCCAAAACTAAAGCTTATTACCTAAGTTACCGGTTCAGTTTTGGGTTCGGGTTTGGGTTCGAGAATCCGGTTCGTCGGTTCGAGCAAAAAAAAATTTTGGAGTTGGGTTCGTTTTGGGTTCGGTAATACAAAAACATATAAAAATTAAATATATAAGGATTTTTTTTAATACATAATAAACAAATATATTAAAATAAAAAAGTATCTAATATATCCATTAATATAAATTATTAAATATAAATAAAAAATTAAAAATATAGTAATATGATTGTATATATGTAAGTAATAAGAAGTATAAAGATGCATTAATATGAGATATCCTTCTAGACTCTATTGCATAAGTATATTTCTATATTGTATTTTATATAAATTTATTTAAAATATATATGCTAGTATGAATACAATATAATTATATCGATACTAATATTTGCAATCAATATTTTAATATAAATATTAAATTTTAATATTAATAATAAATTATATTTATATACCATTATTATAATTTATAATAATTTTGTCAACATTATAATTAGGTTCTTCATTATAACTATGTCAATATAATATATATACATAATAATTATATTTAAATTAATTTAAACATTAATAATATAAGTATTAATATTTATATTAATATATTAATTATTTCATTATTTTGAAGTTATTCTATTTATTGAAAATTTATTTTATTTAGTCTAAGCGAAAGGCAGGAGACTCGAAGCATCACAATGGTGGAGCGATGCCACAGCTTCTCCGCAGGGTATGGGTAGGGTCATCTGCATCAATTCGAGTTCTAGAGCAGTGTGCTCTGCTTTGAATATCAGTCGCGTGGAGAACTGAATGGATGTCGCGCCCTTGTCTAAAACCATTAGAGCAATCTTTGAACACCCCTGCAGACACCTCGTTCAGAACCAATCATAGGTTAAAACCAACGAACCTAAGAAAAATCTACAAAATTCGTTGCAAATTCTTTCGGGTCCGTTGAAATCGAATCCACAATCAACATTTTGTACCCTTACCGAACCCACAGTGCAAAATTCGTACTTTGTCCGAACCAATCACGGACCGAACCAAAATTTCGAACCCGGTCCGTTTCGAACCCGAACCAGGGGCCTAAAACCAGCAAACCAGTAACTTAGCTCATTACCAATCCGATATGAAGTTGCAGCACTCAGAAAACTCAGACCAGCATGCCCAAATCACACCAAAATGCTCATAACTTTGTCTAGACACCTCCAAATGACATGAGACCAAACAACAACTAACTGCCCAGAATTATTTGTCACATTTCCCAATGCACCAAAAGACAAAGTATGGCCCTCAAGGAGAATGGCGACCAGCATATAAAATCAGCATCACCATATTAAAATTTGAGAACTTGTGGAAAGGGGCGCCCAAGATAGATGCAAGCATAGGATGAATACCCAGAACCACCAAAAAATCACGCCAAGAGAAACAAACCAAAATGTGCTCCAGCCAAGCACTACACCAGCAATGTCAAACTCAAAAAACTTCATAAATCTTCATCTCAATAGGCTCAATCTGCTCTTTAGTGTGAAGAATAGTCACAAACTTAGCTAGGTGCTATCTTGCAAGAACGAAACCAAGGGAGCTAGGAGGTATGCGTTCCTCGAAACAAGGGGTCTGAAACAATTTCAGCAACACTTTGATACAATTTTCATGGATAGTCTCAAATGAAGGCCAAGGCTCATATTTATAACTTCTCCAAATTCAAATCTCATTCCCTCCAATTAGGACACCCAACATGACATCCAAATTCACCTTTATCAATTTGCATTTGAGTTTCATTTAGCTCCTCAAGCCAAGTCATCCATTTTTCAGCAAGACACAACACTTTATTAAAATGCAAATAGAACATAAAGTGGCGTCCACTTTATTATGTGAAAAAAACATTATAAGCAACTTAAATATTTCCCCTCAAGAAGTTGTTCATTTTTGCATATGATAAATTTTCACTTAGAACATTATTTCATCAAACATTAAGCTTGCCAAAACAAGCACCACAAATGTTGAAGACCAAATTGAATATATTGCCCTACCAAATATAGCCATAGTATTAAACTGCCGAAACACTGCCAGAAATAGCACTGCTAAAAATAGCACTTACTATAAATAGCATGTTGCTAACAATAGTAAGTGACTTCAAATGCATTTTAACCACATTCTGAGCAGTTGTCGTAACTTACTAAAAATAGTAATTTTGGAAAAGTTACCTGATTGCATGTCATACCACTACGAAGCTCTCTAAAAACCCAAAAAGCACCCAGAATCCAAACTGCAAAACTCCAACATGCAAACCCCAAAACTGCCAAAGTATCCTCCTAGAAAATAGGAAACCCTAATTTATGCTTCCGACTAGCCTACAGGGCTCCAGGATATGCTTAACGGCCAACTGCACTAATCACTGTTGAGAAGGGGACATTATAAAATCTTCTGCAAAAAATCTTCACAAGTCTTCTGAAAAAATAAATAAATAAACCTTTGAATTTTCTTGAAATCTTTCACAAAATCTGCTTCAACAATCGGCTTCAATGATTTTGAAAAAATCCAGCTCTCAAAATTTCTTCAAAAGTTCCTTCGATTTTTATTTTTTTTTAAATCAGCTAAAAAACATCTAAGAAATTTCTAAAAATTCCTCAGAAATATCCGTATTTTTATTACTAAAAATTCATCAAAAAAGTTTGAGCCTAAGCTCTGATACCATGAAATGATTACTGATATTCATAATTGTGTAATAATAAGAGAGAAATACTCCTTATAAAGGAAATTACAAGACGATGTTTCTTAAAAGAAACCATCATTAACAGAAGCAAACTAAAGCAATTAACTGAAAGATGCTAAAACGAACTAAAACAAAAAAGGAGTTACTAAAAACTAAGTTAACTAAAGTAAACTTATGACCTAAGTTACCAGTTAGCCCAGATTTTCTCCTGGGTTCGATCCGGTTCGATCTTGGTTCAAAATTTGGGTTCGGTTCGAAGCAAATTTGTCCAAAGTTCGGTTTTTTTAATGTGGGTTCGATCAGGGTTTGAAACCCTAACTGTGGGTTCGAAAAGTGTGAAAATTTCTCTGTGTGGAAGTCAAAGCTTCCTAGTTTTTGACCTAAGCCAATTTTGCAATTCTCAGTTCTTGCATACTCGATCTTATGGACTTATTCCTTCCTAGCATATATTGTGAATATTTCTCATTTGGTGCAGAAGACAGATTCCTTATTTTTGAACCACCGATAGCAAAGAGATTCACAATAAGACTTTAGCATTGGAACACTACTCCATACTTCTCTTGTCTTGACAGTAAAGGATTGAAAATTCTTAATTTGATGCAATGATAGTCCTGAGATGAGAGTTTATATAACCATGCCTATTTTGAAACTTCGCATCTAATACTGCATCAACAAGAACTTAAGAAGTGTTGCATAAGAGTGTTAGGTTTGATAGGCCTTCTCTTCCCTAAGGGAGGAGAGCCCGCATCCTGAATTTTGAACAAAATTTTAAGAAGCAAACATTTTACCAAAAAGCTTCAAACCTAGATGACATATTCAGCTAATTCTATCTTGAAAATTATCAGTGCATTCAAACTCTAAAGGAGATTCTCCCTGAAAAGCAACTTTACCCTTTTTCGCAAGGAAAGAAATTGCAACAAGTTGCATGATTTATCTTATTTCTTTCTCACAATTCCTGGTCAATCATTCACGGCTCAGGAGAGTTCTATTCCAAACTTCCAAGGCAAGGACATCCAAAAAAAACTCTCAGATTCTTCTACGATCTGCAAGAAAAAGGTTTTGGCTCTTTCACAATGTAAATAATTATGTAATACTGTTTTCTTGTTTGCCTTCCACAGAAATTTTCACACTTTTCAGATTGATCAATGATCAATAATGGTTGATTGAAAACACTTTGACATTTTTATGTTTCAACTTTAATTTATAATTCTATATCATGACATTTGAGTATCACTAATATTTTAATATTTGACTATGAAAGTGGTGGTGTATTTTTGCTATGTTTTTTGACTATTAATATGGTGGTGTATTCTGCACTTAATTACTGCTGCAAATATGTATATATTTCTGATTTTTATATGTTTTTGTATTAACGAACCCAACCCCAAAAAAAATTTTGCCCAAACCGGTGAACCGGGTCCTCGAACCGAAACCCAAAACCGAACCAGTCACTTAGCAAAAATATTGTCAATTATCAATTTATGTTTCCAAAACCTCGCATTGAAATCTTGTATAGTGTGCGTACTTGAAAATTATCTCTATAGTTTTAGTCTAGGTTTAGTTAGGTCTCAGGGAGCTTCACCTTATAATTTGAAGAATGGTTTTACCACATATGCTGTTCCATTTTGTGTTGTCTCACAAGAGACAAATTAAAATGCTAATAGTTCATAAAGTCCTGAAATGGTTGAGGTGCTCTGGTAGACTTGTTATATGTGCTTGTTGTGTCACTTGTGGGTTCCAATTTCTGCAATGCCAGGTCTAGGTAGGAAGGGAAGAAAGGAATGGGGGATAAGAACTTCTCCATTAAATAAGCAAATTTAAAAGAATCATTGAAAAACTTGTGGGATTGGTGTGGACAATTTTCCAAGCAACTTTTAAAACTTGTTATTTTCTTATTACTGTTTTTAGCTAATACTTTTCTAGGAACTCATGCAATGATACTGCTTATCCCTTATGCCATAAGTGCATCAGACAAATGCTTGCATATCATCTTCTTCATCTCATCTACATGATATAGCCCTGGTTATTGTCCTTGAGGCTTCCAGGGCTGATGCATGTGCTTCTAATGTAATATTGATATGTGCACCCAACAAAAACATTGAACAGCATTCATGTCATATACAGCATCTCATAATCAAATTTATCAGTATGCATCATTGTTGCAGCAGAAAATTTCAGCTGTCACTAATGAGCAACATAAAGGAAGGATATTAAGGTTGATGATAGATATTGGATGGGTTTTACGTCTCAAGAAGCTGGACAAAAACTTTCAGGAGGTAGAATTTTTCTTTTTAGGTTTAGAATAGCCATAATTATGAATATATTGAAGGAATTGAAGGCCTGCTGAGTTTGAATCGGTGAGACAAATTCTATTGATCCGAAGAAGAAATTACAGTTAACTTATTTAAAAATATTACATTGCATGAGGATGGCACCTATAGAAAGCCAACTATCATGAATTTTTACATTCCTTGACCAATAACAATGTCAGTAGGCCCATCAATAGGTTCCAAAGGCTCAACTGGATCATCATCTTCTTTAGGATCAGTAGCCTCCCTCTGAATCTCAGGAGTATGGTCAATTTCCATGTCCTGAGGAGACTCCTGGTCTTCATTGTCTATCTCCATGTGAGAGCCTTTAGATTTCTTGAATGCAACATCTTCTTCAAATGTAACATCCCTGCCGATCTCTATCAGTTTCTAACCTAGAATGTAAATCTTGTAGGCTTTTGAAGACTCACTGTAGCCCACAAATATTCCCTTCTTGCCAGATGGTCACAACTTTGTCCTTTTATCTTTAGGGACATGAACATACACAGGACAACCAAATATTCTCAAATGACTGACTTCAGGCTTCACACCTGTGAAAGCTTCTTCAGGAGTCATGTTCTTCAAGATACGATGAGGGCTCCGATTTAGAACATACACAGCTGTCCTAGAAGCTTCGGCCTAAAGGAAGATTTGCAGATCCTGATCATGAATCATGGCCTTAGTTGCTTCTACAATAGATCTATTCTTCCTTTCTGCTACACTGTTTTGTTGTGGATTGTAGGGAACACAAAACTCCCTCTTAATTCCTGCTTCAACACAAAAGTTACGAAAGCTTCCAAAGATGTATTCTCCTCCATTGTTAGATCTCAAAACTTTGATCCTCTTCCCAGACAAGTTTTCTAATTGAGCTTTAAACTCCTTGAATCTCTCAAGTACTTCCTCAGATTCTTTAGTCTTTAAGAAATAGATTCAAGTCTTTCTAGAGTAGTCATCAATGAAAATTACATAATACAAGAAACCACTCAAGGAAGCAACAGACATTGGACCACACAAATCAGAATGAACAAGATCTAGAATGTATTTAGATCTACTTTCACTACTATGAAAGGATCTTTTAGTATTCTTACCCAATGCGCACCCTCGGCAAGTACCTTCATGCTCCTGGTTGAGTTTAGCAATGCTGATGACCATCTTCTCCATGGTTGGAAGCGCTCGAAAGTGAATATGAGCAAGTCTTTTATGCCAAAGCTCGCACGAACTTGATGTATCATGCAACAACGCTTGTAGAGGACGAGTGGAAAGTCTGTAGAGACATTCTTGTCGAACACCAATCACTCGGGTTGACTTGATGCTAGAGTTCTTTGGCCATGCAAGAACTTTACCTTCAGAGAATGCAACTCGATATCCCTTGTCCTCCAAGGCTGAAATAGAGACAAGGTTCTGCTTGATGCCTGGTACAAATAGTACATCACCCAATAGCAAGGAGATGCCGGAATCTAAGTGAATAGTGGAGGTCCCAACACCTCTCACAGAATAACATGCATCATCTCCAATTATGACTTGAACACTTGTATCTCTCATCACCAAATCTGAAAGATGTTCTCTGAATCCAGTAATGTGATGAGAGGCACCAGTATCAATCAACCAAGTGTTGCTATCTGCTAAAACATTGCTTGATAAGGTAGAATAGAATAGGAATTCACTTGAATCCTTTTGAGGAGAGATCACACCCACATTCGCAATTGAAGCATGTTGTTTTGGTCTAGTTGGGCAATCCTTTGCATAGTGACCAAACTTGTCACATCTGAAGCACTGTAGGTGGGAAAGATCTTTCTTCTTCTTAAATGGAGAAGCACCATCAGATCTTCTATCTTTATTGCTCTTGAAGTAGCCTTTCTTTCCTTCTCTTCCTTTCTTCTTCGAAGATTGAGCGATAAGTACATGAATCTCCCCATTGGTATAACTTTGCCCATTACCTCTTGCTGCTAATCTCGGTTCCTCTTGAATGTAATCTACCCTCAAGTGATCAAACTTAGGTAGCTTTGATCTCACACTAATGCCTTGAATATATGGTTCCCAAGATTTAGGAAGACCATTGAGAGCAAACATGGCCAAATCCTTATCATCAACCATATGCCCAATGGTAGAGAGTTGATCTCTCCATTCAGTGATCTTCATGAAGGACATGACAGAATCTCCTTTCGCCATCTTGACATGATGAATTTGTTGCTTCAGGGCAAGAGCTTTGCTTGTGTTATTGAACTCATACATTTCCTCCAAGGTTTTGAACATTTCTCTTGCTGTCTTCAACTTGGAGATAATTGTCACAAGGTGGTCCTTCACCGAATCAACCAAAATCTTTTTCGCCTTGGTGCAATTCTTCTTCCATTGAGGCTTCTCATTTTCATCGGAGGGTTCAAGAACTTCGTCCTCCACAAACTCAGCAATCTCATTTTCTTCCAATGCAAACATCACTCTAAAATTCCAAGAGGTGAAGTTGGAAGCACCTTCATTACTATCTTCGATCTTGAGCCTGTTCACCATTTTCAAAGATAAGATAGATGTAAGAAGATGAGAACAATAATGGATGAATGCGTTGCTTATATAAATCTGATCACGATCTTTTTTTAACCTGCTTTGATACCATGTTAGTTTTAGGATCAGAAATTCAATAAACAAAAATGCGGCACATAAGACAATGAACACAATTAGATACCTTGGGAAAACCCTCCAACTTGAGGGAGAAAAACCCAGCAAATATATCTCTTATATATTGATGTAGAACGAGCATAAATCTGCTTACAACTTTGGCACAACACAATGCCGAATTTGATACAATGAATAATCGCACCTCTCCTAGATGCAAGAATACAAATGAATATGTTTCCTTGAAATCGATCTGCTGAACAAGATGGTGATCTGCTGCTCAGTGCGAACTTCTTCTAGCTGTGAATGATAAAACTTTATGATCAAATGAATGATCATCACTCATATAAATACAAGGGAGAGAGAAAGATCGCACCTCTTCAAGGCATGAAGTCGGCCTCCAAAAGAAATGTGTCTCTTCAAGATCATCATGTCGGCCTCCACAAAAATCACATCTCTTCAAGGGTGGCAGATATAATTATTATTTAATAATTAATCTTTTATTGTTTGCTTGTGAAGCGCCTCTTCACATTAATATCGACTTAGATAAATTAAATAGCCGATAGGCTATATTGAATTTATCTCTTCAAGGTCGTGGCTTAAAGGAAGAGGCCCAAAGCTGTTCTAACATCAACAAAAAACGCATGACAAACCTACAAAAATTAGAAAAGAAGCCCCAGTTTCTGCTATGATTAGCAGAAGTAAACTTGTTTGTGAAGTCATGAAAGATGACAGCCTCCATATAGGTGCTGCACGCTTTATTTCCCTACTTGTATCCTTGATTTATTCTCAACTGAGTATAGAGCTGAAAATGCTAATATTTTAACCTACTTTGGCACACCTTTCTCACACTTAACCACTTTTTATGCTTGGAGCACATCAACAACCTATTTGCCCCAATTTCCAATGCTGGGCAGAAATTTTAGGTGGCAAAGCCACAAAATATGTGTGCCTATGCCTTCTTTTCATAACCTTTAACTGCTGGCAAACTTTACTCATGTTGTTGCCAATTTGCTTATGTTTGGCAGGGGTTTAGCTATAGCTTGAGCCACAAATTTGTGCACCTCCTTTCTGATTTTACTTCACTTCTAGGACTGGGTACATATTACCTAAAGGTTTGCCACTTTATTATTGCCTTCCTTCAGCTGACACACTTTCATAATGTCCTTGTCACTTTCTAAATATGCCTGGCAGAGTGTTTAGGTGGCATTGCCATCCCAAAAGTGTGCCATTTCTTTGCCTTTAACACTTTGGTGGAGATCACTTAACACCTTGCCCATTTTTGCTGATATTGAAGAACTTAACTTGGCTTATGCCATCTAAAAGTGCACCTAATCTTTTACTAATATTTTTTCTTATGTTTGGCACACTTAACTTATGTTTCAGCCACTTCTCCTTATAACAGCAGAGTTCACCAAGCAGTCTGCCCTATTAGCTGTCATATGGCAGAAATTTGGGGTGGCAATGTCATAGAAAATGTATCTTTCATTCTTTAACTGCTATTTTATATTTTAGGCAGAGTTTCACTTGGTTCTTGCCAATTTATACTGCCTTAGGCACTAATCTTCTTAATGTTTGTCAAGTTTTGAATGCGGCAGAGTTTAGTGATGGTTTTTCCATCAACAAAGGCCTCCCAAAATGATTTTCTTCCCTAAATGATGTGCTTGGATCACTATCATCACTGCCAAAATTTAGGCGCAGATTTCCCATTGCAAAACCTACTTGAAAATGTACCAACTACTGATTTATTTACTCTTTGATGATGACTGAAAATACTCTCTTTGTCCACTGCTTTGTTCCTTGTTCTCCTATGCTGATAACCTTGCAGACTAACAGGGAAGACAACAATTCACTTGCTTCTAACACAAATGGAAGCACAAAGACTAAGCTTCATAGGGGTACCAAGATGAACAAACTTTTTCCAGGCAAGATGCCCTCAAGTACTATCTATCTTAAAAATGGAAAAACATAAAAATTAAGAGAGATGAGCATGATAATAATTAAATTAAATGTTTCCTGTTAAAGGGGCGCAGGATAAGCAGTTAGCAAACAAAAATGTGGTCTAGATGAGACCCCTGGTGGTATTTTTTAAGTTGAATTTTGATGGTGCCTCTAGATGTAACCTTGGGGCGGTTGATGCTGGCATGGCCATAAATAATGGAAGTGGTGTTTGTGTTTGTTGATGAATGATAGCTTAGGTCAGATATAAATGTTGATTGCCTAAGGCATCATCTTCATTTATATTAGATCAGATTGCTCTTCATACTCATATTTCTGAAATAAGTAAATTCGAATTTATAATGTGTGTATAAAATCGAAATATTAAATGATATTAATATAAATCAAATATTAATGATGTTAATATAAATCAGAACTTACCTTTTAATCACCATTTGAAGAAAGGATATGATTAAGGTTACTAACTGATTGGTAATCGGTTTCTCTTAGACCCACGTGCTCATAAGAGACACGTCCCATGAGTGGACGTGCCTCCACTTGTGGAGACACATCCTCTCATGAGACGTGTCTCTTAGAGACGAGTCTTCTTCATACTAAAGGGAGTTCAATTAGTGATATGCAAACATCGAAATTAATTAATGTTTTGCATTCAGTACATTCGCTTATAAAGAGAAATCTGGAAAACACATTTAGTGAAGAATTCTGGAAATTACATTTTGACTTAGAATTGTCTTACACAGAATTTCGGACCTTAGTTTATTCTTAGGTATTAGGATCCTATTTGTGAAAGATTTTTTAACATTTACATGGTATCAGAGCCACGTTGTGTGAATCCAAATCAAATCTAAAATTAGTTTGCTCTAGAAAAATTCGTATTTTTCAAAATCGAATTCATATCACATTCTTCATAATGTCAAGTGTGATCAGATTTGAAGATCATCTTGTAGGAGCAGACAATTTCACATCATGGAAATTTAGAATCATGATGATCCTTAAAGAGAATAAACTAGACTCACTTGTGAGAGAAAATAAAAAGGAACCTGAGGCTGAACCTGAGAAAAATCAATGGATTGAAAACAATGAAAGAGCCATGAAAATCCTAGTAGATGCAGTTAGGGATCATATAGTACCTATCTTAGCAAAACATGAAACTGTATATCATATGTTCAAATCCCTTGAGAGTACCTATGAGATCAACAACACCAGTAGGGCTCTTGCATTAAAGAGGCAAATCAGCAATGCTCAAATAAACAAAGGAGAATCAATCAACGCATACTTCATAAGGATCATTGAACTAAGGGATCAGTTATCCACAATTGGATATCAGATTGACAACAAAGAGTTAACCCTAATTGCACTAGGAGGCCTACCAAACTCATGGGAGTCATTTATTCAAGGAGTAAGTGCGAGATCTAAACTCCCTAAATTTGATAGGCTAAGAACTAACTGCCTTCAAGAAAAAACAAGACTTTCCACAAGAAAATAAACAGAAGAACTTAGATGAAGACATCCATGTACTCAACACATCGTCTAATAAAAGGAATAAGAAAAACTCCTACTTGTTGCGACCTTTTCACACATCGCCCCATTGCAAATGGGGACCCTCTTGTTTTTTTTTCTTTTGGGTTTTTTGCCTTGGCGTCACAACTGCTAATTACCATGTTTCTTTTACAATTCGGAGTTTGAGTTTTTGAAGGGTCACTCGAGTCAAGAAATGATTGTGAGCCAGAATTAGTGTACGGACATCGCCAAAGTGCTTGAAGGCCCTGTGGACGAAGATCGACTATCATTTCAGTCAATTCTGACACTTCCTAAATTTTAGGGTTTCCACCCCATGCCCCTATTTTTTAGGGACTTTCTTTTGGCATTTTTAGCCCATTCTGGGATCCCTATTTTTTAGGGATTATTTTTAGAAAGTTTCTATTTTTGGAAAAATTCTATTTTTAGAAAGTTTCTATTTCGGGAAAGTATGCAGGGCATGGCTTCGTCAACGTCAGCTTCAGAAGGTTGCATGAGAATAATGGGTGAAAATTTTGAAAAATCTGGAAAATTTGCCTAAGGCATGGACATGCATGTGCTAAATCCGCCAAGCATGAAGAAACAAAAAAGGCAGAGATACATGTAAGTCCGCCATGTAACATGCAAGGAAAAAATTGCAAAGTGCAAGCCAAGTCCGCCATTGGCAAAGAAAAATTATGAGACTGCAAGGAAGTCCACCCAGTACACGCAAGAAAAATTACGAGGCAACTTCAAAGTCCGCCCAGCACAAAGGAAAAAATGGCTAAGTCATGAGAAAGTCCGCCCCAAGACAAACATGCAAGAAAAATGACAAAAGCTAAGGGAAGTCCGCCATATGTCAAGTGGCAAGAAGGCAAGCAAGTCTGCACTTGGTTGAATGACAAAGAGGCTAGCAAGTCCGCTCCAAAGAGTTGGGAGATGGCATGAAGGCAAGGAAGTCCGCCATGTGCAAGGTGCAAAGGGCAAGCAAAGTCCGCCCAACCTAGAAAAAAAAAAAAATTGCAAGGCAACTTCAAAGTCCGCCCAAAGTAAAAAGTGACAAATTACAAGTGAAGTCCACTCCAAGAAGGCTGGAAAAGGGTGGAAATGTGAAGAGGTCTGCTCCAAGATGTTTGGAAGTGGAAAATTACAAAGGAAAATTCGCCGTTTGGTAAATTAAATGGCAAATTGCAAGTGCAAGTCCGCCCCAAGCTTGGTATAATGAAAAAACTACACAAGGCAAGTGCGCCTAGGCCTTGAATTGCATGAAACATACTTGGAGAAATGGAAATTGAAGTCTTTTTGCGTAAGTATGAAAATTTGAGGAATAAAATTTAATATTTTGCCTAAGTCCAGACATTTAAAAATAAAAATTAAAAAAAATCAAATTGCATGTCTGGCAATGAGGAAATTCGCCAGAAGAAGGAAGAAAATGGCAAGGCGGCAGGCAAGTCCGCCATGTAGTTTGCAAAATGACAAAGCAGCAAGGAAGTCCGCCCAGCACATTGTGAAGTGACAAAGCACACTGGAAGTCCGCCCTTGGATGAAGGCAACATGGCAAGGAAGTTCCAAAGTCCGCCCCGCAGCATGGAAGAGAAATTTCTAAGGCATTGGCAAAGTGCGCCAAGCATGAAAGATGTCAAAGAAGTTGCCAAGTTCGCCCTGGCAATTGGAAAGGCACAAGCAAAGTCCACCCCCCCCCCACAGCATGGTGAAAATTTCTAAGGCATGGAAAAAAGACGTGATTGGCAAGCCAACTGCCAAGTCCGCTCGAGCATGTCCAAGACACAATGAAGTCCGCCAGGGAGAAAGAAAAAGAATTGGCTTGCCAATGAGGAAGTCCGCTCAAGCATAATAGAAAATTGGCATGACATGTGCCAAAGTCCACCAAGGTTAGAAACAAACATGGTAAAATTTGCCAAGAGGAAGCAAAAAAATGGCTAAGTATGGAATTTTCCTACAATAAAAGGATCAAATTTCGACTAAGTGTTGGAAAGAAAACATGAAAAACGAACAAGGTGACCAAGGAGGACATCCAACCTACTGAAGTGGTGCCTCGACCAATCAAATTGTTCCAAGATGGCACGTCCAGATTCAATGAACCTGGCACTCCACAATGCGGCAACTTTCTATTTTATTGTTGGTTCATATTTAGCGGGAAGGACAAGTGTCCCAAGTGTAATGTTCTCATTGGTCGAGAAGAGTTAGCTATGACAAGCCCTAATTAGGGTTTTATTTTGTAATCTTGGCCGTTGATTCTAAATCAATCTTGGCCATTGAATTGTAGTAGGGGAGCCTATAAATTGAGCTCATCCCTCATTTGTAAAGCATGGGAGCATGTTGCAAAACATGTTGAGATAAGTAAATTATTGCATACGACTGCCAAAGTAATAAGTAATGCATTGTTCAAATTGATGGTGATCATTTCTCTTATTTTGGAGTTGGCATGGTTCTTATCCCTCATCATAGTTTAGATTTTATTTCATGTATGTTAGACGAATGCAAGATTTGATAAGTATTAATTTATGGTGTAACTCTGCTCATACTTTCTTTGAATGGATGATTTTCATTCAATGCGTAAAGTTAGACTGAGCTTTTGATGTGTATGCTTCAATGTTTACTTCGAATAATATTGTTCTATTGATGGTGTTGTTCGTAGTAAAGAAATCTTAAGCACAAAACCCTAGAAGATTGCACCCACTTTGTGTAGTTGTCGTTGAGCGTGGCGAAGCAAAGCGTGGTTATTGGTTTCACCAAGTTAGTACCGTCTCTTGGATTCTTAGGAAGTAGCTTAGAAATTCTAAACCCTTCTCCCTTTTTTTAAGTTTGTTTGATCCAAGACCCAAACAATAGAGCTTCATTGTCTAGACCTTCATTGTGAATTAAACAAGCCTAGCGTAAGTCCCCTTGTGGTTACCAGCAAACCACACACTACCACAGAACCTATCCACACCCCAACTTTGGAACATTGGAATTACCTTGTGACCTATCTCGCAATCTTAGCACGAAAGGTGATTTTTATCAAGAGAGGATAGAGCGTCTATGGACACTTTATTCTAGTGTGTTCGTGTGTGTCACAAAACACGCATCAACACTACCAAAGAGGATCTTTTAAAAGAAAGAGAAATTCCAATGGAAAGGAATCTTTTAAAAAGAAAGACATCTCTCAAGTGCAATGCTTTAGATGTGATCAATATGGTCACTATGCAATGAAGTGCCCTGACAGATCTAAGCAACAAGCGTCTTTTTGCCAAAGTAGGAAAGACAAATTCAGATCATGAATCTGAGAACTTTGTGTTCTAGGAAAGACAAATGGATATAGAGTTACCCTTATGGATGGGAAAATTCTAGCATGGCCTAAAAACTCAACTATTAAGAAAGCTCAAACTATTGGTGTAAGACAAGGGTACCTTTACAAACTATGCACCGAAGTCTAAAACCATCTCATTAAGGAACTTGTAAAGGTTGTGCCTTAGGAAAGAAAATAAAACCTTAAAGACGGATAATGGGAAAGAATACACCTCTAAAATTTTAAAGGAATTCTGCATGAGTGCTGGAATTAAGAGGGAGTTCACAAAGTTGCTTGACCTAAACATTGAAACCATTCAAGAGGGCAAGAAGTTCTGGTGAGATAGAAACCTACTCCCCTAGAGTACCTGAAGAGGAACCTGATCCTGAGATTCAGAGGGAGCATCCTGAGGAAATGCCACATGAACTACCTTCTAATTCAGATGAGAATACAAATGACAACGGCAGAAAGAGACCACTTTGGGCCAGGAAGATGATCAAAGAAGCCGAGAATCATACAAGCACCCAAAGGAATGTTGAAGGAGAGTAAAAGACCCAAGCGGTTCTCTAGCTATGTTGCTTTAATGAACAACATCATAAACTCAGAACTTGCCAATGTTACAGAAGCCTTCAAACATCAAGCTTGAAAGGATGCAATGACAAAGGAATATTAGTCCATCCTAAAGAATGATGTATGGGATATAGTGCCTAGACCAAAAGAGAAATCTGTTGTCTCTTCTAAATGGCTCTTCAAAATCAAGCATGCTGCTAATGACAGTATAGAAAAACATAAAGCCCGTTACACATCAGTGAGTGCAGTATTAGCCATTGCAGCAGCTAAAGGCTAGAAGATCCATCAAATGGATGTGAAAACTGCCTTCCTGAATGGAATCATTGAAGAGGAAGTCTATCCAAAACAGCCTGAAGGTTTTGTGATACATAAATCCAACTCACATGTGTGCAAGCTGAAGAAAGCTCTCTATGGACTTAAACAGGCTCCCAGGGTCTGGTATGAAAGAATTGACAGCTATCTCTTGGGATTAGGATTTTCCAAGAATGATGTTGACTCCAATCTCTACTTCAAGGTAATCAAAGGTAATATGCTAATAATTATTTTATATGTTGATGACCTGCTGATAACAGGAGAAGATCACCTCATTGCTCAAGGGAAGCAGGATCTAATTTCTGAATTTGACATGAAAGACTTGGGAATTCTACACTACTTCCTAGGTTTAAAAGTATGGCAGAAATCAAAGGGCATTATACTAAACCAAGGGAAATATACAATTGATATTCTGAAGAGATTTGGAATGTTGGATTGTAGACCGATGTCTACACCTATGGAAACCAACCTTCACAAATTGAAAGAAGCAGCAGCAAAATCCAAAAAAAATGCAGATCCAACCCTTTTATAGGCAAATGATTGGATCCTTGATGTATCTGGTTAACACCAGACCTGATATTTGCTATGCAGTAAATGTTCTCAGCCAGTTCATGTGTGAACCAAAGGAAATTCACTTAATGGTTGTGAAACATATTTTGAGATATCTACAAGGCACTATTGGATATGGTCTTCTTTACAAGAATGATCAACTAGATCTACATGGATACTCTGATTCAAATTGGGCTAGAAGTGTAACCGATCGGAAAAGCACATTAGGATGTTGCTTCAGTTTGGGATCGGCTATGATCTCCTGGATTTGCAAAAAACAATCTTCAGGTGCACAGAGCTCAACGGAAGCTGAATACATTGCAGCCTCAATGGGAGCAAGAGAAGCAGTGTGGCTTCGTAAATTGCTTGTGTGACTCTTTGGTGAGCCCTTGAATCCTACAATTATTCATTGTGATAATCAGAGTTGTATAAAACTCTCTGTGAATCCTGTCTTTCATGACAGATCTAAGCACATTGAGATCCCCTATCATTATGTAAGAGATATGGTGGAAAGGAAAGTGATTCAGTTGGAGTATATTAGTGCAAATGATCAAACTGCAGACATTCTCACCAAGCCTCTCTCCCAGATCAAGGTAGAGCACTTCAGGAAGAAACTTGGTATGGTTGAAATGTAATTTGTTATTTATGTTTGAAATACAAATTGTTTATAAATTGTACTAATATATAAAGATGTTTAATGTGTAAACTCTTTTGTCATGTGTGTGACTCCATGACTTTATGGGCCTACTCCTCCTATGTACATTATCGAAAGGTGACGATCTTTCTGATAATGAACACTTGTATTTGACATTGTAAAGTGACGACTCTACAATGATAAACTATCATAATAGATATCATGTGATTTGATATCTGTGGACATGTCATGATAGTATCTCTTGGACACCTTGATGGATATCATGAGACTTGATATCTGAAGATCATTGTGATCCTTAAGAGATAATCATGGTGGATAATTATATCCGTGGATATGACATGAATTATGGTAGACATCATGTGACTTGATGTCAATGCACATACCATAATGAAGATGTGTTATGGAGAATGTCATGTGACTTGACACTTTCAGAAGCATACCATATCTTCTGATATCACAAGTTAGGTGATATCACTTTTGGAAGTTATCCTCCTTAGTTAAAGAGGGAGTGTTGAATAATGAAGATGTGATATGGAGAATGTCATGTGACTTGACACTTTCAGAAGCATACCATATCTTCTGATATCACGAGTTAGGTGATATCACTTTTGGAAGTTATCCTCCCTAGTTAAAGAGGGAGTGTTAAATAATGAAGATGTGTATGAAGAATGTCATGTGACTTGACAATATTGAGAAAAGCATACCATGTCTTCGATATCACGTGTGAAGGTGATATCTTCACTTATTTGATTTGAAATATCTTCCCTAGCTAAGAGGGAGTGTTGATGAATGATAGCTTAGGTCAGATATAAATGTTGATTGCCTAAGGCATCATCTTCATTTATATTAGATCAGATTGCTTTTCATACTCATATTTCTGAAATAAGTAAATTTGAATTTATAATGTGTGTATAAAATTGAAATATTAAATGATATTAATATAAATCGAATATTAATGATGTTAATATAAATCAGAACTTACCTTTTAATCGCCATTTGAAGAAAGGATATGATTACGGTTACTAACCGATTGGTAATCGGTTTCTCTTAGACCCGCACGCTCATAAGAGACACGTCCCATGAGTGGACGTGCCTCCACTTGTTGGAGACACGTCCTCTCATGAGACGTGTCTCTTAGAGACGAGTCTTCTTCATACTAAAGGGAGTTCAATTAGTGATATGCAAACATCGAAATTAATTAATGTTCTGCATTCAGTACATTCGCTTATAAAGAGAAATCTGGAAAACGCATTTAGTGAAGAATTCTGGAAATTACATTTTGACTTAGAATTGTCTTACGCAGAATTTCAGACCTTAGTTTACTCTTAGGTATTAGGATCCTATTTGTGAAAGATTTGTTTACATTTACAGTGTTCATGTTGGTTCTCTTCTTCTTGGGTGTTAGACAAATAATGCGGTTGAATAGGGAGTTTTTTCTTGGATAGCTTTAGCATCTTCACTTGGTTGTAGTCAATTGGTGGTGGAAGGGGATTCTTAAATTGTGATCAATGGCCTCCAAAAGGGCTTTTGTCCAAATTGGAAAATCTGATATTTTTTGGAGGAACCTCTTGAGGTGAGCAAATCTTTTGATGAAATTGTGTTTTCTCATTGCTATATAGAAGCCAATTTGGCAGCAGACTTGTTGCCTAATGAAGGGATGGACTAGAGCCTATCAAGGCTCTTTATAGTGAGCAAGGCTTTTCTTGTATGGGACTGGAGAAGCTGCTGGCTTTTAAGCCACCTTAATTATTTATTTGTATTCACCTTGGGCCACATGTCATCCATTTTCAACAACCCTTGTTGGTTACTCTTTTGATATAATGACTAACTTTTATTGGTGTAAAAGAGTGGCAGCTTAGGTTATGTTTGAGGGCTTGTTCAATTCATGGTCATAGATTATGCTTGCTTTGGCTCATATTAATTGCTTAAGCATGGGAAAGGTGTATTTATGATGTGGAGCTCATTGTATTATTCATTGTTTGTGTCTGAATTTATGGGGCTCTGTGAGTGGTTGTAGGTGTCAAAGGTGGCATGGCAGTTGGCTTAGGAGGTGGTTTGTTGTTGTGGTGTGCCACTTCTATAGTGGCTCAACAGCACTATTCTTTGAGTTCCATAGATTACTTTATCAAGGGAATGGTTTTCAACAAGCATTTGAGCTCCATCTTCATTGCACTAATAAGGTGGCTCTTGGCTTCACCAAAGGCATTACGGGTGAGTCAAGCATTTAAGTGTTGGTCCTCCCTAGTCAAAAGCAAGCATTAGGGAAGACTGTATGCAGAAATTGCCATCGGTTGTGCTAGTGGCAAAGCATAGAATTGTAGTGTGAGAAATTGTATACCCTTTACAATTTCACACTTTGTTTGGGTCCCTTAATTAATTTGACTTAATTAAGCTTTTAATTTGCCAAATTATGCATTCCAAAGCCTTATTATTCCCGTTTTCCGAAAGGGAAACCGAAAATTAATTAATGCAATTAATATTTTAATCACCTCATAATGTAAATGTCCTAGACTTTTAGGCCAGGCAAGGGTGAATGGGTCCCCTTTAAGTCCTAAGACCCATTTTTAAATATGTTTTTGGCGGTCTTTTAATGATTCAAATTCAAATTGCAATTGTCGGCTTTTGGAATCTAATTTTCGGAAAATTAGATTAACACCTATATATACATAGTATTTTTATCAATTCAAATCTAACGCACACAATCAAGACTTCACAAGAGCAAATATTATTGTCAAGAGCATTCAAGAGCAGATTTATCAATCATTTGTTGCAACAATCAAGATCCTATCATCATGTTCAAGCTTATGTGTGTTTGTGTCATCTTGTGAAGGCTAATATGCATTGTTGATCCTAAAGCATCCAAGCATTTTCAAGTGTCCAAATACATCAAGCAAAGCAAGATCAATTTTTTTCTTGGAGTGATGTGTTTGTCTTCAAGTCTCTAAGGGAAGCCATTGAAGGTTTGGTGGATTGTAGCAAGCAAATGTTCATTCATCATTTCCTTCTCCATTAACATTATCTTTCTATCAAGGTTTAATTATCAAACATGGCAAACCCCCATACAAACAAACAAACATTTTTCTCCTCTCTTTGTGTATGTGCAGATTTGTAGGTGAAGAAGGGTTGAAGAGATCTCAAAGGAGCAATTTTATATTCTTGCATTTATTGTTGTCAAGCCACAGAATCTCAATTGCAGATTTTATTTCCGGCTTTCCAACAATCAGACTTGGGGCAAATGGAAGCTCAGGTCTTATACCAAAGGACCCAGAAAGTTGATCCAAACATCTATACAAAGACCCATTCGCCCAAGGGTGAATGAGTCCTTGTAGGCACCTTGAAACCAATTTTTCTGAGCATATTTGTCGTTCTTTGCACTTCCCAAATCCACAAGTAAACTATTGTTTCTGTTTGTCAGTCTTCAGGATATTGCATTTTTAATATTAGGGCATATAGGATCATTAAGTTAATCATTTCAAAATATTTCTAATCAATTCCAATCCCCCTTTAGATGTAGATTCAGGTCTGATTGGCTCACCGTTAGGGTTGAAAGTCAATCTTTTCACCTTGGATCTACATCTCGATGAAATTTGGGAAAAAGGAACCATTGAATCCTATTGGTGTTTCAAATCGCACCTCTGGAATGCGGTTTGGAAACGGACAGCTATGTGCAGTAAACTGCTCTTCAAATTCAAAGGGGAAGCTCCCTCTTTTGCTGATTATGCTAAAGAAAGTAAATTAAAACTAATTTGCCTATCTTTTTGTCTCAGCTGCGAGAACACAAGGTTATAGAACTCTTGACGTTGCAGTTGAGGTTTTCCCTTTTAATAAGAACTTTCAACTACAACTAACTTATGCTAAAGACGCTTCTAAATATTTAAATAAACGCAAAGTTTAAATCCTAGAAGTGAACGAGGAATGATTTCAACACTTAGACGAACATTGAAAACTGAGACATTAAATCAAAGTAAGATAGGGATAAGATCCTCCTTCTCAATTATCAAGATTTACACCTCTGGGACAGCAAGTTGTAGCAAAACAGGCATGCAACATGCGATCAAAACCAGATTAACACTGAGCACAAGATCGAATAGAAACTAAATAGCAATCTTGAAGGCCGAAATAAGCTCATCAATTTCGCTGGCCTCTTTGAAGGATGTAAGCCTAGCTCAAAATGAAATTTTAATAGTGTACAGGGAACATAAAGAGCTAAAGGCCTTTTGTTTGGATTTAGGCCATGTGGTTAATAAGCTTTTGGTAACCCACATTGTAAGTGTTTGAAAGTCTCGAACATGTTCATGATGCCTTCCCTGGATAGGTGCAATTTGGTGCAGGCAAAGAAAAAGGCTGAGGTTTTCCATGGCATTAAGTTTCCTAATCCAAATTTGGTGCTTGTGGGCGCTTTTGTGGGAGGCATTTTGGTAGGGAGGGAGGAAGTAGCTGTGATGGATTTTGCTGGTTGGGGGGATTAATCCTGCTTGTAGGGTGGGTGGTTGGGGTGCCTGTGTGTAATTCTGTGGTGAAATCTTGAGTTTTTTGCAGGCTTGCAGCCCTCTTAGCTTTTGGTTGTAATTTGTAGCTTTCAGTTTTGACCAGCATGGTTGTTTTTATGTAACTGCTTCTTTAATAGTGGACAGGAGCCCATATAGATCCCCCACTATTTAATCAAAACAAAATGTGAAACTGAAATAACGTGGTAACAGACAAATGAGTGTGTTAATGACAACACTTAATGCAAAAATCAGGCCCAAAAACTTTAATTTTGAATGAAAACTTTAATGCCATTTTAAGAATTAATGTTTAAAAACCAAATGTTGTCATCATAAGAAAGACATTTATAAAACCACATATACCCACGAAAAAAAATGGTAAAGTAATATGAAGTAGAAGCAAAGACAACTTTTCTAGTTAAGAAGGTAAAGGAGTGGTAAGCAAACCAAAAAAAAATTGTATCAATTAAGAGGACAAACTGGTTAAAGCATGTACCCTTTAAAAATTGTTGGAGTACTCCAAAAGCTCTGTGTTGCTTCTGTAAATGTGGATCTTGTTACATTGATTGCTGACATTAGAGCAGAATTAGTTATAACTCCACTTTCTCTCACAGATACACTAGTACTGCATTCATTTGCAGACATAGATGATGTACCACAGCTATCAACATGTAAATGATGGTAGTCAGTAGAATCAGAACCACGGGTTGAATGCTCTTTGAATGAGGACGTTGATGATTGTTCTGCACTTGCATCTTCAGCCAGAACATCCTCTGTATAAATAACAGTATTATTAGTAATATTTTGCATTCAATGTTTTGAGTAGATAGCCAGATCAATATTTTGAAAATGTGAAATCTAGACAGTATCAAGTATAAATGTAAGAGATTTTTAGAAAAACTTGAACAGAATATTGCTGGGATGGGACATTCATGCAAATATACATGTGACAAAAAAGAATATAATATTGTATCCATAATGACATTCATAAATTTGGAAGTATAACTTGTAAGGGAATTCCCATTAGAAAAAGGAAAAGTTATCCCTTAACCCCAGCTACCCTTAGCGAAAAAACCATTAAGAAAAGTCAAGAACACTGTTTTTTTGGGGGGGGATACAACTTCAGAACCCTACCATTGTATCCAGAATAAATCCCAAACTCTTTTGGGTGGTACTGAGAACTGATATATATGACGATCATATCTGAACTGGGTACAATAAATGTCATATCTAGAGAAGATTGGGAGCAGGTCTGGCAATATAACATGAAATATCTAAAACCAAATGCATAACAGGTTTGATTCTACAAATGAATGGTGTTTGTCCAAGGATATTTCAAATGTTTCTCGGTAAAAACCTGTTTCTGGGAATGGGGACATCCCAAGGGCAGCTGAAGAGGGACAAAACATCCCCCAGCCCTCCCCTTGTATAACACCCCCAGGCCTGTCCCCAATATTGCCTTGCAAATGCAGGGATGTCCCTGGGGACATTCAAGTCTCTTGACTATCCCAGGGTTAGCAGGACACCCCCATGTCCAGTTCAAATAGAAAAGTCATTAAACCTTAAATATATCTTATTTATATAGAATTAAAACTAAACCTAAGCCTAAAAGAGAGGCCCAGAAAGGTCCCCCACCCTAAAAAATTATAGATATACTTGTGTTTGCTCAATTGTAATCACCAACAGCAAAATAAGAGGAAGAGGAGGACAAGGAGGAGGAGGAGGAGGAAGAGATAGAGGTATGTTCCCACCTCTGATTTCCCATTTTCAAGTTTCTAATTTAATCTTCAAATTAAAAATTTTAAATAGCTGGTTTTTGAAAAGTTAAATCTTCCCACAAGTTTTCACTTCAAAGTTCAAAATAGGTAGCTGGTTTTTTAAATTTCTCCCTATTTTCAAGTTTTTAGTTTTTACTTCAAAAGTTCAAAATTAAGATAGCTATTTTTTTCTTTCCATAAAAATTCAATAAAACAGATAGATGATTTTTATTTCCACATTAAATCAAAATAAAATAATGCTAAAAGAGATTGAACCTTTGTATATCCTCTAGCCTCCTGCAATCTGAAGTTAGAAAAAGGAAGGAAAATCAGAAATCCTATAGCTGTTTTACTTTTTTATTTAACTATATAAATAATAAATATTGAATAGAATAAATTATAATGCTAAATGGGATTGCCCTTTTATGTATCCTCTGTTTTCACACTTTGTGGGGTCTAAAGTAAAAAGAAAAGGAAAATTCTTGTGTTTGTATTACTTAATTTTTAGTTGCATTGAACTAATCAAATAAAGTCTTAGTAGTCTAAGATAACTTGAACAAGGATTGCGACTTATGCGTATCCTCTGTTTCATGTGCCCTGAAGCAAGACAAACAGAAGAAAAATCCTTGTATCTAATGTCCTTATTTTAAGTAGTAAAAAATAGCAAGTTTAACTTTTAGTTATTTTTGTAGATCAATATGAGTTCCTCTAGCTTAAGTGACAATGAGAAGGAATTTGGGAACCCAAAAATAGGCATGGGAGGAAAAGGAGGAGCGTGCAAAGTAGTTCAGTTGGGAGTGATGTGAATTTTAATTACCTTTCAAAAGGTTGGAAGATTTTTCCAAGGGCACATTCAATAAGAACCTTTATGGAAATATGCAACAAGATTAAATTCAAACAAAACTGCTGATTCAAGAGTGACTCGCCCATGCTTATACCATTTTTGTGGCCTTGAATACTATGGTAGCATTAAAAGAGTGAATACTCACCTCCTTCACATCAATGGTAAAGCAGTTGGGGTATGTGGTTGTCACTGACTTCAATAAAGGGAAAAGATAATCAAATTGTTTAGTGGTGACATCTCCACACCTACTACTACCTCAACACCAACACCAACACCTTCTAGAACTAATACTACTCCACAATAGGCACAAGTTCCTATTTTTTGCATTGAGTTTTAGTAGAGCCTAAGAGAAAAGTTAAGGCCACAAGTTCAATTCCAACTCCAAACCCAATGACAAATATGATGAATCTACAAGCCAAAAATGAGTTGGATGATGTCATGGGCAAATTCTTCTTTGCCAGTAATATTACATTCCATGTTTACTCACTCTCCTTATTTTAAGAATTCCAAGCCCATGGTTGAACAAGCAAGGAGTTCATGTGCCACCAACAGAGAGAAAATTGAGGACTACCATCTTGGATTACAAAGATTCCAAGATAAATATACTTACAAAGGATATGAAGGCCACAAGTGTCTCACATGGGTGCAACATTATTATGGATGGGTAAATGGACATTAGACACCAATGACTCATCAATATATTATGGTCACATGCACAAAGAGCCCTTACAGATTCCAATATCAAATCCTTACAGATGAAATCAAAGAGATTGACCTTGGCAAAGTGATGCAAGTTGTGAAAGATGTGGCATATGAATGCAGGGCAGCTGCATAGTTAGTTGAAGCTGCCTACAAGAATATCTATTGGACCCAAGCCCTGGTTGTGTGCATGCCATGAACAATGCACTCAAGGATGTAAGAAAAATTAAGTGGGATCAAATAGGTTGTAGGCTTGTACCCAATGTGAGAGATGTGCAAATCTACAATCACTATACATCACATGCACTATTTCAGTCCTCCTCCAAGAAGGAATTTATCAAACTTGTTGAACCCAAAAATGCATCCTATTCATTCCATTGGAGAGGATGATTGAGTTGCAAGAGCCCTTGCAACTAATGATCATGAAACATGGGTGGATTCAATGAGCTAAGTCAAAGATAGAGCAAGGGATGAGGGTGAATTAAGTGGTGAAGAGACACTTCTTGGTCATATGTCTAATACATAACTCCATCATACCCCTAATTTTCACAGTGATTAGATATGGGTACATTGACACTCCAAGCCTTGGGAATATATATGAGTGCATCAAAACATGCTTGGCCAAATGATGGCCATTGTATGACAGGGAAACCTGAACTTGCAATTTCACAATGAGTGCATTCAACCTATCATTCAACAAAGGTGAAAGAAGTTCAACACTCCTTTGCACATAGCCACCTATGCATTAAACTCAAAGTAGTGTATGTAGAGGTCTAGTAGAATTCCCCCAATATATGACATGAAGCTGATGAGAGGCTTCATGAAGACCATCTAGAAGATGTACATTATAGAGGAGACCTCACTGATCCAACATGAGTGGACAAAATTTGTCAAACTTAGGGCCTACTTGACTTTGCAAACATAGATAGGGAGACTTTGGCACTCAACAACCCATTGAGTTTGTGGTAATTGTATGGGCCTCCGTCACCGATAAGAACATTAACCATTTCCTCTTAACACAAGTTTTTAGTAACTCTACTACTAAGAAAAACTGATCTAGATACAATTCCATCCACTATCAAGAGGAATAGACTTACCTCTAGGAGAGTACAGAAGCTTCTAGCTATACATAATTCCTTGCATCTCATTGTTTGCAAGACTTGAGTACAATAAGAATCCAAAAACACAGTGGGATGTAGAGCCAAAGGAGCTGACACAAATTGATGAGGATCAGACCATACATAAAGGGTTGGTCGATGTCCAGTTGGAAGAGATAGAGGAATCTAGTAATTCTAGCAATGAAGATTATGCCATGATATTTGCCATGGGCAGGCAGTTAGACTAGCCAGTGGCGCATTGTACTTTGTGTTGCAAAATTGATGAAATTGAATATTAATTATTATAATATATTTGGAATTTTGAATCAACTGATTATCAAATTGCTTACATAACTGATAAATTGCAACTTCTTTTACTACTTTTGTAATTAATTTTCAAATATTAACTTTATATATTATTTTGATAGCTGTCCATGCTGTCCCTAAAATTCATCCCACCCTCTCAGACGTTTCATGGCACACCAGATATTTCAGAATCCTTTTTGGAAGTACAATTATGCTCAATACCTTAAGATATTTAAGAAGGAAAAAAATGCTGTTAATGTCCATAATGACCAAGGTAGGTCAATAGGAACTACTTTATGTTCAAAAATATATTGACAATTTGAAACTAACAAAGAAATTATATGAATCTCCAGGAGTGACCGAAGTGGTAGATGGAATTCAAAAGTACATTCAGTTACAACAGAACAGTACTAGGCTAGAAAAGGACCCTAAATTTTTACCCAACAAGTAAAATTGACAGGTAAAACTGAATCCCCTATTATTAACATTAAAACAGGTGGGTATCTCAAAAAAATGCAGGCCAAGCCAGTCACAGAGGACTAGCATACAATTCTGAAGAGGAACACCATTATTCTTCTGCAGAATCATTTGGAATATCAACTAAAAGGACTGATCATCTAACAAGGATTATTATTGGTCGGACAGAGACTTCAGTCCAGATTAGCAAATACACCTAAGTAACTATAAATGTGCTTTCCAAAACACATGACTTAGTTTCCTTCATTTTCTCTAAGGTTGATGTATATTGCAGTTGGTAGGTCTTTTTACTCAATTTTCATAGGTAGCATGTTGCAGCATTTCCATACATTCTGTATAGGCTATCATTTCAGAGATTGCAGTCTGCTGTTTCGCACACAACTCTCGGATACATTAAAATATTTATTCTGCTCCAAAAGAGAGAGAACTTGCATCTATCTCATTATTGCGGAAAATTCAAAACATAATTTACAAACCAGGCAAAAAA
This sequence comes from Sequoiadendron giganteum, assembly GCA_007115665.2. Taxonomy (NCBI): domain Eukaryota; kingdom Viridiplantae; phylum Streptophyta; class Pinopsida; order Cupressales; family Cupressaceae; genus Sequoiadendron; species Sequoiadendron giganteum. The sequence goes on along the minus strand of CM021109.1, from coordinate 557,353,604 downwards.
GTTCATATGGAACAGAATTGCTGCAAAGCTTGTAAGTAACATTGTGGGCATAGGTTCATACTTTGAGAATATCTGTTGCAAGCACATCCCTGGAGAAAACAACAAAGTTGAGAATTACCTGGAAAATGTAACCATTTACTCTCATTGGTGGAAGTTTGTAACTGGGTCCACAGAAGACCTTAAGCTCTAAAGCATAATTCAGATTGTCTAACAACCACTTTATGTGAGAATACTCAATGATACCAATCATTCTTTATCAGACATTGAGCATCAAAACTAGAAGTCAAATCTGAAATTTTCTGTGCTATTTTTCTAATCCAGATGCCTCAACTTCTTGACCCTACAAGGAAAAGGGACAAGGTAACAACTAGGAAACTTCTTCTCCCATACAAAAGCGAACCAAAGATCAAGCCTCTTTAGTCTATCTGAGATGTAATTGGTTAGTAACAAGGCTAGCTGACTGACACTAAGTGTTGTGCTGACATATGGTGCTGGGTCGTACATCAATCACATTTGGTCTTAGGAAGCAAGCCTTTTTGCAACCCAACAATACCACCAAAACACTTGGCCTTAACTGGCCTCAATTTTTATTAATATAATTGTACTGTTTTTCCTATAAGAAAAAGTTGTTTCAAACAATATACTTATACTTGAGGTAATGTGTAACACAAAGCTTTGAAAAAAAATTAGCACTCTACCACAATTGTGTCATGAATGCATTTTTTCTTATTCAATGGCATGGGCTTCAATTCCAAACAATATACTCATGCTTGAACTAATGTGGAATACAGGAAATTTTAAAAGACTCTAGCAATCTAACGCACATAAACTATTGTGGCATACATGGATTAATAAGGTGCAGGTCAATACATTTGTGTAGGACAGTCAACTACAAGTTGCATGCTAAAAAGGAGCATTTATTAAAGGTAAACCCTGTCTCAAAAGGTTTTAAATGATTCCGAGTATAAAGTATGAAGAGAATCAAGGAACTACTTACCAATAAAATCTTGAAATTGATGAGTCCAGCCCGAAACCGTTTCAAAGAGTTGAGGAATTATCCCATCCTTGGAATTCATATCTGACTCATTTTTTGATGTCAGCTGGCATAGAAGAGATAAATAAATTAGCAAGACGTTACTTAAATTCTGATCCCTGCAACTTACCTACAATTAGTTATAATTATTGTCCAGTTCTTAGAGAACTTAAGATGCCACCCAACGTTAAAATGTTTAACAGCAAGAAATTAGCTTATCCAAGTAGCAACTATCATATTACTTCAAGAACAAAATATATCAAATTAAACTACAAACCATTCTGCAGTAATAAATATGGTCCAACATTCCAATCTATTTGTAAGGAAACAAAAACATTGTAATAAAACTGCAACATTTTATGGCAGTTGTTACCAAATGCCTCAATGTGTAGTACCATACACATTATATAAAGGATTAACAAAACAAGCAATCAAAAAATATTGCAAATTACTTCAAAGTACAAACCAACTAAATTTCAAAATCACTCTTAGCAATGACAAATGACCTTATGATTCTCAAAAAGAAATCAACCATTGCAAATTTGAATCCACAAGAAACAGGAAATTAAGACAAAATATGTCCACTTTCAGTATGTCCACTCTAAACAAATGCATTTTTCTCAGCAGAGTACTTATAAAGCATTATATGAAAAAAGTGACAATTGAAATTGTTTTACAAGACAGAAAGGCCTCTATTTAAAATTGAGAACATACCAATTGTTTTTTGTTCATTTTGTGGAGAAAACCAGGCAGATGTGGGGAGGGGTGCATAAAATTCATAATCAGAAAAGAACATGTTTAGCAGGTCATATGTATATGGAGAGACTCTTTGATGCATCTTTCTGCATGAACAACCAAAGAAACTTATCAAAAATATAGCAGTAATTTGATCTTAAGTTGAAGGTCCTTGTAAAAGGTTTGGATCTCGATCAAGGCACTGCCTAGGTTTTCCCAAGGCTTGGCTTGGGACATATAGGTTCACCACAAATACATTTTGGCTCAGCAAAGTACTCCTTATAAAACATTATATTAAAAAAAATTAAATGTGAAATGATTTTTCAAGACAAAATATGCTCTACTAAAAATTCATGATGTCAATTGATGTTTTGTTCATTTTGGCAGAAAACCAAGCAGTTGAGGGAAGGGATCCACAAAATTCATAATTGGAAAAGAAAATGTTTTGGAGGCCTTATGATTTTATATATATATAGAGACCGTTTGTCACATCTTTCTTCATAAACAATAAAAGAAAGTTTCAAAACTATAGCAAAAATTCCATCTCAAGTTGAAGGTCCTCTTAATGTTGATATATTTGCATTTCCAGATACTTGGTGAACCCAAGGGATCCCTAAACTGTGTTCATACCCAGGTACAAATTTTGATCTAGGCACAGCCTAGGCTCAACCAAAGTTCGGCCGAAGGCTGAACTAGAGGCCCAAAGGCCAGACCCTAAGTGAACCCAAGTGATACCCAAGCAAACCCAAAAGGACTTGTAAACAGAAAAAACATTTTTTAATTAAATAAAAAAAGTAATCTAACTTACACCAACCCTAATAAAAATTGACTTTTAAATCACTAACAACACACGATTCAAAAGAAAAACTACATTCCTATCTCTCAATCCTCTCACACAAAACTCTATTTCTACTCATTGCTCAAGGTTGCAAGTTTTCTTTGTGTTCAAAGATCATGCTCATGCTATTCCTATGCCTCAAGGACTGTTAGGTAGTGTTGGTGTGTGTTTTGAATACGCCACCGAACACAGAAGAAAATGCCCAAGGACACTTTATCCTCTCTTGAAAAGTGATTGCAAATACCTAGACGATAATACAATAACTCCAATGTTTCTTTTGGTCAGGTCATGACATGTGGATAAGGCCAGTGGGCGTTGTGATTTGCTGGTAATCACAAGGGGACTTACGTTATAATCTGTTTGCAAATTGAGGACTTAGATGGTTTTATCTTTAAAGGCTCTTTCTATCGGATATTTTGAATTTTCCAAAAAGGCAAAAGGATAAGGGTTTAGAAGTCTAAACTATGCCTAAGAACTCAAGAGACGGCAGTGACGAGATAAAATAGGGTAACCACACTTTGTTTCGCCTCCTTCGGACAACTACGCAAAGCGGGTGCAATCTTCAACAGAAGTGATAATAATTTTCATGTTTGAATTGATGATTAAAACAAACAGAAGTTAAGCATCCACAAATTAATGGCTCAGGCTAACTTTACACATCGAATGCAAATCACCCATTCGACAAAAGTATGAGCTAAATTTTATTCACCACTGCTATCAAAATCTATCATTCACTAACAAACATATAAATGAAATGCTAATTTAATTCTAATCTAAGTGTTGAAGGAGAAATATGAAAACCTTGCACACTACTTGAAAATAAAAGTGGTTCTTAGCAAATCATGCACAAGAGCTTTTATAAACAGAAATAGTTTTGTCGCAACAATCTTATACAACTCACTTCACAAATTACAAATGAGGGGCGAGCTCAATTTATAGGCTCCCCAATTACAATTCAATGGCCAAGATTGATTTCGAATCAACGACCGAGATTACAAAATAAAACCCTAATTAGGGCTTGTCATAATTAACTACCTCTCGACCAATGAGAAAATTATATTCTAGGACACTTGTCCTTCTTGCTAAATATAAGCCAACTCCATAGATAAGTCAGGTTCATTGAACCTAGACATGTTGACTTGGACAATTTGATTGGCTGGAAGATGACGAGGTGCCACCTCAGCGTACTGGACGTCCTCCTTGGTCTCGTTCTTTTTCCATGTACTTGCCTTAGAATATCTTTCTTTGCCAACGACTCTGTCCTTTGTGCTTGTTTCTTCCTAGCTTTGATCTTGGATTTCCTTTGAGATTTTGATTTCTTCTTCTCACTGGCATTTGAAGTCTGGAAGTCTCCTCTTGAGCAGTTATTGAATTTTTCCTTCTTGATTGCTTTGAAATTCCTTCAAGTGCCCTGAATTTGGAGAAGAACTCTCCTGTGCTTTCACCACAATGGAGGAAATTGGAACTTTCTTTGTGAAGTATTTCCCATACTTAGCCAAATTTTGGCTATTCAATTTCATTCTATAACGCCTTCATGCGGACCATCCAACACTTAGCCAAGATTTTGGCCATCTTTATGCTCGAATGAACTTTGCCTGTGGATTTGTCTTCAATTCTGAGTGTGGCTTGTGCTAAGTAGGGCAGATTCCATCCTTGGGCAAGAATTTTATTCATTTCCTCTTTATTCCTCTTCATTTTTCCTGTTTTCTTTCCAACACTTAGTCAAAATTTGATCCTTTTATTGTAGGAAAATTCCACACTTAGCCATTTTTTTTGCTTCCTCTTAGCAAATTTTACCATGTTTGTTTTTAACCTTGGCAGACTTTGGCACATGTCATGCCAATTTTCTATTATGCTTGAGCGGACTTCCTCATTGGCAAGATTCTTTTCTTTCTCCTTGGCGGACTTGGCTATGTCTTGGACAAGGCGGACTTTGAAGCTGGCTTGGATGGCATGGCAGACTTCAAGGTTGGCTAGACATGCTTTGGCGGACTTCATCTTTGGCTAGACCATGTGTACTTCTCTTTGGGCAGACTTTGTCTTCGGCCTGCCATCTTCATACTAGGCGAACTTGGTGAGTGCTTAGACATTCTCATGCTTGGCGCACTTTGCCAATGCCTTAGAAATTTTCCTTGCCTCCAAAGTTGGGCGGACTTCTCAGTAGATTTGCCAATTTTCCTCTTGGGTGGGCGGACTTGGAAGCTTCTTTGCCATCTCACATCTCTCCTCTAGGCACTTCATGCCTTAGACATCTTCCATCTTGCTTGAGGGCGGACTTTGGAGTCCTCTTGCCAGTCACGCCTTTTCCATGCCTTAGAAACTTTTACCATGCTGGGAAGGGGGGGCGAACTTCAAGATTTTCATGCCAAGGGCGGACTTTGAAGCTGGCCAGACGAGATGCATTTTCTTCTAGGCGCACTTGGTCCTGTGGTTGGACACCTTCATGGCAGACTTCACCAATGCTTGGACATGCTTCCCTGTGACATCTGACTTAGTCAAAATTTTCAAATTTTCTCTCTCCTTCTGGGTTGGGCAAACTTGAAGATCTCTCTGCCATTTTGTATTTTATGCATGCCTTAGGAATTTATTTCATGCTGAGTTGGGTGGACTTGGTGCTTGCCTTTCCATACATTCTTCCTTCCGTGCCTTAGAATTTTATTCCGTCATGCTGAGGAGTGAATTTTATGCCAGCTTGATCCCCTCTCTCTCTAGGCATATATTTTTTTATCCATGCCTTAGAAATTTTTATCTTCCAAAGTTGGGCGAATTTTTTATCTTTCCTAGCCAATGGCGTATTTTATCCTTGCCTTGTCCAAGGGCGGACTTGGCACATGTTCATTCCATTCATCTTTCCCTTTCTCCCCATGGCAGACTTGGGCTCTTCCTTGCCATGGGCAGACTTTGGTCTTGCTTGCCATTCACCTTTAGGGGCGGACTTTGACCTCACCTTGCCAGGGCGGACTTCAACCTTCTTGTGCCATGGGCGGACTTGGCCTCTTCCCTCGCCATCCACTTCTTCCTTCCTTGGGTGGACTTCATGCTTCCTCAAGCCATGGGCGGACTTGGAATCTTTCATGCCATGACAGACTTCAGCCTTGGCTTTGCCAATGCCTACCTTTGGCATGCCAAAGGTAGGGCAGACTTCCTGTCTTGTCTGCCATTCTTTCCGCATGGGTGCCCTTCATCAAACTTAGCCATTTTCACCAAACTTTTGCTATTTTACCTTGATTTTCATGATTTTTGGAGGCGTGCTGACTTCATGCTCTGTGGGATCCCAAAATAGAAACTTTCCAAAAATAGAAAAAGCAAAAAGCATCCCTAAATTATAGGAATTCCAGAATGGCCTAAAAATGCCAAAAAGCAAAAAAGCAGAATCCCTAAAAAATAGGAAGTGTCAAAATTGACTCAAAGCAATGGCGTTCCTCGTCTACCAGTCCTTCTAAGCACTTCCATGACGTTTAAGCATACAAACGGGCTTGAATTCTCTACTTGGCTCAGATGATTTCCAAAAAACTCTAACTCATTGTAAATAAAGTGGTGATAAGCAGTTGCGCTGCCAAGGCAAAAAAACCAAAAAGCAAAAGAAGGGGGTCCCCATTTGCAATGGGGCAATGTGTGAAATAGGTCACAACAAGTAGGTGTGAAGAAGATCCAGAGCATAGAATTATAATTTACATTTGACATTAAAATATTTTTAAAAACAAAGTATATAATGTTTTTAACTTGGAATTTATTTTTATTTTTTTAACTTTTTTAACACCATATTAGGAAGCTCAGACCCAATCCACCTCACACACAATTGTCTTGAGACAACTTGTGAAGGTGCAAGAGATATTGAGCACTTTGGTAATTAGTAACCTTCAGTTATGGAAGTAGTCTAACATACAAAGGGTTCAAAAGGTCAAAGCACTAGTCCTAAACAATGATTAATGGGCTCATGTGGAGTATGTGTTAAATTTCATTAAGCCATCATAAGTATGATCAGATTATCTACTATAGATCAGCAATGTTTGGAGGAGATACATGCCCACAGACTTCATTACAAAAAATTAAGGAGCATAATAGTAGCTAAGGAGCAAACCCCTCTAAAACATTTTCCAAGCAGGTGCTAAGAATTATAATTTTACAATGAAACAAAATGACCAAATCACTGCATCTCCTTACATTAGCTTTGATACCGAAGTACTATAGCACAAAGATGCTTTCTTTGCTCAAAAGGGTGCCACCATATAGAGATGTGGAAGTTAGCAATGAGTACAAGGTGGCATCACCAAAATCTTCCCTAATCCTGATGAAGAGGATATAGTTGTGAGCAAGTTTGGTAAGTTTATAGCTTCAACAAATCACAGTCTTAGCATTCTATCACAAGGACACTCATACTTGTCGGTGCCTCCATAAAGTTTTATTTCCTACAACCCCTTTCCATCAAATTCCTATCACAAGTACTTATTTTGTATTTCTAAACTCTCGTCTTTAGCACCTACTTTTTTACTTTGTATTGACTTTATCTTGAATCTCAATAAGCTGTGAATTCCTCTTTAGTTGAACAAAACTAAAGTACATGTTGTTGGACTAATCAGCAACATCTCCCTTCAGATTCAAGACATGGACTAACCACCTCCTGTGGATCCACTTATCTCTAGCGTCTATATCGGTCGTTAAAAGGTTGATCTTTTGGCGCAACAACAAACGTGTTCCAACAAATGGTATCAAAGTCAGGTCGCGGATTTGAATCCCCTCAGGTGACGCTTTGTTTATCTATGTTTTTTTCCATTCTTCTATGAATGTATGAAAGATTCAAAAGAGCTAAGTTTTATAAATCAATTTTTTGTATTCAATATTTTTGTTTTTGTTTTGAATGTGTTGTTTACAAAAAGATTTGCTATAGGAATCACAATGTCAACTGGTTCTACCTCCGCAACTCAACCTAAATTCAAAACAAAACTGAATTCTCCTCTACGGAAATATGTTCAAATGATACAAGAAGTTCCAAGTGGTGGTGGTTACATTTGGAAATGCAAAGGGTGTGATGTTCAATATTCTAGTTCATATTTTCGGGTGAAAGCACATTTATGTGGAATACCTGGAAAAGGCATCAAAGCTTGCCCTGGAAAGAACGGTGTAGCTATTCCATCAGAGACAATCATAGGATATATTATGAAGCAACAACAAGCAAATGAAAGGGAAGCCTATAGATCAAATGACCCCTTATTAAAAAAAAATCAAAGGGAATGTTGCCTTCATCTAATTCCAATATCGTAGTAAAAAACCACCCATTTTTGGCCACACCTCATCCTCAAAATCAAAGTGTACAACCCACTATAAACTGTATGAGCGTGAATTTGCACCCCTAACGTAAATTCCCTTTTCACCCCCTTACACTTTAGAAAACCAAAGGTGAAGGCTAAATTCCACTTAAGCCCGCTACTTGCATTTCACTTGGCGCCTTGTTTGTATGTCGGTGGGGGTGTTTCTATCAAGGACGCCCGCACGCTTCAAGGACGCCCGCGCAACGCTCAGACGTCTGTGCGGCGCGCTTACGCCCTTAGCAGATTCATGTGGCTGGAGACTGCAAAGGCATTACATTTTCGATTGGAAGTCGAAGAGTAACGTCCCTCTTCGGTTGGCCAACCCGAATATGGCCGTTTTTCTCATTCTTCTTCATAATCTTCACTCTCTCATCCATTCTCAAGTTTGGACGGAATTTGGCAAGATATTGAATCCATATCTTCACATTTTCTCCACCATCTTCAAAGCTTTGTAGCAGCACCCTTCACTCCATTGCAACAATCCACTACTCCATCACTCCAACAGGGCGAGCACGGGATAGACACCACGGCAATAGAGGCTTGAGTCCCTCTCGTTCTCTCCTCCACAAGCCTTGAGTGCTTTGGACGGAGGTGGTAAGCTCCTCTAATCTCTCCTATTGTTTTCGATCGAGTAAGCACGTACTGCTTGTAGTGTTTTGTGTTTACATAGCTTGTAGTTCCTTTTTTTATCTTCATTCCTATTATTTCCAAACTTGGTTGTCCGTGGAGGTGGAAACACCAAGACGGGGGTCTGACTGAGGCAAGCCCCTATACAGCCCCAACAATTTCTCCCTTTATTGTGTGTAGGTGGAGAGAGCTTGGAGCAAGCTGGCAAGGAGAGCATTGTACGAGATCATCTTCGTCACCTTAGTGGTAATACATTTCTTTTATCATATTCGTACTTACATTTCACTCTTCTTAATCTCACTCTATCACTTTAGACACTTCTGGACTAGGCTAATAGTCTCCCCTTTTGAGTTAGAATCTCGTCTTTTTGGTTCTTTGGTCGTACGGACGTCAGCGCACCTATGAGACGCCAGCGTGCCGCACTGTCATCCCAAAACTGTGCTTTTGTCCTCAGACAGAAAGCTTCCTAAGACGCGAAGCTAACTCTAAAGGCCGACTCCTCCAGTCTCTTTCCGACTTTCGGGTTTCACAGAGTGGTCGAAGGACACATAGTCCTCACCATTCTCATCCCTCTTATCCTAACTATCCCTTAGACTGAGGTAAGTTAGGGCAGCCTTTCCGCTCTTGGCCTTTTGTGACCCGAGGCCTAGCAGTGAGTGGTCCCCCTATCTTACATAAACAAAAGATCAAAGGGGCCTTTGGAACTTTCATTTCAAAATGAGAGTTGAGACATTGCCAACCAAAATGTAGCAAGATGCACTTATGCAAATGGATTGTCTTTTAATGTTGTTCGCTCTCCATATTGGAGAGAGATGTTGAAAACAGTTAATAAAGCTCTGAAAAGGTACAAGGGCCCAAGTTATGAGGTGTGTGGCACCTTATTGGAAAAAGAGGTCAAGATGGTTGAAGATTCATTGAAGCCCATCAAGGATTCATGGATTGAGATAGGTGTGTCCATTGTTTCAGATGGTTGGAAAGATTCAAAAAATCAGCCCTTGATCAATGTCATAGCAGTGTCCCCTAAAGGGGCAATGTTTTTGAAAGTCATGGATTGTGAGGGGCAAATAAAAGATGGACAATTTATTGTTGATATTCTCATTGCAGCCATTTAGGAAGTGGGACCCCACAACGCTGTTCAAGTTGTAACAGACAACGCCAAGAATTGTTGAGTTATTGGGTTGTTGGTTGAGGATGTAAGGAAATGATGGTCATCCCAAAATGAACATCTGAGAACAGCAGTGCCTTCAATAACTTTAATTTCATTTAGATTGCCTCAAAGACAAATACTACTATGCCACAAAGCGGATTCAAACATAGTTCATTTCCCACATTGACCCTCAGAGAAAATTTAATGCTAATTAAACCAGTTCCAAACAACACCATTAAACAAATTCAATCAAGTAGAACCACTAAACATGAAAGATGGAACAGAAGATATGAACACATAGATTTACGTGGGGAAAACCCTTTTCGGGTAAAAAACCCCACACTCCAAAAACCCAAATCGCCATTGTATTATTTAGCAACAAAACAGTTACAAATGCAATTCAGGCTCTAAGCCTTTACAGAGTTTACATCTTGTTCCATTTTGGAGAGAATCCGGCAACATAACCCTGTTCTCTTTCCCTCTCTCTTATTTTACATTTCTCTAATCAACCTCTCAGTCCATTACAACCTTCGCACTGTTACAATACTCTGACAGTATAAAGAGCAAATTCACATAGAGAGAGGTTTCACAATCGAACCACTCAACTCCCAACAAAGTTCTCAGACGTCTTTTAAATCTCCATCAAACTTTGTCCATTCGATTCTGGTAGTTCAATCGTTCTCCCTTTCACACTCGCAAGATATTCATTATCCCACAAGCACCGTGTAGATGAACCAGTTTAGGTTTAAATACAACCGCCCACAAAAGACTATGTGTCGGCACGTTGACCTTTTGTCTTTGAGCTAACATCGCCACCAAGTCACCTTGACTCTTCATTGTTATCGGCTCATCGGAGTGTCAAAGCTATCGAAGCATCGGAGGATTGGGCGCCGAGCAAACATTGCCAGACTTTCCACTCAAACCCCCGACATCTTCAATATGTCAATACCCTACTATCGGACCAAGGCACCATCGAAGCAATCGGAGGTCAAGGATGTCAAAGACTTCGCAACATTTAAGAACTTTCAACGACCGAACTTCGATCACCAATCCATCTGACTGTCGATCATCAATACTCCAAAGCAGACTAAGTAACAAGTCTAAAGCTTAACCAACTTAACACAAGACTGCCGACATGCCAATGCCCAATCGTCGATACAGGCCAGTAATTTGAGGCACTACTTTTCAACAAAGGAAGTCAGGCCGATAAGAGATAGAAACAAGACTTCAAGGAGTATACCAAGCCAATAATTTGAGGCACAAATCCCAACTGAGGAAAGATATTCACACATCTTTTGGACACCTTGTGTGGTCCACTCACTCAATCTTATGCTACAAAAGATTGGGAATAAAATTGATTGGATCAAAGAATTGTATGTAGAGGTTGAGGACATCCAGATGTTCATCACCAACCACCACATGTCTCAAGGAATTTTTAGATCATTTTCAAAATCGGACCTATTGAAGGTAAGTGAAGTAGTATTTACATTTTCATAATTTGATTGTGTACTCTAATTCTTCTTTAAAGTTTGTTTTTAAATTTTAATTATTTTTTTTAATTTGTAATAGGTTGCAGAGACCCACTTTGCCTCTAACACAATCGTCTTGAGGCGACTTGTGAAAGTTAGAGAGGCACTTTCTAGCATGGTGATTAGCCAAAATTGGTCTATATGGAGGCAAAGCAACATTGAAAGGGCAAGAAAAATTAAGTAGATGATATTAGATGACTCTTGATGGGATCGTGCGGAGTATCTCCTTAGTTTCACTGAGCCCATTTTGAGTATGATTTGCTATATTGACATGGACAAGCCATGTATTGGAGAGATATATGATGGCATCAACTCAATAATTGAAAAGATGAAGTGCACCATAAACACGAAAGAGCAAGACCCTGAAGAGACTTTCTTCAAACAAGTGCATGCAATTGTTGAAGAAAGATGAAACAAAATGACCACTCTGTTACATCTTCTTACTTTTTCATTGTCTCCAAAATACTACAATAGCCAGATTCTTTATGTGCCAGGAAGGCTTCCCCCAAAAGTGGCTGAAGGGTACAAGGCAGCATTCATGAGACTCTTCCCTGATCCTAAATTGCAAGGTATAGTCACGAGTGAGTTCATTGACTTTGTGCACTCAAATGGTCAAGGTATTGAGGCTCTTCATGATAGGTTTTTAAAGGATGCTCATAGTTGGTGGCACTTCCATGGCCAATACTTCCAACATCTACAGCCCCTCACAATCAAAATTTTATCACAAGTAAGTTTAATAAATTTTCATATTTTAGATTTTAAAGTTTCATTTATAATATTTTTTTAATTTTTTTATAATGTATAACTTTAATTGTTTACTTTGTCTTCACAGGTTGCTAGTTCATCTGCATCAAAGAGGAATTGGAGCACATATTCTTTCATCCAATCAATAAAGTGCAATAAATTGCTCTCATAAAGAGCGAAGAACTTAGTATATGTGCATTCCAAATTGTGTCTCCTTTCACACAAACAACATGACTACAAGGAAGGGGAGACGAAATTGTGGGATACAGAGCTAGAGCATACCGACTTGAATGCTTCCACTTCCCACCATTTTGCATATGAGGAATCTAATAGCCAACATGAGCACAATATTAGTGCTAATGACAGTGCCATTGGCACTACTTGTGATTCATCTAGTCTTCCTACATCATCTAATGTCAATGTTGACAATGATATTGATGATTTAGATAATCCATTTGATGATTAAAAGTGTTGAACTTGATATTATTGTTTTAATATTGAACTTGAAGTTTGAACGATGAATATTTATCATGCATGTTTTAAATGACATTCAAGTTTATGGTGGTTTTGTTGTTTATATGATGTTATGTGAGATTCTAATCCTAATTCATGCTTCTAGGCTGCATATATATATATATAATTTTTACATGTTTTTTGTACTAAGGAATCCAAAACGAACCCAAACCCCAAAATATATTTAGTCGAACCCGTGAACCGAACCCCCAAACCCGAACCAGTACCAAAACCGGCAACTTAGATTATCAATTAGAATTATGATACTCAGAAACCAGAAAAAAAAATCAATGTGTTTACTATTTTAATTTTCTGTCTTCTGATGATAATTAGTGATATGATGATTCTTCTATGTTGAATCCACTGCTTGTTTGTGGATTCTTCTATGTTGAATCCACTGCTTGTTTGTCTTTAGTCATTAAAAAATTATATTTTTTATATCCCTGCTCCCAAATAGTCCCCCCTAATATTTTCAAAATGTCCTGAGGGCCCTCATCCCAATACTCTTGAAGCTTCATGTAACATCGCATTTTGTATAAAACTATCTTCTGCCTTGTACAGAAAGTCATTGCAAAGGAACCTGCCATTGAATGCCTAAGTTGACATGAATTGCCATGTGAATACATCTACAAAAAGCAATATAGTGAAACAAAGAATATATTTGTTGTGAAATCAATATGCAATGGTTCAAGACTCCCAAAATGATGTTAGTGTGATAAGGAGCAACTTTCAGCAGTTTTGGCCATTTTGGCAGCATTGGCAGTCAAAATAAGGAAACAAAGGTGTATCTTGAACAGGTGGAAGGTGAGGCAGATTTTCTTGTACCAAATAAAGAAAAGCGACTTCTACTGCTGACATTATCCCCCTAGGCCTTCAAAAACTAAAAAGACACTATGTTTCACAATCCCCGTAACCTGGTTCACTCAGACTTTGTCAATCTGAAGATACATTAGGGAAATTCTGTTCTTGGAACCAAATCCCAATTCTTATAGGATAACATTATTATCATAAAATTTGTGAATTATTGACTAGCAAAGGATAACATTCAGAAATGAATCAAAATAGTTGGGGACCATACTTCCATTTTTTTTATTACTCCCAAACGGTTTCTTCATGGTTATTTGTCCAAATCAATCTGCTCAGAATAACATCTTATCTAGTGGTCCTTGGTTGATGGATGGGGTTGGTTTGTGTTTATAGGAACGGGTTTCAAATATTGATCCAACTTTAATCAAATCTCTTTCACTCCTATGTGGTTGCAATTGTATAATCTTCCATCAGAATATTAGGATCCCTCAATTCTTTCCAAAATTGGCAACTGAAATATTCCGAACCAATTTTTTTTATTTTTTCAATTGCAAATTACAAACAAACGCACCCGTTAAGGTTAGCTCTAAACCAAAACGATGCTGAAGCAACTCTAACCAGAATGTACACCAGGATCCCGATGAGGGCAAGGCGTGAGCATTGGTCAGAGGATCTGAATGCCGAAACAAAGCTGGAAAGAACTCTAACCAAGGATGGCCCCAATGATGGCGAGCATATGGTCAGAGGGTCTTAATTGAAATGCTTATACAAGAACTCTAACCAAGGATGCGCCGGCGAACAACGAGCATGTGGTCAGAGGGTCCCTACCATCTAATATACTGAAAGCAAACTCAACACCAAGTATGTGCTACCCAATTCCAGTATGGAAATGAGGCGACCATATGGCGGAGATCAAAGGAATACAATTGCGATTACAGAAAGTAAAGTAAGACTAAGAGAAGTGCTGACAGTACTACTGTTCAGCTTACAATGAAATATATAATGCCTACAAAATCAAGTATTAGAGCTCTTCAATTTGCTGCAGCAATAAGGAATCTTTCACAAAGCCTTTAATGATTTCCTAACACCAATCCAAGAAGGAGAATGCAGATTTCCTCAAATCTGTTATGACAGACCTGCACTTTAAATTATATAACCAGCATGCCTGTAACCCACTAAATTGCTCATATATCACTCAAAACTGATCCAAATGACTTCAAGTTTGATGCAATAGACCTTCAAAAAGATGGCGCCTAGTTTAGTAATAAGAAATGGCAACTGAAAGTGGTTATTAATTACTGGCACGAATCCCAAGACACCCCAGAAAGTACGGCCTTCAAGGAATGACGAATTTGCTTTATAAAATCATAAACTTCATATTAAAATCTGCAAATATTCATGAAGAGTCGCCTCCAACAGGGAAACACAATGAGACAATACCCAGAACGATTCTTTTTGTATTTTTTGACTTATGAATAAAAAGACAATCTGCTGTAATGAAAATGCAACTCCAGAATTTCACTAAAATGCAAATAAGCTGATCTACAAAACCACACAATGAATTACAATGCAGAAATCCACTACAAATCACTCAACACTAAACTACTTCACCACTAGTCGCTATCTTTCAAGCGAGAAGCAATGCCAAGCTAGGAGGCTTTCATTCCTTGAAGCAATCCCAAAGCCAATCCGGCAGCATAATATTTCTGTAGACAAAAGATGCTGAAAAGATAACCAATGGCTTCCTTTTATAATTTCCAGATGACTCTTCTCGAAACCCTAATCTTCTTTGTTGAGTCAAACCCTAATCCTCCAATAGATGGCGTCCCACTTTTCCAAGCAAAATTTGACTTTTAATATAAACTTTATTTCTTCCTTGAAGTTGGCGCCCAACTTTAGCTTGGATTAAATCTTTTAATAATATTACTTTCCTCAATGAGGCGCCTACCCATAAAGAACATCTTTTAAAAACAACTTAAAGTGAAGTTGCTAGGCCAAGGGGTCAATGTTAAAATATAACATTAAAACATGACTTAAATAAAATAATTCAACTTATCTCTCCAGTTATGCCCCAAAGCCAAAAATGAGTAAGCCAACTGATCTGCCTGAAGTAGAAAGCCGACTGTGCCAAAGCCAACAGGACCACTGCCAAAAATAGTAAATTCCTGAAAATGCTCAGAACGCCAGGAAAACATGTCACTGCGAAGCTCTCTGAAAACCCAGAAAGAATCCACCATTGAATCAACCACCCTCAAGCAAGAGCATCCTTCAAAACAAGAAACCCTAATTTTACCTTCCGACAAGCCTACGGGTCTCCGGAATAGGCCAACAGTCAACTGGAAAGATCATGCTCGAGAAGGGGACATTACAATCCGCCCTTCCCAAAATTGCTTGTCCTCAAGCAATATTGCCATAACTCCAGAAAATTTAAAACTGATCCATACCAAAACAAGTATGATCCCAGGTTCCCAAATCCATCTCAGGAAGGCCCCACCATGCCAATGCTGCACCACTCTGATCACATCAGTGAAAACATCATGCCAATGCTGCACTAACCTCCCTTGTAACTCCAAAGTGTTACCATCCATGATAATCAAACTGAAAGATCTTAAAGGACTAAGATCAATATCATGCAACGTCTCACGTCCAAGATGCCCAGAGTCAACAGTAACAACAATACCACTGTCAACCACAATTCTAGGCAAGAAGAAGGATAGGTCACTCAACTCATAACTAATCTCCTCAACATACCTCCACATGGTAACAAACGAAACCATGACTGCAAATGTGACATCTTCAACTCTTCTTGCGAAGAGGAAGGCTATCCATTGCAAGAACTCAACAAACTCAAACTCATGATTCCACATGAATTCCCTATGCCTCAACTAAATTATCATGGCACAACTATGAAGTCTGAAGAAGTTTTTCACAATTCCAACCACAAGAGTCTCAGAATGTAGAATCAAGACATTGAACAGGATCTCAACAGTAGAAGTCTCGAAATGCCAAGCCAAGTCGAGCAATGGTCTGCTGCTCCAATTATTTGTACAAGAATATGTACCAAGAAAACCATTAGAATGAGTATGGTTTCTTTCCAAATTTTGATCGTGCTCAGTCCACACCACCAATTCTCTCCTTTGAAGCCATAAATTGTCCCTCGAAAGAAATTGGAAGGTCTGAAATTGAATGAACTAGCAACCCAACAAGACTGAAATGATCAACTTGAAATCTGATTTTATGAAAATCAGCATCCAAGGAGATAGATAGCTGTTGCCAAACTGAAAATCAGCACCCAAAAAATCATGTCTGCTCATATCTACAGCCGAAAATAAACCCACTGAAGATCCCATCACAGCCAAGTACCAATCCTTGCTCAACTTTACTTTCCAAAACTCCCATTGATCATTAGGAGTGAACTTCAAATGACTAACAAAGAAGGTAACAACATCCAAAGGATAGTGAATTTGAGGCTCATCACTCCAACATACCTTCTTGACACATGTCAAAAGCAAGCTAATACCAGGGCCCCACATCATAAGTAAAGAAGAGCCATTCTGCAAATGGAGAATTACTTTTACTAGAACGCTTCAAGAAATACGTTCTATTTGAATCATCGCACCCTGAAACTCCAAGAAGTACTCAACAAATCTGAATTCATTGAGAAAGTCAAATTCAAAATCATGAGAGAAGAATGGCGGGAAGGATTCAATGGACCCTTCATCAAACTCCACTATAAAATTAGTTATTCTTAGAGAAGATGGTGTAAGCAGGAAGTCCGATAGGAATCTGACAAGCATCCCCATCAAAAAATGAATGAACTCTTCATCGGAGTGCCAATCATCCCTTTGTTGACCATCAAGATTAGTGACCTCATTCCACCATGCTTCTTGATTTTCCACCTCCTGAATGGGGAGACTAGGAGCAGCAGGTAAGTCCTCATTATGCAACTTATGCATCCTTGTTCCATTGCTAGAAGAAGTGCTAGAACTTCCCTCTTCAACAATGGTGTCAAAAGTGATTTCCTCAAGGCTTGAAGTCCCATCATCTACCACAAAGGAATGTTTCTCATAAACTTCCTCTTCACCTAGTTCAAAAAGAGGATTGTCATACACTAGGAATTTGTTCCTTCCATCTTGCTGCTCCAAATCAGCACTAGCAATTTCTGATTTTCTTGTGAAACCGACAAGATCAAACTCTCCTTCAAGACTATCGAGCTCTTTAATGACTTGCTCGATTTCTTCAGCTCTATGTGCATTCTCTTGCTCCTTAGAAGGTTTGAAATCAGCAAACTGATCTTCTACCTCCATTAATGCTACTAGAGTTTCTTCTAGCATAGCCTTTGTTGATTCAAGCTCATGAGTAAGCTCATCAACCTTTCTCTCTTTCCCTTGGAAAGCATTGAAGGTCTTCTTTGCAAGTTCAACGGCATGATCCCGATCTGCAATCAAGTGTATGAAATCTGATTTCAATGTCTCCCAGGAGTCTCTGATAAGTTGCAAGTTGAGAAGAGCAACTTCATCCTTAACTCCTCTTCTTCTTTCTTCAAGTTGAGCCTTCCAGTTCAATCAAACTGTGAGTGCAATCAAATTGGGATAGAACTCGCACTTCCCTCTTAAGGGACTCTTTGACTTGTTCCTCCCACTCAAGAATATGCAAAGATGGCGAATTGCAAGCTGACTGATTTTCAAAATCAGAACTTTGTTTTGTGCCCTCGCTGCCATCATAGCTGTTCCAGCTTTCATGTCTTTCTCCCTCCATTAGAGGAAAATGCTCAATGTCATGGAGAGGAACACATTCCACAATTTCTTCGACCCTAAGTTTGCAACCAACATCATGCATTGAAAAATCAGATTCGGGCTTGGTAACACCTTCAAACTCTACATCTTCAAGAGCCATATGGTCTTCTAGCTCTTCTTCTTCATCACTACCTCCTTGATCAAACATTATGCCAGCATCCAATCTGCTCAAGGAATCATATTTGTCCGCTGTTCGGAAGGTTTTTGTAACCACATATTCCTCTTTAGTGGTTGCAACTACTTCAAAGAGATCATTATGGAGCTTGGCTAGGCAGTCTTCTTCTTCAAAGGCAGCTCCTCCTCCAAGGGCTACCTCATAGTTTGCAATGCAATCTGATTTTTGATCTTCATTCGGAGGAAAAGGGAATTCATCCCACACTAGTTCCTTATCTTCGCTAGATGACTCCACACCTGGATCCCAAATAGTAAGAGGCTGATTGTTTTGATCAAAAGGAATGAGCTCTTTGTGCTTCTTTTGGAGTGTCGACTCTTTGAATAGGTCACCACCCAATTCACTTAAACTGTCATCCTCATTAATATTTATTTCCAATGGTTTGGTTTGATGATCAAACCCAAAACCACCCTTGACACCATCACTGTAATGAAGTAAAGAATCTCTAGTGCTAGCTGTTTGGAAAACTTTATCATTCTTGTCTTCAATGAACCCATCATCTATAGGTGTATTTCTGATCTCATCATGAACAGTCATATGCATGCCAAAAGGGTCTTCTTGATCACTTGTCATAAATTCATTTTGTGAAAACTCTTGAAGAGTTTGAACAGCAACAAGAGGAGAATTATCCATCACTAAATCTTCAACAAGAGGAGGTACAAACACATTGGAATCATTACCAGCATCATCACCTTGGTAACGGACATAAGCGGATTCAAAGACACCAATAGTATGTCCTTCAACTTGCACTTCTTCATTTCCTATCGCATGCAAGTCAAGGGGCGTATTATGAGGCTCTACCACACACTCTTCATTTGTCAAGGTATCTTCATCAAGCTCACGATCATTCTGATGTGACATGTGCACCTTTCTATCCCGACTTTCAGACTTAGCATAAATCTTTCTGATTCCCCACCTTATGTCAGGATCCTTCATTAGCATAAACAGTTACTGCATTAACTCAAGTACATACTTTTATGTAGTCATCTCTCTCTGTATGTAGTGTCTGGTATCTCTGTCACTCATCTGACAATTAAATCAGTGACTACTTTCACAAGATGGCAGGATCTTGGCTCTGATACCACTGAAATATTCCGAACCAATTTTTTTTTGTTTTTTCAATTGCAAATTACAAACAAACGCACCCGTTAAGGTTAGCTCTAAACCAAAACGATGCTGAAGCAACTTTAACCAGAATGTACACCAGGATCCCGATCAGGGCAAGGCGTGAGCATTGGTCAGAGGATCTGAATGCCGAAACAGAGCTGGAAGGAACTCTAACCAAGGATGGCGCCAATGATGGCGAGCATATGGTCAGAGGGTCTTAATTGAAATGCTTATACAAGAACTCTAACCAAGGATGCGCCGGCGAACGACGAGCATGTGGTCAGAGGGTCCCTACCATCTAATATACTGAAAGCAAACTCAACACCAAGTATGTGCTACCCAATTCCAATATGGAAATGAGGCGACCATATGGCGGAGATCAAAGGAATACAATTGCGATTACAGAAAGTAAAGTAAGACTAAGAGAAGTGCTGACAGTACTGCTGTTCAGCTTACAATGAAATATATAATGCCTGCAAGATCAAGTATTAGAGCTCTTCAATTTGCTGCAACAATAAGGAATCTTTCACAAAGCCTTTAATGATTTCCTAACACCAATCCAAAAAGGAGAATGCAGATTTCCTCAAATCTGTTATGACAGACCTGCACTTTAAATTATATAACCAGCATGCCTGTAACCCACTAAATTGCTCATATATCACTCAAAACTGATCCAAATGACTTCAAGTTTGATGCAATAGACCTTCAAAAAGATGGCGCCTAGTTTAGTAATAAGAAATGGCAACTGAAAGTGGTTATTAATTACTGGCACGAATCCCAAGACACCCCAGAAAGTACGGCCTTCAAGGAATGACGAATTTGCTTTATAAAATCATAAACTTCATATTAAAATCTGCAAATATTCATGAAGAGTCGCCTCCAACAGGGAAACACAATGAGACAATACCCAGAACGATTCTTTTTGTATTTTTTGACTTATGAATAAAAAGACAATCTGCTGTAATGAAAATGCAACTCCAGAATTTCACTAAAATGCAAATAAGCTGATCTACAAAACCACACAATGAATTACAATGCAGAAATCCACTACAAATCACTCAACATTAAACTACTTCACCACTAGTCGCTATCTTTCAAGCGAGAAGCAATGCCAAGCTAGGAGGCTTTCATTCCTCGAAGCAATCCCAAAGCCAATCCGGCAGCATAATATTTATGTAGACAAAAGATGCTGAAAAGATAACCAATGGCTTCTTTTTATAATTTCCAGATGACTCTTCTCGAAACCCTAATCTTCTTTGTTGAGTCAAACCCTAATCCTCCAATAGATGGCGTCCCACTTTTCCAAGCAAAATTTGACTTTTAATATAAACTTTATTTCTTCCTTGAAGTTGGCGCCCAACTTTAGCTTGGATCAAATCTTTTAATAATATTACTTTCCTCAATGAGGCGCCTACCCATAAAGAACATCTTTTAAAAACAACTTAAAGTGAAGTTGCTAGGCCAAGGGGTCAATGTTAAAATATAACATTAAAACATGACTTAATTAAAATAATTCGACTTATCTCTCCAGTTATGCCCCAAAGCCAAAAATGAGTAAGCCAACTGATCTGCCTGAAGTAGAAAGCCGACTGTGCCAAAGCCAACAGGACCACTGCCAAAAATAGTAAATTCCTGAAAATGCTCAGAACGCCAGGAAAACATATCACTGCGAAGCTCTCTGAAAACCCAGAAAGAATCCGCCATTGAATCAACCACCCTCAAGCAAGAGCATCCTTCAAAACAAGAAACCCTAATTTTACCTTCCGACAAGCCTACGGGTCTCCGGAATAGGCCAACGGTCAACTGGAAAGATCATGCTCAAGAAGGGGACATTACAGCAACTCTCTAGGAACCTTTGTGAAAGTTGATGAGAATGTGTTACAAGAGCACACAGGAATTCATGCTCGCATGTGTTAAATAGATATTTCTAAACCTTTTCCAAATTTTGGTATTCTCAATCTGAGGCTAGTTCTTAAAAACAAAGGATCGAAAGATTCGAAACTAGAGGTCCATAGCCTAGCTGTTCCATTTGCTCTAAATAGGATAATCTCAAATCAACTTGTCCCTCCATCAAGAATCCATTTGTGTCTTCAAGAAAGAATGTTCTCAGAAAGAATTTCGATACCCTTCATTTAGAGTGGAAGCAAGATAATCACCATAAAATTCTCATCTCTCCTTTGTCTTGGAGGACAATACTGCAGCAATCCCCTAGGAATCTAGAAATTAAATGTAATTCCTCAAAGGATCAAAGGTCGCCAAAGGATGATAAATTGGTGGGGTTGACAAAAATATCTTTGGATTGAATTGCAAGATGTTGCTCCCCGCTTCAAAGAGGCCAATGTTGATATCTCCAAAACTATGGGGTGTGGATCTCTAGCTACGGGAGAAGAAAATTTTGAGGATGATGATGCCCTTATTTCCACTTAAATCTTATCAATTTCTCAAACTGCTTTGCAAATATCCAAGGTTAATTGTGGAAGCAAACGAAAAAGTAGAAAACCAAAAAAATCCTTATGCAAGAGGATGCTTTGTCCAATAAACAACCTGGAATCAAACTTTATGCATTTGAGAGATATGTGGGTTAAGTCCCCTCCTAGGGAGCCATGAGGATTCTTTCTTGGAATAAGTGACACATAGTCAAGCCATTTAGACCTTGTGAAGGCTGATGTGATTTTATTTCAAGTGTCCAAATTAAACAAAGATGAAGCTTCTCTTCTATTGGAAAAATGGCAAAAGTGTGGTAGGGGGAGTTTGTTAAGGCTTGGGCATCCTTTGGTGTCCCCTGAAAGATACCCTCTCAATTTTTTCTTGATTTTTAATATCAAATACAATGCAACCATGCACCCGTTAAGGTTAGCTGAAAACCAAAACGATGCAGAAAAGAACTCTAACCAAGAATGCACCCTAAAACCACTTAAGGAGGAGGGGCGGGCATATGGTCAGAGGATCCCTAGGATCTATTGAAACAATAGTTACAAAGATTACAACTGAAAGAGAGAGTCTAAACTCAACACCAAGAATGTGCACTCAAGATCCCTTAAAAGGCGAGGTGCTAACTATTAGTGTTTCTTAGATCAGATTAGATAATAAATAGTTCAATAGAAATGCAACACATAAGATAATGAACACAACAAGATACCCTGGGAAAACCCTCCTCTTGAGGGAGAAAAACCCAGCAAATGATTTCTCTTATATATATGATAACACAGTGACAGAATTCTGCTTACAACTCAGCCCAACAATGGCTAATACAAGATAATATATTCGCCCTCCT
Source organism: Sequoiadendron giganteum (assembly GCA_007115665.2). Taxonomy (NCBI): domain Eukaryota; kingdom Viridiplantae; phylum Streptophyta; class Pinopsida; order Cupressales; family Cupressaceae; genus Sequoiadendron; species Sequoiadendron giganteum. The sequence goes on along the minus strand of CM021109.1, from coordinate 557,330,973 downwards.
TCAAGGTATAAATGACTGTCTTCTTTCTGAAAATCGGACTGCTGCTACTAAGGTGCAAATTCTGCTCTTGAGTATAAAGTGCGAACTTGCTTGAAATCAATGTGTCAATACCAAAGAAACGACCTTGTATATATACAACATAGGCGCCTCTTCATTTAGGTCGGCCTTTACATAATAAATATTTAGCATGTCTTAAGGTCGGCTCAAGGTTAAAACAAGAATGACGAACTTATAAGGGTCGACCCTTTAGCAAATCAAATGTTTGATATAAATCAAATCTTGGGAAGTGCAGACCGAAGCTGCATACATCAACACTCCCTATCAGCTAGGGATGAACTTCCACCTGCACAAGACACATCATCTTAGAATGAAAACAAAATAGAATATCACCTCAACGTGATATTAACCATTATGGCTACTCCCATAGATGGTATAAACTCATCACGGATTCCCTCACGTGATGTTGTCATGGAGTCACACACATGACTTCCACCATAGCTTCTCCCAGAGGGTGGAAACAAGGGCTTTCACCTTAAATCTCTCTCAATAGAGAATTGCATTATCAAGGGCTTACACCTCAACTCTCTCTCAGCAGAGAATTGCATTATCAAGGGCTTGCACCTCAACTCTCTCTCAGCAAAGAATTGCATTATCAATCAAGGATCACTGATTACTGAGACTCTTTCTCAGTCAAGGCTGCATTCTCCACCATACCAAGTTTCTCTCGGAAGTACACAAACTTAATCCTGGCGAGAGGCTTGGTGAGAATGTCTGCCGTTTGCTCTTCAGTGCTGATATACCTCAACTGTATAGCTTTCCTTTGCACCATATCTCTAATATAGTGGTACTTGATCTCAACATGTTTTGTTCTGTCATGAAACACAGGATTGACAGAAAGCTTCACACAGCTTTGATTATCACAGTGTATAATAGTAGGCTCCATTGATTGTCCAAACAATCCTGCAAGGAGCTTACGAAGCCACACTGCCTCACGAGCTGCCACACAAGCTGCTATATACTCTGCTTCAGTTGTACTCAAGGCCACTGAAGACTGTTTCCTGCTACACCAGGAGATCATAGCAGTCCCCAAACTGAAGCAACAACCAGAGGTACTCTTCCGATCTGAGACACATCCTGCCCAATCAGAATCAGTAAAACCATGTAGCTCCAAATCCACGTTTGAAGAATATCTCAACCCATATCCAATTGTGCCACATAAATATCTCAGGATATGTTTAGCTGCTACAAGATGTATTTGCTTTGGTTCACACATAAACTAGCTAAGTGCACTCACTGCATAGCAAATATCAGGTCTAGTGTTAACTAGATACATCAATGAACCAATCAACTGTCTATACATCGTAGAATCCACTGGTTCTGAACTAGCTGCAGCTTCTTTCAACTTATCTAAATTAGTCTCCATGGGTGTAGACATAGGTTTGCAGTCAATCATACCAAACCTTTTGAGAATGTCAACAGTGTACTTCCCTTGACTTAGAATCATCTCATCTGGCTTTTGCCAAACTTCTAAGCCAAGAAAGTAATGCATAAGACCTAGATTCTTCATCTCAAACTCTGAAGCTAATTCCTTCTTGCATTTTAGAATTAGATGTTCTTCACCAGTAATGATCAAGTCATCAACATATAAAACCAAAATTAATGCTTCACCATTAACTATTTTGAAGTAGAGGTTAGAATCTGCATCATTCTTTGAGAAACCCAGACTTGAAAGATACTGATCAATTCTTTCATACCAAGCACGAGGAGCTTGTTTAAGACCATACAAGGCCTTCTTCAGCTTGCAGACATGAGACTCTTTCCCATGCACCTCAAATCCTTCTGGTTGCTCAATGTAAACCTCTTCTTCTATTATGCCATTCAGAAAAGCTGTCTTTACATCCATTTGGTGAATCTTCCATCCTCTAGATGCAGCAATAGCAATGATGGTTCTAACAGACGTGTAACGAGCCACAGGAGCAAAAGTTTCTTCATAGTCAACTCCCTCTTTTTGTGAGAACCCTCTAGCCACAAATCTAGCCTTGTGTTTCTCAATGCTCCCATCAGCTGCATACTTGATCTTGAAGAGCCACTTAGAAGACATCGCAGATTTGTCTTTGGGTCTAGGAACTATATCCCAAACATCGTTCTTAAGTATAGACTGATATTCCTCAATCATGGTATCCTTCCATACTTGATGACTAGAAGCTTCTTCAACATTTGAAGGCTCTGACTCAATAATCTGACTCATCAAGGCAACATAACTAGAGAACTTGTGAGGTCTCTTGCTTTCTCTGAAAGCTCCTCTTGGAGCTGCAAACCTTTCTGCTTCCTACATTGTCCTGCGAGCCCAAAGAGGTCTTTTCTTTCCAATCACATTGTCTAGAGGCCCATCAGTAGGATCCAAAGGCTCGGCTGGATCAATATCTTCTTTAGGTTCTGTATCCTCCTTCAGATTCTCTGGAATATGGTCAACTTCCATATCTTGAGGAGGTTCTTCTTCATCGATCTCCATAGGAGTGCCTTTGGACCTTTTGTAAGCAACATCTTCCTCAAATGTGACATCTCTACTAATCTCAATAGATTTCTGTCCTGGAATGTAAATCCTGTAAGCTTTTGATGTCTCACTGTAGCCTACAAGAATTCCTTTCTTCCCAGAAGGTTCTAGCTTTGTTCTCTTTTCCTTTGGAATATGAACATAGACTGGACAGCCAAAGATCCTCAAATGACTAACTTCAGGCTTCACGCCTGAGAATGCTTCTTCAGGAGTTTTATTCTCTAAGATCCTGTGGGGACTCCTGTTTTGAACATAGACGGCTGTTCTTGATGCTTCAGCCCAAAGAGAGATTTGTAAGTCTTGATCATGGATCATAGCTTTCACTGCTTCCACAATAGACCTATTCTTCCTTTCAGCAATACCATTTTGTTGTGGATTATAGGGAACACTGAACTCCCTCTTAATCCCTGCTTCAATACAAAAGTCTCGAAATGTGCCAGAAGTGTATTCTCCACCATTATCAGATCTCAATACTTTGATCCTCTTCCCAGACAGGTTTTCAATCTGTGCTTTGAATTCTCTAAATCTATCTAATACTTCTTTTGATTCTTTAGATCTCAAGAAATAAATCCAAGTCTTTCTAGAGTAATCATCAATGAAAATAATATAATACAAGAAACCACTAGATGATGCAATAGACATTGGACCACACAAATCAGAATGAATGAGATCAAGAATACATTTAGATCTACTTTCACTGGAATGAAACGTACCTTTTGTGTTCTTGCCTAGGGCACATCCCTTGCATGTACCTTCATGTTCTTGATCGAATTTCGGAAGACCGGTGACCATCTTCTCCATGATAGGTAGAGCACGAAAGTGAATGTGAGCCAATCTTCGATGCCAAAGATCACACATGCTGGTACTGTTATGCACAAGTGCTTGAAGAGGACGAGTGCACAGCCTGTAGAGACATTCATGTCTAACCCCAATCACTTGAGCAGATTTGAAGCTGGAGTTCTTTGCCCATATAAGAACTTTCCCTTTAGAGAAGGCAACTTGATAACCCTTGTCTTCTAATGCTGAAATTGAGACAAGATTCCTCTTTATCCCTGGTACGAACAGTACATCATTCAACTCCAAAGAAATTCCAGAATCCAAGTGAAGAGTGGAATTTCCAATCCCTTTTACAAAATATCTAGCATCATCTCCAATAACAACTTGATCACTGGAGTTGCTTTCCATTAAGTTTGAAAGGTGACCTCTGAACCCGGTGATGTGCCTAGAAGCACCACTATCAATCAACCAAGTGTTAGAGTCAGTAGAAACATTGCTAGACAAGGCTGAATAAAATAGATAATCACTGGAGTCCTTTTGTGGAGCGACTTCTTCAGCATCTGCAGTGGCGGCTTGAAGCTTGGGTCGTTGAGGGAAACCCTCGCAAAGTGACCATACTTATCACAACGAAAACATTGAATCTTGGACATGTCTCGTTTTCCTTTTGAAGGTAGGACCATCATCATTTCCATCTTCTCGATTCCTCTTGAAGAATCCTTTCTTAAAGCCTTTTCCTTTGTTTGATGAATGAGAGGCAAGAACTTGTAATTCTTCATTCTTTGAGCTTTGACCAATTCCTCTTGCTGTTAGTCTTGACTCCTCTTGAATGCAGTCAATCCTCAATCGATCAAACTTGGGAAGTTCAGATCTTGCATTGATTCCTTGAATGAATGCCTCCCATGAAAGCGGAAGACCATTGAGAGCAAGCATAGTCAATTCTTTATCATCAATCATGTGACCAATAGTGGAGAGCTGATCTTTTATCTCTGAAATCCTCATGAAGTATGTAATAACAGATTCTCCTTTCGCCATTTTCGCATGATGAAGTTGTTGCTTCAGTGCAAGGGCTCAACTGGTGTTTTTGATTTCGTACATCTCTTCCAAGGTTGTAAACATCTCTCTTACTGTATCCAACTTGAAGATAATTGGTACAATATGATCCTTGACGGAATCAACCAATACTTTTTTTGCCCTAGTGTCTTTCTTTCTCCATTGCAGCTTCTCTTCTTCCCCCTCAGGTTCGGGAACTTTTGTTTTCACAAACTCAGCCAAATCATTCTCTTCCAAAGTTAGCATGAACCTGAACCTCCATGAAGTGTAGTTCGAGATCCCTTCGAGTCTATCCTCGATTTTCAGACCGTTCACCATCTTGAGAAATTTAGAAGATAGACTGAAAAGAAAAGATAATGAGAGTTGCAAACTAACAGATCTGAATTTGATCACGATCTTTTTCACACCCGCTCTGATACCATGTTAGTGTTTCTTAGATCAGATTAGATAATAAATAGTTCAATAGAAATGCAACATATAAGATAATGAACACAACAAGATACCCTGGGAAAACCCTCCTCTTGAGGGAGAAAAACCCAGCAAATGATTTCTCTTATATATATGATAACACAGTGACAGAATTCTGCTTACAACTCAGCCCAACAATGGCTAATACAAGATAATATATTCGCCCTCCTTCAAGGTATAAATGACTGTCTTCTTTCTGAAAATCGGACTGCTGCTACTAAGGTGCGAATTCTGCTCTTGAGTATAAAGTGCGAACTTGCTTGAAATCAATGTGTCAATACCAAAGAAACGACCTTGTATATATACAACATAGGCGCCTCTTCATTTAGGTCGGCCTTTACATAATAAATATTTAACATGTCTTAAGGTCGGCTCAAGGTTAAGACAAGAATGACGAACTTATAAGGGTCGGCCCTTTAGCAAATCAAATGTTTGATATAAATCAAATCTTGGGAAGTGCAGACCGAAGCTGCATACATCAACACTAACATATGGTGTAGTATTAATAACAGAATTGAAAATACTCAGGCGGATAACTAGCCATGAAAGAATTTCCACACTACCACTAAACAGTGGGGGGAAAAGATTACAATTAAAACACTTCATATGTTGCGGCAAGCATCCACTCATGAGTGGGAATTCACCACTTTTCCAGTGGGTACAATGAGAGATTTAGCAAGTTTTTTTTTTCCACATTGGCAGTAAACCATCCAGGGGTTACAATGTGATAATTAAACACAAATAAGCAACAATTAAACAGTCTAAAACAGTACTACTATTATCAGCTTTACAAAATGAGGAAGAGCTGCAAATTACATGAGAATTACAATAGTTTTGAAGCACCAAGAAATAGAAGATCTCCCACTCTAGATTTCTCTCAATTATTGAAAGAATAAACTGAAATCAAAGACTGAAATAATTCTGATATAAAATCAGCAAACTGAAAGTTTGAATCAGCAAACATCAACTCACCAAAAATGTCAAATCTCTTACCACACTCCACGGATTTGAACCAAATTGAAAGTGTCTCTTTTCTATAGCTAGGCGACCAAGAAACCACCACTTTCCAACCTTCAAACTCAGCAAAGACAATCAGCACACATTCCAAAGTAATAAATGAATGGTACGGCCCTAGGAGAGGGTCAATCTCACTTATAAAATCAGCCACTTCATATTAAATTATGTCCTTGCACCAAAAGGGGCGCCTCTAGCATATAGATGGATAGAAACAATACCCATAGGCAAACAAAAATAATACCAAAAGCTGTATATGAAAATCTCCTTCAGCCAAACAATAACCAGCAACATGAAAACTAGAAATATCTCACCAAAACTCCACAATAATGCTCATTATGTACTTCTGGATGAAGTACATTCTCATATCACCATCTAAGGAACCATAGTTTCAGGCCTGAAGAATGGAGTAAACTTGCTAAACTTTCCCTTAGCCGGATTTTGGATTTCAAACCACCAACATAACTTTACAATATTTTCCAAAGATATCAAAAGCTGGAGCAAGACTTCTCTTTTATAGAAAAAAGAGGTGACTTTACAAATTCCCAAAACTCCTCCAAGAATGGGATACCAAAAGTTCCCTTTTTGAAATATTTTATAATTCACAAATATTTAATCCCTCTTAGAATGGCGTCCACTTCAAGGCATAAATAAACTTTATTAAATGTTTAATATTTCCTTCATGAAGGCGTCCCCCTTCATGGCCACCTTTTAAACACAACTTAAAGTTAATGAGCTAGGCCAAGGGGTCAACTTGAAATTAAAACATTAATGCCTTGAAATATATTATTTCACCAAAATGGCCTCAAAATGTTGAAAGCCAATTATGCTCCAAACTGCATTGCCCGAAATGGAAACTAAGCTAATTGTTGATGCTACTGCCCAAGATGGCACTGCCAGAAATAGAACAAAATAAAAATAGTAAATTTTGAAAAGATGCTCAATGCCTTTGCAGGTCATACCATTCTGAAGCTCTCTGAAAACCCAAAAAGAATCTGCAATCTTTATTCATGCAAACCTTCTTTAGAACCCCTATAAAATAAGAAACCCTAATTTGCACATCTGAGTAGCCTACAAATTTCCGAAAATAGGCTAAATCCAAATGAAGAGCGTAGGGCGAAATTGGGGACATTACACCCCCTTGCTGCCAAAGTGGAAATAGTAAGTGCTGGACAAATTTGGCAATGCAAAATTCTATACCTTTCTTCCAATCTTTCCTTCTTTCTGTTTAATGTTTATTGTCTACTGGAGCATCTTTTGAAAAAAAGAGTTTGCGATAACATTGCATCTATTTTCCTATCTGTTTCTAGAGAATTGTATATTTTGGGAGGAGATTTAATGCCATCCTTTCCTCCAATGATAATAGAGATGGCAAGGATCCCATGATCTCAAATAATTTTTTCCAACTTTGTTGCTCACTAGGTTTTGGTGGGTGTGATTACCAAAGAGAGGGACTTTCCCTTGGACAAATAGAAGATTAGGGTTCAGCAATATAGTTGAACGATTATCAACAAAAAAATTATCCAAATTGGTTAACCTTGGATAGAACCCTTGGAAGTCAAATTCTTTGTTTCAGGCTTGGACCATTTCTCCATCCAACTATTAATCTTTGGTGATGATCCTCCTCTAAAGTGGTCGTTTAAGTTTGAAAAATGTTGCTTAGGGATCCATGCTTTCATGGATTTGATTCAATCTTGGTGAAAGGATGTAGCTAAAATCAATGGCTCCAGAATATTCATTCTTTTCAAGAAACTTCCCCATCTAAAAGGGTGTCCAAGACAATGAAATTTGACATCTTTCAAGAATATCTTCACAGAAAAGAGAAAATTGAGGCCAAATTATCGGATTTGAGTGATGTTGTACAAACAGTGGGTATGGATCAAGATGCTTTTCTCAAGGAAACAAATCTCCTACCTAAAATAGTGGAAATCCTTGCTAGGGCAGAAATCTTTTGAAAACAAAAATCAAGGGAAACTTGGCTCAAAGAAGAGGATAAATTTAACAAAAAAATCCTAATTCTGCAAAGACAAGATGAAACATAAATCAGATCTTCTCCATTTTTCCTTGGGGACGGCAGAGTTCTAGTTGATCCTCTCAAGATAAATAAGGAAGAAATGGGTTTACTTGAGAAGCTTTTGAGCAACAAGGGTGCCTCTAATCTGCATTTCTAGTCCCTCCTCCTGCAAAATATTCCTTATCTTGTTTTTTTTTTGAGGGGGGACGGGGGGCGAATGAGGCACTTATGGCCATGTTCTCTAAAGAGGAGGTCAAACTAGTATTGCCTCAATTACAGCCTAACAAAGCCCCTACACCAAATATTTTACCAATTGGATTTTTCTAGAAGTTTTGGTGGATAATTAGGAAGGATATGTGGATCATAGTTGAAGAATTGAGAAAAAATGTGAAGGATACTAACTCAACCTATATTGCTCGCATTCCCCAAAAGAAGAACTTCAGCATCAACCTTTGCTGATTTTTGGCTAATCTTACTTTGTAATTTTGTTTATAAGATGATTGCTAAAGTAATGGCAAAAAGATCAAAAATCATCCTTCACATGCCAATTTGAAAAGGACAACAAGAATTTCTTCCTAGAAGAACAATTACAAATGGAATTTTGATTTCACATGAAGTAGTCCACTCAATAACCTCCTCTAGACTCAAAAGCATGATAGTAAATTTGGATATTAGTAAGGCATATGATTGGGTGGATTAGCATTTTTTGTTGAAAATCCTAGAAAAATATGAGTTGAGCTTGGGGAGAGAATGGATCTTTTGTTGCATTTCCAATCCTTGATTCTCACTCTTGATGAATAGTAGCCAGTTTGTCTTTAGAACCAACTAGAGGTCTACACCAAGGAGATCCTTTGTTCCTCTTCATTCTGATAGCAAAGGCTCTAGGGAAGGGTATTCAAGCAGCCTATGCCAATGGTAGATGGAAAGGTATCCATATAGTTGAGGGAAATGCAGCCTTCTCCCATTAACAATTCACAAGCAACACCACTCTTTATGGAAAGGCTTGTGTGGAGAAGACCAAAAGTTATAAGGGGCACACCCTTTAGGCTTACCCTTTTGCATTTTGACAAATTGTTGTACCAAAAATTAAATTTTTGCTTCAATAAGGCATTTTGTTAAAAATGGTCAAAATCTTGTAAAATTGTCGTCAAAAGTCAAAAAAGCTCAAAATGTCTAAAAATAGCAATTTTCTATTTTTAGAAATTTTTGAACAACAAACGAATCATGGGATTTTTCTAGGTTTATTATCAAGAGGATGCTCGCAAAATTTTGAAATCAAGGTTTCAGGCTCCTATTTTTTAGAAAAACCCTAAAAATAAAGAACACTACGACTGGCCTACACTAACTAGCGATACTCTTCACAACCAAATGATAGGGTTCTTCAAAGCCCATGAATTCCATATGGTTTCATACCTCGTATATTTGATAGCATTTCAAGGCTAGTTTAGAGGGTTGAATACCGTTGGAACTTTGGGTGTTCAGCAGGTTCATGAGCATTTCCCGCAATTAGAATTTTCACAATCAGAACGGCACTTCAAGCGTGTTAATGATCTTTTCTTGATGCACACCGTGCGGGACCTTGACAATGAGTTGCATATACACTTTTCATCAAATGCCAGATTGGCAATGGCAAATTGGGCCAATAGGTTCATCCAACTCCCCACATTTTCCTACATACGTGTATATGGTTTCTCAGGCAACCCAACCATGCTACCCCAATATCCATCAGATAAGGTAGTATTCATGGAGTTCCTAAGGCAATTCCTTTATGTACACACTTTTCTACATAACAAACGCAACTCAACTGCCATTTTTCCTTTTGAGATGGGTATATAGAGATGCAAATCAGCAGTTGACGCTAAATCCATGAGCCATGAAATGACGAAGCTTAATCTCAAGTTTCTCATAGAAAGGCGCTCATATGACCCATAAGGTCTCTTGGCAGCTTGCCTTGGTCAGAATTCTTCACATAAACCTTCAATGGAAGACTTTTGGTTTAGTTGTGAAGATGAGTTCGAAGTGCGCAAGCGTAACTATAGAAGATTTACTCTTCCATAGAACATTGATTTCTTATCAAAGGATGTGGAGGGTTTATCGGATAATGATGGAGAAGTTTTGCTTTCCACATATACCAAAGATTAGATTGAACAGCAACCACTTCGACCAATTGACTGGTATGCCAAGGAGAGCACCTCCATTGAGGAAAGGACAAGTTGGGTTGTAAAGAGCAACAAGCTATTCTTGAATAGCAAGATGACATGGAGGGTAGCAATTCCAGTTACAGAGCTGCCATTGGTTCACACCACACTACCTTCCACTTCTAAGTGGAAACCCAGAGTGAAAGCGATGAGCAATCCTCCAGAGGGTACAAAGAACTATAGGATGTCAATGAATTTGAAGGAAAAGATGCAGGAATCTGATGTAAAACAACAAGAAAAACAAGTTGATGCGACCGAGGATACAGTTGAATCAGTGCCAAAAGTTGAAGCAAAACATCCTATTCTTCCATCACCACTGCAGCCATCTCCAATTCACATTGACTTGGAGCCTGATTCACTAGTTCATGGCATCTCAACACCAACTCATTCATCAAGAGTTGATGAGACTAGAACTAATCCTCCCAATGAAGTTAATCGAGACTCTTCGTCTTGGCTTGAGAACCTCCTGAGTAGGAAGAGGAGAAAGTCGTCTTACCAGTTGAACTTTGCAGAGTTTGATAATGTCTACCAAGACACATCGGACAAGAAACTCAAAAAGAAAGCTCATGTGGAGAAGAATGCAGACAATGAAGTTGTCATTGAAATTGCAAAGCCACTAGTTGACAAGAATGCCAATGAGGTTGAGGCTGATGACTTCACATTGGTCAAAGCCAACCTTAGTAGAAGTGCACGACAAGCTGATATAAATCTCTTTGAGGTTGCAGCAGTTAACTCGAAGGAAAGAGTGATCAAAAATAGAGAAGACAAGGCAGCCCTCAAGGCTGAAAATCAACAGTTGCAGCAGTACATCTCCAACTTACTTCATGGTACTTCACACGTCACCGCTTTGCTTCCACAAATGTTGGAATCATTTGCAAAACAAAATCAGTTAAGTCAGTCGGTTATTTATGGGAAACACCTAAGAGACTAGGTAGAAAATTGCATCACCAAGGGCCAATTCATACTTGCAGAGTTGTACCAGTTGAGGTACAATGCCCACAATCTTCACTCAAGAATCCAAGAGTCAGAGCAAAAATTAGCAAAGGAAGCCTCGAGATGAGATCATCATCTCAGACTTGAGGATGGCCTACAATTCAGTTATTGCAAATGAACATAAACAGAAGCTTTTTACTTAGAGAGAACAACACCTCTTCAAAGTAAAAACCTACGAGGCAATCTCTACATAAATGACTAAATGTAGACAAAAGGTGGCAAGTGCTCTCAAGTTCGTAAAAACATTTGTGTCATCGCTTCCTTGCCAGTACCAACGTGAGGATGGTGAGTACATTGATCTCGGCGAAGAGTAAACGAAGTTTTAGAACCTCATCCATAGTAGTTTCAACGGTGACCCTATTGACTATAAGTTGAGTCGAGTTGCAGCGATGTCAATGAGACTTGATGAAGCAACTGAAAGCAAAAGGAATTTTCAAAATCAGATTGAGGATGGCGAAGTGATGTTGTAGAGGCATTACATCATTCAGAAGAGTATCAGTGTCCCTGATGAAGAGGCAATTAGCAGCTTCTTAGAAGATATGATTGCTCAAGTTGGCGACCAGTGAACTACTAGTTCTAGGCATGCAAACATTCTCCAGAGATAGAATTTAAAACAGCAATTAACTTGATGCCTTTTCCAAGTTAATTGGCTGTCCTCCTTTCATGCATGTCTATCTTTAAAGACTCCTATTCTATAGTTGGAGTTCTTTTTAGTTTTAGATTAGTTAACTGATGTTAGTCATTCCAGTTAACTATTAGTTATCTTTGTTTAGACTTAGGAATAAATCTTGCAAATTGGCAAGACTGATTGTTAACACAAGGAGATTTTAGTGTTCCCTACTCCTGCGTTTGTGTATAAATAAGAGCAGCCTTGCTCATTATTTCTTTAACCGTTATTACGATAACAAATTGTTGCACCTAACTTGTCTACAACTTTGTTGTTTGATGTCTATTCACTTTATGTTTATAGAATCATGCTTGTAATAACAAATTGCTAAGCCTTAGTGCCTGCAAGCTATGCGATTCAGTATATGTTCAAACTTTGTCAAGTATAATTTGGTTTGATTTGTTGATGTTATAGCAGTGGGAGATATCTTTCTCTCAAATTTAAAAATGATGGATAAATAATACCAAGGTAAGTCGAACTTGCTATATATAATAATTTTATGAAGAGTCACCTTGTTTCTTAAAAGAGGCCAGCCCAAATGAAGAGTCGTCTAGTTTTGTATAAATACAAGGTGATGATCATTCATTTGATCGAAAAGTTCATTCATCATAATTTGCATTCCTAGAAGAAGTTCATACTTGAGCAGCAGATCATCGTCTTGTAGCAGCAGATCATCATTTTGTAGCAGCAGACCGACTTCAAGGAGAAACATATTCATTTGTATCTTTGCATCTAGGAGAGGTGCTATTATTCATCGTATCAAATTCGGCATTGTGTTGGGCCTAAGTTGTAAGCAGATTTCTACTCTTATTCCTTCAATATATAAGAGATATATTTGTTGGGTTTTTCTCCCTCAAGTAGGAGGGTTTTCCCAGGGTACCTTGTGTTCATTGTCTTATGCGTTGCATTTTTTGATTGCTTTCATTTCTGATCCTAAATCTAACATGATCGTTTATTGTACGCTTGTCTTCTTGCTATAATTTGCTGTCCCAAACGTGTAATTGTTGTTGGAAAGTTTTGAGGAAATAAATCTTATGCCTACCTTGCTTTGATCTACTATCTCAAATCTTTCATGTTTTGCTTTCATGATCTTTATTTCGGCATTCATCTAAAAGTACAATGATTCTTTAGATATGTTTTGGAGATAAGTTTATTTAAGCTTTGTGTTACCAACCATTCCCTGTTTACTTCTAAATTTTCTTGCTCTGAACTTACTCAAGAAAATAGAAGTGTCATTAGTTTAGGCCTAGTTGTAGTTGAAGTTACAAAACTAGAGAAAACCTCAGCTATGACACAAAGATTTTTATAACCTTGTGCTCTCAGCTGAGATAAAAAGAATGGCAATTTAGTTTAGTATTTTTTTTTAGCATAATCAGCAAAAGAGGGAGCTTCCCCTCCTAATTTGAAGAGCAGTCTAACTAAGCATAGTTGTCCATTTCCAATACACACACCAGAGGTGTGAATTGAAACGCCAACACAAATTATCAATGACCCCAAATCTGAAATATTTTTCTTTAAAATTAATCTTGGATTACAAAGAGAAATTGCCAATCTTTTGGGTTTTCAAATTGGAAATCTTCCTAGCAAATATTCAGGGGTGCTTTTCTTAAAGGGGCTGGAAGATTTTCTTTTTAGTCCAATCTATTGGACTCTTGTCAATCTAGACTAGCTACATGGAAAGGAAAATGGTTCTCCTTTGCAGGCAAAATTTTAATGCTGAAATCCATTAGCTGCACTTCCAATTTTCCTGATGTCCTACATGAAAATATCAATGAAAATTGTCAATCTATGGAGCAAGCAATGAAAAAAATCCTATGGATAGGCACTAAGGATAAAAGAAAGGCCCCTTTGATCTCTTGGAACATGACATGCATGTCCAAATATAGTGGGGCAGCTAGCTTTGAGACTTTATACCTTCAAAATACGTCTCCAAGAGCCAAGCTTGTTTGGGGGATTTTTCAAATCCTTCTCTAAAATGGTGCAAATTGCTACAAAAGAAGTACATAAATTTTGAGAATCCGTCTAAAATTCTCACGGTTGCAAATTTTCCTAGCGCCTCTCACATGTAGAAATTTATGCTAAACTATAAATAATTGAACATAGACCATCTTACCTAGGAAGTTCAATGTGGGTTTAATGCAATTTTTTGGAATGATTCTTGGAATGGATATCCTCCTCTAGCAAACAAGGAGGATCTTCTAGAGTCTAGGGAGACACTCTCCTTTATCTGGGGCATTGAAGTGAGGGATGTAATGTCCCCTCCTAGCCTCTGAGCAGTGGAGATGTCCTTTAGCCTATTCCAAAGTTCCTGTAAGCTAAATGGAGTTGGTAAGGGAACTCAATGCGAATCCTTCTGTGGAGGTTTTCGATGTTTCAGGTGGGACTTTCTATTTTTAGCAGGGGGCCAATTTCAACACTTACTATTTATAGTAAGTCACTTTGCAAATCAGTTTTCATGCCAATTTGAGTTTTCAATGTATATATTATTTTTAGTAGTTACTAAAAATAGTATGTCTATTTCTAGTAACTGGCTCTGGCCAGGCTACTTTTAGTAGTATCTTTCTAGTTTGGGCATTGGATTTTGCTAAAGTCTAATTATTTTAATATTTGCATTCCACACTTGAGATGTTCTATTAAGTTATTATTTTATAACTTAAGTTAAGAGTCGGAAGGGTCACTAGTTTGTACCTTGGCACCTAGTTGATGACTTCAAGTGTTTTTAAAGCAAAAAAAGCAATTTAGAAGGCTGGGTAAGTGGGACGCCCAAGGGAGAGAAATGTGAAGTTAAAAACGAATTTTTAATTAAAAAGCAAGAAAAATAGGGCGTGGATTTTTGAGGGAAGAGGGAAATTCAAACTTGGTCACCATAATCTCTCATTGAGTCTTTATAACATCCTTTTGGAGTCTCATTTGCTCACGTTGGAGTTGGTTGCATAACCGTATACTGCTGGATTTTCTCCAGAGGTCTACAGTTTGGTGTTGAGGACGAAAACCCTCTTCATTCAAGAGTTGGTTTCAGTGGTGAGAGATCCACCCTAGTCAATTGGGTGTGATTCCACTCAGGGGTCACTTAGGTGCTTCACAAATATTCTGGTTTTCAGTATTTTGGCATTGAAAGATGAAGATTTTTGAATATTTTTTGAGGTGTTGTTTATTGGGTTTGGTGTGATTGAACTTGGTTTTAATGGGTCTGATAATGGCCTTGATTTTCAAGAAGGTTTTTGAGGGTTTTGAGCAGTTTACAGCGATTTTCTGAGCAGTACATTCCCAGAGCAGAATCTGGTTATTTGTTCATAACTCCATATCGGCTAGCGTTTACATTTTGGGTGTTGGCTCAACAGAAGCTCCTCATTAAGGTGCCCTAGATCATAGAGTCATTTGAATTTACTGAATAATTCAGATTTAGAGCTGGTTGCCCTACTCAGATGGCCACCCTATTTGAGGTGATTTTCCAGAAGTTTGGTCTGCTGTGTTAGAGCCATTCCTATGCCATCGTGGGGTCTCAAAGAGAGGTCTTTGGCATTGAGTTTGCAAAGGGTTTGCTGGTCTATCTCTTGGTGAAGAATACTGCAAGTTTGAAGACCTTATATTGCGGTTTGAGCATCATATCCAAGTCTGATATGATATTTTCTGAAACTGATATGCAATTGTAAAAGTCTGAAAATTTCTGTTGTGTTTATTAGATGAAATACACATCTTGAAGTCTTCTTTTTAGTTAGTTTCCTCTTATTTTCAGTACTTCATGCTATATTTATATCGTGTATGTAAAAACAATGAATGGCATTTGAAACACAAACAAAAATTATCAAACACACTCAATCAGCAAACGAAAAACAAAAAAACAGGGGCAGCTATTACAAGTGATTATCTAAACATGCAGACTGTTAATGGTTCAACTTCACGCCATCATATTCATACTCAAATTTATAAAATCCAATCAAGGAGCAGAAATAAACACTTTATAGAAAATATCAATCCATTCCAAATATGGCAACAGGAATTCAATATGCTAATATGCTTATGCATCAGAATGAGAATTTTTGCAGATACAAGACTTATATATCAACAACCACTCAACGTGCCTACTAAAGAGTCCAAGAAGAATAAAGCAACAGGAAGGCCAAAAAATATCTAGTTTCATCCAAATCCATCATGGGAAATCAATCTCATACACAATGAGTGAGAACATATAAAACACTCATGCGAACACTTCTAGATAGCTTTAATTACTTTGCACATAATACAAACCAAAAGAAAAGTCGATCATGTTGATATGCATACCTCCTCATCAATAGTCAAAGTGATTTCTGCAGTTTCTGATTTCAATTCAGATGATGTCATGCCTTCCATCGTACAAGATGGCTCTGTAAAAAGCAAACAAGAAATTAAAAAGTATCCCGTTTGAGCATTGTTTTGAGTGCATGCGCCAGATTGAATCATTTTAAGAAAATAAGGAAACGAAAAAACAAGCATAAAGGCTATGTTAATATAACAAAACTTGCAAAATCAATATTAAACTGAAAGAAATTGAAATTAGCAAAGATAGTGTAAGGGAAGCTAGTGATTAATATGACTATAGTTCCAGATTTAGCCTCATTCCAGTCAATCTAACATGGAATGTCAAATTAATACAGCCAGAGGAAGAATATTGAGAGACAGAGATTTAAAATCAAATGGCAACCGAGGCTTAACCCTAAACGATTGATGGCATAAAGAGCCAATTTGCCACAATTAAATGTAAGGCAACTTCATCATGACTAATTGTACAGGATCCTTGTACAAGATCCTTGCACACTGGTCCCAGAAAAACAAAGGGACAAACCTCACTCGGCAAAAGTAAGTGAAGTACCCTAAATTCGATGCTGGTTTATTGGTAGCGTTGCACTTGGTTCCGTTGAAAAAGATAGGCATAACAAGTTCCCATCAGTATATCCCCTAAACCTAGAGAAAGCTACTGTAACAGTTACAGCTAAAACACTCCAACAAACCTGCCATGCTACATTCAAAAAGTCTGATAATAATCTGTTCCCGATACCTAAACCCTGTTAAAAACTAGTAATAGACAATATCTAAATTTATCTGAACGTAAAAATCAAAAAACATATCAATTGTAGATATCCGCCGAGGTCACAAATCTAATTATAGCTAGATTACCAGAATTCATATAACTGAAAGCCTCCCAATTAAATTCCGACCGCAATGCTGTAACAATTTGAAATATATGCCGGGCTAAGCTTCAATTCACAATAGCAAATCTACGACAGTGAATAAACCCTAACAAATCTATGACAATTAATACAAACTGTTCAGCTACAATTCCAATTAATGAGAATTAACGAAGATTAGAAATTAAATTTAAACCTGATTAACACAAAATCCTACGACTTAAAGTTCCCCGACTGCAATAAAAAATGAAATGCGGCAATCTAAGACGCCAAGAAACCTGAAACTTGAGCATAATTTAAAGCAAAACATTGATTGTCCAGGAAACAATAGACACAAGCGAATTTAAAGAAAAACATGAAGATCCTAACCGATGTAATCAAAACTTCTAGAAAACAAAAGAATTATTCTTTGCACTTCATTTTACAAAAACAATCTTAAGACAAACGAATACAAGAGTCTGGAGAAAGCATTGGAAAAATGAATAAAGGAAGAACAGCTGTTACCTTATGATTGAAGAAATTATGTGTTCGCTTTGAATAAGCGCAGGAGAATTTGAAGAATAGCTAGCCAATAACTTGATATTCTTCCTTCCCTTACAGTTTTCGTTTATGAAAATAAATTTATACGAAATAGGGGTGGTTCCAAACTGACCACTTGTAATGCTGTCTGTATTTATTTTTGCGCCCTTTTTCCTCGGCTTCTATTCCTCTCAGACATAAAAGGATCGTGTCCATCTGAAATTAGTAAAGAAAATTGCCCTCTGGCATGGTCAGTTATGAGGTGGAGGTAACGTGTAGAAGAGCTGTAGCTCCTGGTGTAGGCGGTGGTGGGGTCGAAAAGATACATGATAGGAGAATTTGTGTTTGCGTGGAGGTAAATGGCGCAACTACTGATGTGCCGCCAGGAAGTTGCCAGGGTCTTTTATATCTAGCGTTGCTAGATAATTTAGAGTATACGAAAGTATCTTTATTTTTGTAGTAGAGAAATATCTAATTATGTTTTAATACAAGGGCTGTGATTTATAATTATAAATATGGGATTAATCTAATATATAAACTAATAAAGATAAGTATAAATTGTTGTTTATATTTAAGATGGGACTAAAGCAATGGGTATGTCTTAATTAGTTGATAGGTTATATTGTGTGAGTATTTGTCGAGTTCAAACATTCCTCATTTCATGTGTGAAAATAAATTTTCACTCACATTTAATATTTTCATGTAAAAGACTACAAAATCTCGTCATCAAATCTTTGAATCAAATCAGATTTTAGTCGCCGCATGTGTGAAATCTTGTCTCGAGCTCAAGAATCTAGTAATCCTAAAACTCTAATATTTTCATATCCATTTTTCATTTACTATGAATAGATTGAAGCAACTATTGTAGGGAGATTGGTTTTGGTTTCCATTTTTCTCATCAGCATTATTGACAACACAACATAATTTGTGGAGAATCTTGAGGTAAATCACTTGTCATGGTTTCGGTGAGCTTTATTTTTTGGAATGTGTACATAATCAAATCATTTTGTTGTTGTGTTTTATTTTATTTTAAAATAATTATATTGTTATCTTTGTTGTGTTTTATTTTATTTTAAAATAATTCCATTGTTATCTATTAAATGAAGGCATTGGTTCTCAAAAACGTTGTCTCACATTGGGAAAGACAACTTCCAGGTAGTTGAAACATTCCTCATCCCACTCTTAAAAACAAACCTTAACTCACAACCAATATTTTCATTTAAAAGACTACAAAAATCTTGTCTCAAGCTCAAGAATCAAGTAGCCCTAAAACCTCAATATTTTCATATCAAATCTTTACTTATTGTGAATATATTGAAGCAATAGTTGTTGGGAGATTAGTTTTGGTTTGACTCATTTTTTAAAAATTGTTCTAGTGGGGTTTTGTAAATATTCTTGCAAACTCTACCGATTTTTTCTCATTAACATCATTGATAGCACAATATATAATTTATGCAAAATCTTGAGGTAAGTCACTTGCCATGGTTTTAAAGTGAGTTTTATTTTTTGGAATTTATATGTAGCTAGGTCATTTTTTTGTTGTGTTTTATTTTCTTTCCAACATCTAACTTGTCATAAACACAAGTAAAAATATCATCAAATATTTTGAGTTGTGTCATATTGCATAGCTTCTACTCAAAAATCCTTATGCCCATCATGTTATGGTGATTAAAGGCTTGTTACTTGCAATCCATGTGGCTTCAAATCATTCCAATCTATAGTGCCAAAAGACAAAGAGAAAAAGTGTGTTTTATTAATACATAATGTTAATAAAACTGACTTCAAGCTTGCATAAATATAACTCTTATTAGCAAGAAGCTCAGACAAAAAACTAGTCATCTTTCCTAGACTTTCCTTACCTTATGTTTGGGACCTACTAAGGACATCCATAATACAAAGAGAACCATCAAACCTTAAGGCATGGTAGTATAAAATTGTCTCCCTCCACTTTCTCCATAGTTGCGATAAGTTATAGTTGAACAAGGCAAGAAGCCTACAAATTATAGAAGCTAATGGAAACTAATTATGAAGGGAACTTATGAGGAGGATCCCCATGACCCTCGACCCCTATTGCTAAGTGGGGTGAGAGGGAGAATGCAAGTCAGCTATTATTATTGCTATTATTCATGGATTTCGCTGCTAAGGTTTTATCACAAGCCTCCTAAGTTTCAATGCCAACATATAAGAATACATCCAAAGTGTGTATGATTTTAAAGGTGTTAGTGTTTAATAGTGCCACATAATACCCAAGGTGCCAAGTATTGAAAATGGTTTTTAAATAATTCCACCTTTTGACAATTATTTGAAAATATAATGGCATGTGTCTTTTAAAGAACCTTTTCCTTCTACATATTGTTACATGAACTATACTATGTTGGTATCATTTCAAACCTTAAAACGTTCTCAAAAATTCATCTTTTTGGAGTTATCAATGTCTTTTCTCTCTCTCGTGTCTATTATTTTACTCCATACATCTACACTCAATTAATTTACAACAAAATCTCAAATAAGAGGTATCAGTGGAGTTCCTATCTTTTATAGGAAGACTAACAACCCTACTATGAGATGATATTGACCATCCTTAGTCCATCCTTTTTCCCTTTATTTCAAACATAGTACATAATATTACAACAAAAGATATTAATAAATATAAAATAATGGAAGGAAATGCATACATGGAGATGATATTGCATGCCTTCATTGTATGGTGGCACTGCACTATTTAGTTTGTAAAAAGATTCAATAGGAAACATAGTTAAAGAAAATAATATATAATGAATATACATAATACACTTGTGCATTTTGCTATTGAAACATAGGGTGAGTGTTTTAAAGGGACTAGAATGACCTTTTCAATGCTGCAAGGTAGTTCAATTTATTTTGCATACAAAAGATATAAAAAATGTAAACTAATGTCATGCCCCGACATAATTCACAAACCCGTCGTAGCAATAATTGTTGATCGAAGAGCCCCCTACAGCCTATCTTAGACTCATAATAAGTGTTGACCAAGGAGATAAGGAAAGAAGTGACCAAGATGGGAAGTGACAACTCTTCAAGGGGATTCGATAAGAATTAGTTTAAGGAAAAACATCAACCCATAAGGAAATAAATTTAAGTACTAATAAAATAAAGGAGGAAATGCTTGGTTGAAGGGTGTGTCTTGTTAAATGAATGGATGTGACTCTCCCCACCATGGAAAATATAAAAGGGGAAACAAATGAGTGAGGAGAGTCATCATGGATTGAAATGAATTAAGAAGATTGGAAACAAAGGAATAAGGATTGGAAATTATAAGAGATTATTGAATTAAATATTATTGGCAAGAATATATTTAGGAAGTAATTTTAATATAATTATTAATTTATATATATATATATATATATGTTCATGCAAATTGATTATTTTAAGTTTTTAGATTAATTAGAAATAATTATATGTATATATAATTATTTCTATGAATCATACAATAATGATGCTTGTAGTAATTATTGATCTTTATAAGTAATTGAGATTCTTCCTTTATTATAAATATGGATAATAGATTCTTATAATAATCTATTTTGAATTTAGAGAAGTGATTGCAAAATAGGAAGGTCAATCAACCTTTTGATATCACGAGAGGTGAAGAACTGACAAACCGACCATCAAGTACACCACCCCCTAGATGGAGCGCTCGTGGGTCGAGAGGAAAATGTGTTCTCCTAGGCTTGGTGGAAGGGAGGTAGTCTTCATGAGCTCTTATCAAGCATGCCACCCTAAGATGGAGCACTTGTGGGGTGGGAGGTGAATGAGCGCTCTTGGGCTTGCTCAAGGAGGATGGAGCACCTCTAAGGTGCACTGAGGGATGGAAGGGCAACCCACCTTCCATGCTCTCATAGTATAAGGGTGGCCAACTTTGAGACTGTGGTTTGCAACCATTTCAATGAATTCCTAATGAGATTATTATGGGGAATCCACGTTAGAATTGCTATTGCATTAATTAGAATTTTGCATGACTAATGTCCATGGATATCATGATGTTTACTAATTATTAGTAATATACATGTATTTTCATGTCTTATGATATAATGTCAATTTCTAGTGACTAATTTTGTGTGCAAGACCTAAATTAGGATTTATATCTTATAAAGGGCATTTCAATTGGTAACTTTACAATCTTAAATGCATTAAATTTCTTATTTTAGATTTTGACTATTCTATTTGGGAAAAACCTAAGAATATCCCAAGTAGGGGATCATATTACAACTAATGGAGGGAATTGTATATAGGGAGAATAATAATGCATGCTTCCATTGTACTATGGTATTGCGTTGTTTAGTCTACAAACATAATTTAAGCATTTTATATGTAATGAATAAATATTAGGAAACCTCTACACTTTGAAATTGAATGTTGAACATGGTAATTTAGAGGACCCCTTGTGCTACAAATCACTCTCACATTTCTTCTCATTTTACCATTCTTCCATTGATGTCGTACTACCATTAACCACTTCTCCACATTTATAGCTTCTTGAGTCTCATGTATAGGATTAAGATTAATAATAAAGAATTTTTTGTGTATTACAAAATATCTATTGCATGATAAGTAGATTTTAAATGTATTTAACAATAATTTTGAGTGTTATTAGAGTCATCAGGAGTTACAGTTGTGGAAAAGGTGGACAAAAAGAACTTTGTATTTATTACAAAGATTGTAATCCAATTGACCATCAATGAATTATCTATTGATATTGATACTACATTTATTACACAAATAACAATCCAATCTACCAACAATGAAAAGAATAGATTTATTTAAATGTATACATCCCAAACATGAAGAATATTGTATACTAGTGGAACAAGACTATATACTAGCATTAAAAAATATTATATACTAGAGTATGATACTAGCATGGGATTGTTTCAAAATATTACAACCTTTCAATGGAAATATTGGTTGCAAGTTAAAATTTATTTTCAAGTGATAATTTCATGCCTTCTAGAAGCCACAAATAACCATATGTGCAATTCACAACAAGATTACAAAATTCATAAATATGACATGATAAGATGCCACTAAGAGCTACAAGATCCTCGTGGAAGTTACCCGATGATCCACTATGGTTTCAATGAGCAATTCTAATGGTTTAATTGATTGTAATTTATATAGAATGTCCTATAAATTTGGTAGGAGATCTATAGTTGAATTTATAATCACTTTATTACAAAACGATACAACATCAAAAGTGCATACTAATCATTATTAATCACTTGCATATTTTTATACAACATTAGGTGGTGAATCTTGATATGAGTCATTGTAGAGATAGAGGATGTTGGTTGAGAGATAGCTAGTAGATTTATATTTTAAATATTATGATAAACCATAATACAATGATCAAGTAGGTGGTGGTTTTACAAAATAATGAGTTTGCCAATTCTACTTGTATATATGATAGAATCCCATAATCCTTTAACTAAAACTATGAAACATCAAGTATAATGTGAAATCTTATGTATTTTTCTTTGTGATTGTAGATGTTGATGCAAAGCTTTATTGATTGAATGGTGTTGCATGACTAGACACAATCTAAATGACCTAAGGCTTTGTCATTTCATACAACACGTTATCACTGAAATTTGAATATTTTGTACTTGATTTGATGAACTTGTCATTCATTGGTAGGGTTACAGGTTCCATTCTCATCAAGGTATTTCATGATTCTCTTGCCCATTTAGAAATTTCAATATGGAATTCCACCTCATCTCTTGTGCAATTTTGTGGTCCCCTTACCACTAGTTTCTCACTTTCACTTTACTTCATTTTAGAAGTAGCCCTTCTTAGAGTTTGTTTGCATCTTTTTTTTACTATATTTTTCATGTCATAAAATTTCACAATATTCTCATTGTAAAGATCTGATCTCTACCATTTTCTTATGATAAAATAAGCATGCCAATTTAGTGGTATAAATATGGTTTCATTTCTACTAAAAAATTGAGTAGTAGAATGTATCATGCTCAAAGAAGTTGTTTTTAACATGTGAATAGAAGAGCTCAAGCTCATATTCATTTATTTGTCACATCTAGTGGATATCAAATGTATCAAAATATAATACAAAATGTTAATTTTTTTAATTTTAGAATAAATTTAAGGACATGTCTCATGAATTTTTTTGATACGATAAGTAGCATTTACAAGGTGTTGTACCCTTTACACAATGAGCCACTAGGGCCAAAAAATTTCATGTCCAAAAAACTTTAAATAACAAAGCCAAAAAATAAAACATAGTAGACTAACAGCCAAAGATCACCACACAACAACAACAATAGACTAACAGGCATTCTCCCAATTCTGGGAGAGAGCATTGATAACATCATCACCGACCCATTCTTGGCCATCTTCATCAGTCTTCATGTGTCCACTTCATCCTTCATAACAACAAATAGCGTGTTGGTGACGCAGTGAACCATCTTGACAGTTAACTTGGTCAAGCCTTTGAATTTCTTCTCCATCTTCTCCATCCTCTCTTGCAACACAGAAGATCCTCCCCTTTATCCATAGTCTTCCTAGCATTAGTGCGCTCCACATCTGGGTCAAAAGATTGTGACACTGAGTTCTCATTATGCACCTTTTTGAGATTCAGGAGGGTGTGAGGCCCTTCAACATAGTCTTTCTCAACATCCTTCGACTCCTCCTTGTTCCCATCACCTTTGTTGTCAGAGCACTCCTCATCAGAATTCAACTCATTAATCTACATTTTCTTGTTATTTTTTACCAATTTGCGAGACCTCTTGATTTTGGTCATCTCAACCCTAGTTTCTACCATCGCAGCCACCATATTTTCACCCTTGGAATCCTTCCCCACCTCATTCTTTCCTCTGTTATCCATGGCCAACAGCTTTGTCAAACCCTTCCCCTCATCTTTGGCTTTCTTTTTCGTGGTAGGTTTGTTGACCGTCTTGGCAGGGCCAGACTTTAATTCATAGATACCAGTTGTAACACTCGACTAGGCTATCCCAACATTTCCTTTAATCTTCTCAAGGGTCAATTTAGGTTTAGGGGCTTTCAGAGAGGTTTTTCTTTTGGGTCTCTTAGATTTAGTCAGGGAAATAGTTTGTATAAGGGGCTCAATTTCCTTAATTTTGATGATGGAGATGAGTTTAGGCGGGCAAAGAGCGAGATAAAAGTGGTAGAGCCTCAAAATGAGTCCTTGATGAAGTGGAAGAGGAGGAGAATCCCCCAGGTTTTGGGTAATAGATTCCATACATTTTTCAACAGAGTTTTCTAGGTTCGTAAGCAAGAAAAAGGAGAAGCTTAACAAAAATTTATGGCGAAGGTGATTCAAAAGAGTAAAATGATAGAAATAGTAGGTTTTCTATCTACCTTCCAAGGTGACATACTTCATTAGGGCAAGGCATACTTGATCCCAAGGTTGTGGCAGAGCCTCTCTTTCAAATCTTGATGGGTTGCACATAGGTTCTTCATTACCAACAAAGAAAGCCTTCAGGCTTTCGTTGTCCTGTGACTTTGTATGTTTTGGATACTTCTTTTCGTTGCATTGTAGCCTTGTAGCTTGGGCTATCACCTCGTCATTAAATTCAAAGGAGACACCACCCAAGGTCACCCTGCATTCTTTCCAGGAGCTCATGAACTGTGTGGATAACTTAGGATCATGACCCACCTGATTCTCCATTATAGGTGCAAGCCCACCCTCCACACATATGTGTTAGACCAGAGGATATTTATAGAATTCACCATAGTTATCAAGCTCCTTTCACACTCTATCACCACCCATATCACTTCTCTACACACACAAAAACTAGAAAGCCTGTGAGAGTAAAAAGTTTGATATTTCAATAATTTGAGCAGTCTTCTGCATACATAAAATGTTAAGCCAAATAATGCAGCCTTGGGCAATCAAATCCATGTACAAAATACATGCTTGAAAATTACCATCCCAAAAGGCAATCTTGGTGATCACATTAATGTGAATCTTCAAACACTTGCGGCCAAGTAAGTAAGAAATGATGGAATGGAAAGGTTTTCCATCCACATTGCTTTTGCATAATTCCCAACAAAATTTGGTCGTGGGGCCAAATTTAGCTAAACCCCATCTCCTACCCTTTAGCAGTAGAATCAAATTAGTGGGATAAAAAGGACCAATTAAGAGCTTCCCCCCATGCACTCAAGTCACATCAAATTTAAATTCAAAAATTTGCACCATTAAACAGGTTTAAATATAAAATATTAATAAAAGATTATGTAAGGTCATATCCAACTTGGTAGTAATCATGAAGTACTCCCCATCACTTCTCATAAAATCCTTTTTAATTACGATCCCCACCTCATTATTCCAAAATTTTCACTTGTAGGACACCTCAACATTTAAACCCATCCACACATCCCAGTAGACAAGAATTTTGACCCCCCTAAGACTAAGAACATCACATAATTATTCAACATCATGGATAATAATGTATCTTTCTCCTCTAAGATTAAACCTTGAATGCTAGGTGGAAGGTTCCTCAAGTAACACCAACACTTAGAATTTTTCCAATGGGTGCCAAAATTAGCCATAACATCTACCACTTTATTACCCTCCCGATAAATATGGGTAGCCACCTTCAAATTTAGCTTAGATATCAAATGTTTTATGTTTATTAGAATGTCTTTGGTACTCCAACCCAATAATCTACCCAGGTTGACCACATCAATTAAAGACTTAGAATCTCCTTCAATATGCAAATTCTTAATCCCCATAGAGATAGCCAACTGGATGCCCTTTAGCAACACTTCAACTTCAACAATCATTAAGGATTGAATCCCAATCCCCCCGAGTAACCAACCACAAAATTTCCTTTGCAATCCCTAATTATACCTCCAATACTTGCCCTTCTTGGGTTGCCTTTGGCAGCTCCATCAAAATTGAGCTTATGCCAACCATGGTCAAGAGGCTTCCAAATAGTGCCTTGTCGAGCTTGAGATCTAGAGTTGTCATATGAATTGGCCTCCATATTTAGATGCCAAGCATTAGCCATTTTTATTTCCCAATCAGTTGAGGCCTTATCTGAGAGTTTTTCTTTGAAGAGAGAAATATTTTCTGTAATAAGCCTAAACCTCCTTCGGGCTCATCTAAATATTCCTAAAGATCTTGTTGTTCCTTTCTTTCCATAAACATCAACAGATAATGGGGGGGACCTTATTCCATATCTCATGAGGAATAGGGTGAATGAAAGGCCCAGACCAACCTAAAATAAAGGAAGTAATGTCCTTGTTCATTGCCCACTGAGTACCCAACCTTCCCAAAGCCCTCCCACACATTAACAACAAATAGATAGTGCAACAACAAGTGGTCCATAGATTATTCATTACACTTGCATAACAAACATTTGTTGGGGATCTAAAATCCCCTTTTCCTCAAATTATCTTGAGTAAGAATCCTGTTATGGCAAGTAGTCCACCAAAAAGAGTTTATCTTTGGGATCATGTGTCTATTCCAAACCTATTTCCAGGGTTTGAGGGCACCACTCTAGTCTGACAACATAATATAATTCATTTTTATAGAAAGCGCCCCCTGCTTATCAAGAGTCCAAAAAAATTTGTCCTCCATGTTGTTCAAAGGTAATCTTGTAAGAGAAAGTAGGTCCTATAAGGACTTGGTCAAGGTACACAACCCACGAGATAGAGGGCAGAAAAGGGTCAAATTGTTCCATCTTTAGGCCCTGTGCAAGCCAAGGAGATAATCCCTACTGTAGAAACCAAAGAAAAATTGTGTAGGTCTCGTCAGATTTCTAAATTCAGAATGGGCCAAAGGGGTTTCAAGTAACCAGGGATCATCCCAGAATCTGATACTGCAACCATTTCCAACTTTCCATTTCATCCTAGTTTTAAGAAACCCCTGCAAATTGTAAATGTTCTTCCAAGCTAAAGACCCTGAAGGGTGATCTTCAGAGAGGCAATTAATCAAAGGTTTATTTTGGAGATACTTAGCATTCATAATTTTGCACCAATCTTTTTTGTTTCTCAGTTGATCCCACCCCACCTTAGCCATCAAAGTCTTGTTGAAGCAGGGGATATTACTTATCCCATGCCCACCACAAGGTTTAGGTTTACAGGCATTATCCCATTTGACCAAAGAAAACTTTTTCTTTTCCTCAGTCCCTAACCAAAGGAAATTCCTCTAAATTTTTTCAAAATTTTCAGCTAAATATCTAGGGATCTTGAAAATGGAGAGGAAGTGAATAGGGATCCCTTGAAGAGTCACTAAAAAAATTTGTAGTTTACCAACATGACTGAGGATGGAACCTTTCCAACCAACTAACTTCCTTTGTATCCTTTCAAGGACAAAATTCCAGAAGTCCAGGGTGACTTCCTTGATAGTAAGAGGTAAACCAAGATATACCGATGGGAGAGAACCACACAAACAACCTAGAACAACAGTCACTCGAGCTTGCATAGCAAGAGTGTTATCAAAGAAATAGATCATGATTTTATTATAGTTAATACATTGCCTAGAGCAAGTAGCATAATTTTTGAGAGAATTTTTCCATTTCCTAGCTTCAGTCACAAAGGCTTTCCCAAAGAGAAAGGTGTCATCTACAAACTGTTGAATAATAGTAGGCTCTAGAGAAGAGGCAGCCTTAACCCCTTTAATGGACCCCTCTGATAGCAGACTTGAAATGTTCTTGCTTAGGATATCCATGACCATGATGAAAATATATGGTGAGAGGGGATCCCCCTGCCTGATGCCTCTCCCAGCATTAAAGAAGCCCCAAGGAGTCCCATTTACCAACATAGAGTACTTTACTATGGATATGCATTCCATTAGGAGGTTGACCACATGTTGATCAAAACCAAACTTAGCTAGAACTTTAGGAATGAAGTCCCATAACACCTTGGCATAAGCTTTTGAAATATCAAGTTTGAGGTTTATGGTTGCATTGTTGCTTCTATCCATTGAGTGGAGCAATTCATGCATAGTTATAGTAACATCCAGAATATGCCAACCAAGAATAAAGCTTTTCTGGGTGGGGCTAATAATTTTGTCCAAGAGGGGTTTAAGACGATTCACCAAGATTTTAGAGAGGATTTTATAAAAAGTATTGCAAAGATTGATGGGCCTAAAATCAATCATAGATTGGGTATCAACAATTTTGAGAACCAAGGCAATAAAAGTATGGTAGTTGTTTGAGAATCTTACCAGATTTGAAGAAATCATTGGCAACCAAAATAAGGTCCCCACCCACAATCTCCCAGAAAATCTAAAAAAAAAGCCGGAGGGAAACCATCCGAGCTAGGAGCCTTATAAGCCCCCAAGAAGAAAGTGCCTGACCTGACTTCCTCGGGATTGACAACATTGAGGATGCAAAGGTTATCATCTGGAGTAATGGTGGTTGGGAGAGGGTCCAACAACATATTGTCTAAAGCCAGATTAGGAGCCTTTAGCAAGGGCCTGATAGTCCTTTAAAAAATAGTTTTCCACCAACAGACCAATCTGGGTGGGCATCTTAAACTCAACCCCTTGCTCATCATGCAACTTTTTTATCTGATTTTTTTTCTTGTGTTTCGAGGCAGAGACATGAAAGGAGGTATTTTTGTCCCCTTCTTGCAACCACTGAACTCTGGTTTTTTGTTTCCAGAAAATTTCCTCTTTCCTTAAAATTTTCTCTTACTCCCTTCGACTCTCTCTTTCATGATTGTAGGTTGGTAAGCTGACATCCCCCTCTTCCATCATTTTTTGGATAGTCTTCAAATTTTCCCATAAAGATTTTTTTTCTTTTTCTGAAAGACATCACCAAAAACTCTCTTGTTCAAACCTTTCACCATAAATTTGATATGTTTAAGTTTATAAAAGATCTTGAACATGGGTGAACCACGAACAAGAATATTCCACCATTCAACAATTTTATCCTTAAATTTAGGATGAGAGTTCCACATAATCTCAAACCTAAAGAGGAAGGGTCTTACAGTAGAAAGATCGTTCATGACCAACAAGACAACGTTATGGACAGAAAGAGTCCTGGGTAGAGCAAATAGGTTAGCACTAAGAAAAGTCAACCAGTTGCAAGAGCAGAGGAACATATCCAACCTGACTTGAATTAAACCTTCCCTAAGGTGCCTGTTAGCCCAAGTATAGGATTGACCCGAGAGGTCAATGTCAATCAGGCTAGAATAATTTAGGAAATTTTCCAGATTAGTCATGTTGTCAGAATAATCCACCAGACCACCACTTTTCTCAAAAGGAAATAATGGGGAGTTGAAATCCCCTGCCACGAACCAACGAGACCCCCTATTATTTCTTAATCTATCAAATAGATCTTTCCACAAGGGATTTATAGTATTCCTTTGGTTAGGAGCATAAACACAGATCAACGACCAAGAGCCACCTAGTTAAGAAAAAAATACTTCCACACTACTTCGACAGTGGAATAGTTCAGTACCATTGATCCTGGATGGGTTCCATAACACAACAATCCCATCAGACACCCCCTCTACATCACTATAGAGGTAAAGAGCACCTGACCATATATACTTAACAATACTATCAATTTTAAATTTTTTTTATTTTAGTATCCTGTAGGAATAAAACTTCTATCCTATATTCTAAAACAGAGTTTTTCAGTGCAAGTTGTTTATGAGAACTATTCAATCCTCTCACATTCAACCTAATAAAACCTTCATTTTTTACTCTTCTTTGAGGAAACCTCCAATGTCCTATGTTTACCAATTGCTATCTCATTTGTTGTCTCCCTCTGTCTGGTTTGTTGTTGGTTGGGTCTACCTAGTTTAGAATCGCCACCCACATCCGCCTTCTTCTTTTTCCCTTTTTTCTTTGGGGTTGTCCATGACTCCTCTTCCACTAACTTCTACTAGTTTAAATCCACTAAATCTAGGACACCTTTCTCTATTTTTACTTTGGCAACCACCTCCTCAAATATTTCGCCTTCTTCACCTTTGGTCCAACTAGGACCCGCAACCAGGTCAGACCCTTCAATCTTCAGAGAGGCACCCAAATCTATATCCCCCCAAAAGGTTTGGTATGGAAAGACAAAACCAACCACTAGATCCTCCTTGATAGAAAAACTCACAACCAACACCGTAGCTAACTTAGTAGGTCTGCACTGATAGCCACACTCATAGTCAAAATAGGGGCAATAGGGACCAAAGCTAGACTAGAACAAGATGCATCCCCATTAATGGAATGGCCCTCAAAGACCGGGGGCTCATCCAAGGCAGGAGAGCCAAACTTAACCAGAGAGTCCACTATCTTAAAGATGTCATTTTCGAAGGGATAGTGCTCATCGATAGCAATAGAATCACCAAGGTTGGACATCCGATTAAAAGAGGATTTGCAGTCAGAAATAAGGTGTCTAGGTTTAGCATACTTTTGATAGTAGACCACTACATTTTCATAATAGACTAGTTGGACCCAAGTACCAAACTTAGAGCATAGCTTCACAGAGGTAGGAAGCATCTTGTGCACATCAATATTGACACAAAAATGGGCAAAGACTAACCTAGATTTGGAATGGATAATGGAGTCCAGGTTGGGCACCCGATTAAAAGAGGATTTGCAGTCAGAAATAAGGTTTCCAGGTTTAGCACACTTCTGATAGTAGACCACTATGTTTTCATAACAAACTAGTTGGACCCAAGTACCAAACTTATAGCATAACTTCACAAAGGTAGGAAGCATCTTGTGCACACCAATATTGACACAAAAATGGGAAAAGACTAACCTAGATTTGGAATGGGTAATGGAGTGTGCTGTAATCAAATGTCCTAATGAATCCCTAATGATTATGAAAATGGATTTATCCCGATACTCATGAGGCAAACCCATATTAGCACCGCCTTATTAAGATCCAAGACAGGGTCAAACCCCAGCTTCCAGTAGCATAAGGCCAGACTATGCTTCCCATACACCCAAAGCCCAAAAGAGAATACCACAAACAAGTCATCAGAAGTTGTGAACTTGAAAAAAAAAATCCCTCTTGTCATAGCACAAATGTCCACACTTCCCTTGAGATACCATTTAGCAATAGCCCATCTCTTGACCATATCAATAGAAGGCTGAAAGGAGAGAAAACAGCCCACCACCATATTTTCCATTGAGGAAATAATACTATTGTTGACTGAATCAGAGATAGAAAAATTTGTGCTCGTGACAATGATCTCCTCTTCTAAGCGAAGAGTGGTGACCTTAGTACCCTGACTACCATTATTCAATACATCCTTCCAACCATGAACCTCTGAAAGAATCACAAACGTCAACACTTCCATACCAAATAGGACCAAAATCACGGGTGACCTGGGTTGACCCAAGATTATAGGGACCTTGGACTTAGACAAGCCAAGAGTAGCTCCCAAGGGACATGAGTTTGCAAGTGATAGGGTGAGGCTTGGGTTAGGAGGGGATAGAAGGGGACTGTGGGGTACCCCCAGAGCAGAATCCACCATGCGAGCAGGCTATTCAAACATAGATAGAGGAGAGAGAAGAGAGAATGTATCATGAGTGCTATTAAAATCTCTAATTCCAAATATCCATGCATCCCTTTAATTTTCATATATTGATTTCATTCCTAGCTTTAGTGATCTTTGACAACATTGAATGAGATTGTTTTAATGTCTATGTTAAACTTATTTCTTCCTCTAATTAAATATTATGTGGTGCTTGATAAATGCATACATTCATTATCAAAAGATTAACTCTATGGAGCCACTACATTAGGAAACCAACCACCCCTATGAGCAAACCCAAAAGAAGCCCAAACCTCTAGACATAAAATGAAAATAATAATTATTTATTAATGATTTAATTTTGAATGATAGATTACAGTTATGATCCATTGAGCACTCCTAACCACTAATTATTCAAATACGTATTTTTAAAATTTTGATACTTGATGAGTCTATATTTTGGCCTAGTTAGGGGGGTAGAATCTCTTGTTATTTGCTAAAATTACCATAGATTTTGATATTATATGTTGGCACTTTTATATAATTTCTCCCAGTCATAAGACATTTGGGACTAATTTCATTTTTGTTGGTTTTAATGACATTTACCTATTATGTGGACCATCTATATTTATCTTGCATGTGATTGATGAATGTTCTTTAAGGTGCTTATGATTATGCAATTATTATGTGTACTGACATTGTCATGCATACATGATTGAAATGCTAAGTTGAGAAATGCAGCTGCCAGCCGGTTAGGTTGAGGAGTTGCACGAAGGTCAATTGAGGATGATGGTGGAAGATTCTCGTGTCAGCCACATGTAACCACCTTGTACCAATCTTTAATAGCATTGAGCATTGCGATCGTTATTGTAGTGGTCGAGTCCACGTTTGGGCATGCATGTCTGAACGGATTCCCCTGCATGCGTAACCGCCCTTTCCACTTTCTTCCCACTTTCCCTAAATGGAATCCTCTCAGTTAGTGGGGGTTGATGGCCCTTTTTAGTTGGCTTAAATAAGGCTCGAATCCTCCTTCCTCAAGCTAGTGAGTTAGTGTGTCGATCGCCAAGTTCTTGTATAAACTGATAATCAACCATACTTTTGTAATTGCATTTTCTGATGAATGAAATAAGATTCTGAGTTGAGTATTTGAGTTTATATTATTTTAGAGGATAATCATCCAAGGGGGCCCACTTGGGGAGTAATCTATTCCTTTAGTTTAGTTAGTACTTAGTTAAGATTATGGCATTGACTGTTCCTACAGCCACTAGAATTCCATTATGTGATTGTTCCTATAGCCAAAGTAGGCAGAGTAGTTTCCTGTTGGATGCTTAGATTTTCCTTCCTGATATGAATAATCAGTTTAGATTTGATTGATTGATGTTAAACATTTGTTTTGTTTCCTTTCATACAATTTACTTTCAACATTAAGTCTTTCTTAGTTATAGAATGAAGATGACTAATTTGAAATTACTAGTGCACATACTATACTGACCCATTTCAAGTTCACGTCCCTAAATTGACAATTTAAATGTACCTTCATGATGGTTAAGATGGCTATTCAGGTCAGATGTCCAATCTTTGAATCATGGTTGTAAGAGCTTAGTTGTTAAAATCATTGTAGGAGGCCAACATTTTTGGCGTCGTTGTCGGGGATGGTGTCAAACTAGGGAGTCCTTTGGAGTCATTGATAGTTTTTCTGATGTAGTATTTATGAATTTTCTCTTAGTGTTAGAAGTTATGATCCACTATTTCTCCCCACCCATTCTTTTTGTGAGTTAGTTGATACTGAGTTGATACCGCATGCATAAAAGAAGAAGAGATGCTTATGGGAGATTCCTTCCTAATAATCTTGAATCATTTCAGCTAGTGGAGCTTCCAAATCTTCCCATAGATGAAGAAGAAGAAGAAGAGCCACAACCCTTTGCTAATATATTCCCTAACATGACCAGTTCTGAAGTTTCCCTTGAAGATCAAAATCCTGTTGAAGAACCCTTTATTCTAGAATTCATCAAGCAAACATGGCTGATGCAAATGGAGATAGGCCTAACAAGCAAAACCAACCAACTTTCCCTTTTCCCATTGCTAAACAGAATGAAGTAGATAACCTCAAAAATATCCCTGTTTCAGTTCTTCCTAAATTATATGGGCTTGTCACAAAAGATCCTTATACATTCTTGTTGAGTTTGATATACTCTGCAGAAGCTATGACTATACCACTGATTCCCACAGACTTAAGCTATTTTCTAGTACTTTGAAAGAAGTTACATTAAGATGGTTTATGAGCCTTGGAAAAAATACTATGCGAACTTGGGAAGATATGAAGACAAAATTTCTTGAGAAATACAAATAATATTGCAGGGGTAGTGACATGAGAGGAGGCGACATTTTCATAATGCAACAAAAGGAAGATGAG
Organism: Sequoiadendron giganteum; assembly: GCA_007115665.2. Lineage (NCBI taxonomy): Eukaryota > Viridiplantae > Streptophyta > Pinopsida > Cupressales > Cupressaceae > Sequoiadendron > Sequoiadendron giganteum. The sequence goes on along the minus strand of CM021109.1, from coordinate 557,296,693 downwards.
AGCTTGGAAGATTTCATTTCAAGGTTTCTGTTTTGTTTGCAGAAATCTCCACATCATACACTTAATGAAGACTCTCAAAATTTGTTTTTCCTGAGAGGAATTAATGAAAGTTGCTCAGCCTTGGACCTGATGGCAGGAGGAGATATCACTCAAGTCCCTTGGGATGATATCAATAAGATATGTTAGAACTGTGAACCCCAATCCTTAGACCTGCACAAAGACAAGAAACAAACACATTTGTAGGTTCATATGCAAGTGAGAATCAAGATTCCCCATGAAATCCATCTATAGTGCTCAATAATAAGAAAAATGAAGAACAAACATAAAAGAAAAATGAAATCCTAATTAAGCAATGCAAACACTTGATCCCATGGGGGAATTGGTGCCAATTATGTATAGAAATTGGCCCTTTCCCAACTCCTTTGTAGCAATGTTGATGATTTGATGAGTGATCCACTTTGATGAAGATTTAATCAAGTTCCATGATAAAAAAAATCTACATAACCTAGCTAAAAACTTGATGAAATGGATGGAAATAAAAGTGCTTGAAGATGAAGTTGAGTATAGTAAGTTTACTCAAATTGTGGATGGTAGAATGAGAGAAAGATTCTCTCATTTATATATTTCCAAGTTGGAAGAATGAGTGAAATGGAGCAATGTGGGATCATTCAACATCCAATGGCCAAGTGCCACTTGTCAAGATGTGAATGGTTGAAGGTTATGCAAGTTTTGATCAAAGTGTCAATAAATGACATTAGGTGGAATTTCAAATTAGTGAAATGACTTGTTGGAGAGGGAAGAAAATGGAGTTATGGCCACTTGGCTCAAGGTAAAAGGACTTTTAAGGTGAAATAAATGCCTTGTTGGAAGGACCAAGCCCACTTGAATTTTGAAATCAAATTTGAAAGAATATTCCCCTTTTATGCCACGTGAGGAAAAATAGGAGATTTAATAAATTAAAGTAATTGATTTATTGTGCAAGTTGCATTCTCTAGAAGATGTGACGTAGATTAAGATTAAATTAACCAAAGTTTAATTAATTTCATGAAGAATTAGGAGATGTGACAACTTTGACTTGAATTTATGTATTATTTTAAATCAAATTGAGAGGAAGGGTTTAATTAAATAAATGTTTTGATTTATTTAACTAAAGGGGATAATGTTAGATTAAATCAAATAAGGTTTAATTTATTCAATTTAATAAGAAGACTTTAGGGATTTAATCAAATAAGATAAATTATTTAATTAAAGGGGGATTGAAGATTAATTAAATTAAATTAATTAATTTAACCATCAGGGGAGAAAGACCTAATTAAATAAATAATGATTTATTTAATTAAGAGATGAAAAGTGATGATAAGCTGAGAGTATGATTTAAGACGAAACGACATTAGTAATCAGAATCAAGTGCGTTGGTCAATTTTTCATGTCTACATTTTGCCCCTCTTTGAAGCAATGCACTTGTTGCATTGATTCAAAGAATAAATTGTTGTGATCAAAGTTCAAAATTTATCGATTCTTTTTGAATGCCCCACTGTTGCCCCAACGGAAGAATTATGCTAATATATTTCCCCCTCGTGAGATTGGATGAAAATTTTGATTTTTGGATGATCTCGCAAAAAAGAAAAGGAGAAGGTACCTGATAGGTCCAAAATGCCCCAAGATGCCAAAAAATGCATTAAAATGTCAAAAACGATGCAACATGGTCCTCGATTAGACAAAAATAGGATCGGGGGACTAAAACCCTAGCCAGATGGTTAAATTAGGTCAAAAAACCCTAATTTTTAGGCTTAAATAGCCCTTGAGGGGTCACTTTCAATTCACTTGCGCACTTAGCCTTTATAATTTTGTGCATTTTGAGCTCTGAGTCCCGATTGAGATGGCGCAACGACAACTTCCTAGACACGTGTCAAAGAGGGTATGAGTGCACCAGCGACCAACTAGCACAAGACCCGTGGTATGTACCCTATCTCAAATTTTTATTTTCTCTTTTTACGTATATTTAATAGGGTTTAAGTCAACTTTAGGTTGAGCGGTGCTATATAGCATCGTTGCAAATGCTTAATCGACGTCGCGCGACCTCAAACTGCGTCGCATATGAGAGTAGCGTCATCGCAGGCCATTTAGAGGATTAGGGTTTCTTGCCAAACTTCACCGCATATGAAAATTGGACCGTGCAACGCACTTTGGAGTTTAGAATTTGTCAAACTTCGTCGTGGCAGCGCACTTTGGAACTTTTCAAACAACGCCGCATTTGTTGTTTGAATGCGAAAAGCTAATGTGGGAAGTATATTTTTTTACGAGACTTGACACGATGGTTTCCCTTGTGTAGGAGGACCTCAATATACTTCACTCGAGGGAACACAAATGGCTGGTGCTCCACAGATTATAGGGTATGCACATATTCCTTGAGGAGCAGCTTGGTATACTTGACCTTTGGTTCATTCCGTACATTTGTCCTATTCAGACCCACTTGGGGATGATGACAGCCTTGGCAAAGCGATGTCACAGTGAGACCTCTTCCTTTCATCTTCCCACCGACGAGGCTACTATTACTCTTGAGGATGTTTGGAGCATCCTATGACTGCCTATCCATGGAGTGAGAGTCATTTATGATCTAGATGTTGGTAGGGATGCTTGATATGATGTGATGGGTGTCGATGAGATTTAATTTTCTGAGGGATAGATAGACTTGGAGAGGTACCGAGGCATAGTTCCCACCTACAGATTGATTGTTGCAACTATCATTTTAGGTCTTGTGGCACTAGATCGGTGGGGTTGATACTTTAGTCTAGGATGGGGGTTGGCTTGGGAGCAGATGGTCATCTGGAGGGAGTGCTTTGCCTGGGGGCTAGTGATGTTGGCTTCTTTATACAAAGATCTTCATGATTTTGCATACCTTGACAACAGGGCCATTGGGGCCGAGGTCAATTTACTACACATCTGGGCATGGGAGCAAATTCTAGTGCTTCATCCAGTTGTCACACCAATTGTTCTAGATATTGATGATTTTGTCATTTGGCGGTATGGGGGAGCCCAGATTCGCTTCACCCACATAGGTACAAGAGGCATTTCCCACTGGTGACGGGTGCTTGATGAGATGCGAGAGTTTGTTTGGAGGCCCTGGATGGGTATAGGCCCATGGTATGATGATCACAAGCAACTATTCTTTGCTCATCAAGATAGGTGGATGTAGGGTTGCGAGCACACCATGATAAAGTGCTACCTTCTAAACAGGGTGGCCCGAAGTTTGGTGAAGTTCAGGATAGGCCGGATGACCAGTATGTGGCGATCTTCGCCCGTAGCATAAGAGAAATAGCATGGGGCTAGCCGATTCCAACATCGGAGGTGGTATCCTCATTTAGACAGTTAGTGGCCAGGCCATGGTCATATGATCAGGGGCTGACAGATGCATGGGTTACACAGGCCTACAGAGCTTGGTTCAAGCCTCCTATCCGATTAACAGTTCTAGGCATAGTTCTTCCATGATGGAGGTTGAGAGGCAGGTCCACTAGCAGAGGCAGGGGATAGGGAGGCAGAGGCGATGGTGACAGAGATGGAAATGGGGGTACGGGAGGAGATGGCCCTCCTCCATATCAAACACCACCGCGGGCACGGACACCACCACGATACCAGACACCACCACACGACCAGGCATTGCCATAGGACCAGGCACTGCAATGAGACCATGCACTACCATAACATCTACCCACATAGCCAGACCACAGGGATGCCCTGATTCAACAACTTTAGGGGCAAATACAAATTTTGACAGTTGAGCGAGACTAGGCTCGATAGTTACCACTGAGAGGGATCAAGAGATCAATCAAAGGCAATAGTTGGAGAGTACAACCTCATCCACATAGGGCCAAACAATATATTTGAGAGCATACCGGGAGGTGGTTAGAGAGGTTGAGTACTATCGACAACATTACAAGCAAGTAGTTCCACTAGTAGGTTGGGTGCCAGACTTTTCACAGCAGATGAAGATGAGGCCTCTTGAGGACCATGGTGAGAGGCTAGAGGGGGAGGGGCACAACGAGTAGGGATAGCCCTTCGATCATAGACAATTTATCATTTTTGATCCATGGGCTCTAATTATTTCCCCTATTGTATCATGTACTTTGATGTATATACTTGATCTGATTTTTGTATCATGACAGTTGTATTATTTTGATGATGATATGTATATGAGATGGTCCTACTTATGAGATGTTCTTTGATGTATGATGTATGGATGCATTTTAATTTTCTATGTGCCATGGGATGTTATGAAATGATTTTATTTTATGCTCATGCAATATGATGTATGTTTCTACATGATGTGATGATGATTATGGATGCATTTCTTTTTGTACTTTTTTATGCATTTTGATGACAATCGTATGGATGTACTATATGCAAATGATTAATGATTCAAATGATATGCGACTGATTATGTAATGATAATGGATTCTAATGATTTATATTATGCCCTTAATGATTCATGTAATATATGATATGCAATGATTTCTTAAGATACTTAGAATAACAAATCTATATTATTCCTCATAACTTAAAATGATGCTAATGCAAGATGATATGATGTAGTATGATCTATATAATATGATATGCATTTATGCTGATAATTTTATGTATGCAGGGTAGATGCACTAGTGATATTTTGATTAACTATCATGATACCATGTTAGTATGGAAAGAAGATAGAAGAAAAAGAGATCCAACAAGTCATTAATGATGATGATTTGCTTACCAAGAGTTGCGATTTTCAAAGGGAAAATTACCCACCCCGGTCTTGGAATAACCCACCCAATGCTTGGTCCAATTATCAAAATTCCTCACTTCAGTGGCAACAACCTCAGGCAAATTGGCAATAGTTTCAGGGACCTTAGCAACCACCTCCCAAAAATTGGCAGCAAACATCTCAATGGAGAGGTGGCCAACAGTGGCCAAACCAAACCACCAGCTATATGCAACCATCTTCTCAAACCCAACAACCTGCTATAATGCCCCCTCCTACTAATCCAAGTGAAAATATACCTAAACCTACCCAATTACCAGCCCAACCCACACCCAACCCAAATAATAAACCACAACAACAACCTATATATTTTGCTGATCCAAATCAATTTCCTATATATGTTGTGAGTTTAAGTGACATACGTCTACATTCAGGAAAAACTTTGTCAGCTCCTTCCACCCCCATTATCACTAAAATCCCTATGGAAGAGAAAGAAGAATCTATGACTAATCCCATTCAGCCTTGTGCAACCAAAACTCCCAAACCAACTCTAACAAAGTAGACAACACAAGAACCACCATTCCCTCAGAGATTAGAAGCTGCCAAGCAAAAATAAGATAGGGAGGAAACTAGTTTTGATATCTTAGATCAGCTAAAGCATATATGTGTCTAGATACCCCTGTTCTAGGCCATAAAAGATGTCCCTATCTATGGAAAAACAATCAAGGAAGCATGCCTCAAGAAAATGGGCAAGAAAAAGAAGGACCCCACTATAGTCCATTTAGTAGGGCAACTTGCTGACATCATGCTTGGAAAAATAACTATCCCCAAGTATAGTGATCCAGGTAACCATGTAGTTGAATTTTTTTATGAATGGGATGAACATAAAAATGCTTTGATTAACTTGGGTGCAACAATCAATGTGATGACTAAAGACATCCTACAACAACTGAATATTGCAAATATGAGATCCACTCCTACAATCCTGCAACTTGCTGATAGTTCCACTATTAAGCTTGATGGCATAGTAGAAGACCTTGTGGTGATCCTAGACTCTTGGGAGTATCCGACTGATTTCATGGTTCTTTCCCATAAATCCACACTGGGAGGGTATCTACTTATCCTTGGTCAGCCATAGTTAACAACTGTAGATGCTTATATTGGATGTTGGTCAAGTGACATGACCATTTCGGATGGCACAAACACTAAAAAGCTTGTTTTGTATCCTCTTGCTCAACCATCCTATAATGAATAAATTTTTGTATGGCCACATATTGGTGAAGAGGCTGAAGAAGTTAACTCTGTGGTGCAACTCATGATGCTCAGAAGAAGTAATTTCCTGCAGCTTCAAGATGAAGATGAGGTGTTATCTAGTATCATTCAGAACCAGTGTCAGATAGAGGAAGCATCACCCACTCATGTGTCTGGTTCTGCAGACATCAAACAAACACTTCTGTCAGTTCTACATGATCTTCCTGCAACAACTCTTCCAAGAGACAGACTTCCTACAACCACTCTTCCTGTAGCCACTATCTTTGCAGACAGACTTCCTGTAGCCACTTTTCCAACAGATAAAATTCCTGCAGCAATACGCATGTTTCACACAATGTTGCTGCCTAAACTTAAGATACCTTGTATTAATGAAGCAACTATGATAGAACTAGTTACACAAGTATAGGTGTCTGAGGGGCGATATCTAAACATCAATAGTAAATTGAATGAGGGACAATAATTGACATTGGAAAAAAATTTGAAAGCCCATCAAAACGTATTTGCTTGGGATTATCATGACATGAAAGGATTAGATCCAAAACTCTGCACTCATAGAATATATATCAAAGATGATTGTACACCTTTAAGGCACCCACAACGAAGAATCAACCCTACCTTGAGATAAATTGTCAAAATAGAACTACAAAAGCTACTAGATGCAGGATTTATCTACCCTATTTTAGACAGCCAATGGGTGTCTCCATTGGTGATTGTGCCCAAAAAGGGATGGAAATAGCAAGTTTGTGTTGACTATAGGGAACTCAATGCTGCCACTAAGAAGGATCATTTTCCCCTGCCTTTTGTAGTTCAAGTCCTAGACTCTCTTGTAGGAAAAAAATACTTATCTTTTCTTGATGGATTCAGTGGATACAATCAGATTCAAATTACACTAGAAGACCAAGAGAAGACTACATTTACATGTCCATGGGGACATATGCCTATTATGTACTTCCCTTTGGGTTATTCTACACACCTGCCACTTTTTAGAGAGCAATCATCAACATATTCTCATATATCTCCCTTAACTGCATGTAGATCTATATGGATGATTTTACTACCTATGGTGCCACCTTTGACATTGGATAATTTGAAGAAAATTCTATAGAGATGTGAAGACCAAAACCTGTTATTAAACAGTGAAAAGTGCTTCATGATGATGCAGGAAGGTGTAGTTCTTGGCCACTACATTTCCCACCTTGGCATTCAAGTTGATCCTGCAAAAATTGAGGTAATAAATAATCTACCTATACCTGCAAAACAAAAGGATGTTAGGAGTTTCTTAGGACATGCAAGCTACTATAGATGTTTCATCAAGGATTTTAGCAAAATAGCAGCCCCATTGTATATAGTATTCTGACTAAAGATGTCGAATTTCACTAGATAGAAAGTTGTGATAAAACATTTTATGATTTAAAGATAACTCTAACTCATGCCCCTGTACTTAAGGGACCAAATGGGGAAATAACTTTCCACATCCATACTGATGCCTTAGATTATGCAATAGGAGCAGTCCTAGGACAAAAATCAGAAGCTATTGAAAATTCCATTTATTTTGTCAGTAAAAACTTGCAGGGAGCTGAATTCAATTACATAGTCACAGAGAAAGAAATGTTGGCAGTAATCTATGCCTTGAATACATTCAGGCACTATATAACAAGTTATCAATTTTTTGTACACACTGATCATGCAGTCATTCAATACCTCATGAACAAACCCTTAATCTCAGGAAGATTAGCTAGATGGTTGTTATTAATGCAAGAATTTGACATAACTATTGTAGACAAACCAGGGAAGGCAAACGTGGTTACAGATTTTCTTTCAAGACTGACCACATCAGAAGATAGTCAAGCCATAGATGAATCCTTTCCTGATGAGATTCTATTCTGTATTAGTGTGCAGACACCCTGGTATTCTAACATAGCTAATTACCTTGTGATAGGGAGAGTTCCTTCTCACTTCTCCCCAAAAGAGAGAAGAGTGTTGATTGAAAAATTATTCCCTTTTTCATGGATAGTTGGATGCCTATTTTATACTAAACCAGATCACGTTATGAGAAGGTGTGTGAGGGAAGATGAGACCTATGAAATTTTGCATGCATTCCATGATGAACCCTATGGAGGCCACTTTGCAGCTAAAAGGACAACAATGAAAATCTCGAACATAGGATACTATTGGCCTACATTACACAAAGATGCGGGAAGATATACAAGGAGATGTGATAGATGCCAAAGGATGGGCAAACCAACAAAGTCAGATGAGATGCCACTTTGTCCACAAGTGGTAGTCACTCCATTTAACAAGTGGGGTTTGGACTTTGTTGGACCCATTGATCCTCCATCCAATGGTAAGTCCTACATTCTAGTGTGCAATGATTATGTAACAAAGTGGGTACAAGTCAAAGCCATGAAGCATGCGAGAGAAAACAAGGTTGCAAAATTTATTAATGAAGAAATTTTCACAAGATATGGGGTACCAAGAGAAATAGTAATTGATCAAGGCACTCAATTTACATCAGCCCTTGTTACAACATTAGTTAATGAATATAATATCAAACATAGGAAATCAACTCCTTATCACCCTCAAGCAAATGGAAAAGTTGAGGTGACAAACAGAGAGATTGACGCCATCCTCACCAAAACAGTGCATATTCACAAAAAGGACTGGGCAAGTAGATTATCAAAAGCATTTTGGGCTTATAGGACAACTTGGAAGACAACTACAGGCTTCACCCCATTTGAGTTGCTATATGGGAAAACAACTACGATGCCTATAGAATTTGAGCACAAGACTCTCAGAACTGCTTTGGAGTTGGGGATGGACATTTCCAAGGCACATAAAGAACAAATTATACAGTTAAATGAATTGGATGAGATGAGGAAATCTGCATTGCACCATACTAAACTTGTGCAAAGTCAAAGAGTCAAATGGCATGAAAAATTTATCAAAGAGAAGAAATTTCAGCTAGGTGATTGGGCATTACTTTATGATTCATGATACAAAGATAATGCAGGTAAATTGTAAACAAGGTGGCTAGGGCCATATGAAGTTGCACAGGTATTTCCCAATGGAGTTGTGCAGCTCATGACCATTGACCCTGTGAAATTCAAATTACTGGTGAATGGGCACCGTCTCAGATTATATCACAGGCTAGCTTCAAAAGAAGAGTTCCTACAGTAGTTTATCCAACATATATTGCCCAAGAATAGTTCTTTCAACCAAGGAGTTCCTGCAGTCGAAGGCAGTGGACCTCATATCCCTCTTTCCAACTAAATGAGGTACATACTTGTCATAATAAAGATTTATACTTTTGTAGAAATCCATTTCTTCACCCATCCGCCCATCCATACCATCTTTCTCTCTCTTCCATCATTTCATTTCACCTCACACCATTCCACCTCATCATCATTAATCGCTCAATTATTGCTCAGTGCAAGTGGTACTTTCTCCCTGATCATTGCAATGAATTCTCCACAATCATGTTTGTACACACTCAGGTACATGCACATTAATTGCATTCTTAATTATATTTTAGAGCGTTTCATTTAATCACTATACGATAATATGGACGTTCACATAATTTTCTTTAATCCCCCGTCAAATCAATATTGTCATCCTGCATGTGTCGACACATGTCCAAATTTAGGTTGGGGGGAGGGGTAAGAAAGATGCAAAAATATTGCCACATACTGATACATGATTGTCTGCATTAACAAATCTTGCTGAGCTGATTCAAAATTTAAAATGAAAGATGACTCACATGTGTGATGTGACACTAAAATGTCCCCGCTATTTCCTCTAATTATGATTCCTTTTATTACCATTTCTTGCTATTATTATTTACACAACTTTGTTGTCCCAAAAGACCAAGATTGGAACCCATTGCCTTATGTTGGAGTCATACAATTAAGAGCATTTATGTCCTGGGTACAAAATGAGATCAGTTGGGTTAAACAATACAATTCTTACAAGAAGAAGGAATCCAGTATTCCCCTAGCCATCAGGGCTGAATCAAAGAACCCCAAAGACATTTATATAGATTGGAATAGATTGCTCTTTAGGCCAAGCTATGGTAACAAAATTATGCCTTGGATTGAAGCTATTTACAGTGAGTATGAGGTAAAGACTACAAAAAAAGAGGATACTATGAGGGGATATCTATCCCAAGAGATGGAATCTATTAACTGATGAGCTAAAATAGGCTAGGCCATATTCAGTCCACAACTATGCTGCTACACTGAAGAGGATTGAAAGATACATCCAGCTTGGGAGGACCAAGGGGTGAGAATGGATTCCCTTGAATTTTCAACCGTCTACCCTCCTATGCCCTATACCTAATTTTAGATTCTACAGGTATGAAATTGCAAAGGAACAACAAAGGTGGAGGAGACTTGATAAGTTGGGAGGATTTTACTGGAATCCAGATTCACCCATGACAGACATCGACATTGGATAGCTATCAGTTGTAGACTCCAGGGCCTTAACAAAGAAAAAGCATAACTCTTCCCCTATTGGAGGACCACAAAACATTAGGTTGGGGAGAGTGATGAGTCTAGATTTTGGCCTAGTTAGGGGGGTAGAATCTCTTCTTATTTGCTAAAATTACCATAAAAATTGATATTATATGCTAACACTTTTATATAATTTCTCTTAGTCACAAGACATTTGGGACTAATTTCATTTCTGTTTGTTTTAATGACATTTACCTATTATGTGGACCATCTATATTTATCTTGCATGTGATTGATGACTATTATTTAAGGTGGTTTTGATTATGCAATTATTATGTGTACTGACGTTGTCATGCATACATGATTGAAATGTTAAGTTGAGAAATGCAGCTGCCATCTAGTCAGGTTGAGGAGTCGTGTGAAGGTCAACTGAGGACGACGGGAGAATATTCTCATGTTATCCGCATGTAACCACCTTGTACCAATCTTTAATGGCATTGAGCATTGCGAGCGTTACTGCAGTGGTCAAGTCCACGTTTGGGCATGCATGTCTGAATGAATTCCCCTGCATGCATAACCGCCCTTTCCACTTTCTTCTCGCTTTCCCTAAATGGAATCCTCTCAACTAGTGGGGGTTGATGGCCCTATTTAGTTGGCTTAAATAAGGCTCGAATCCTCCTTCCTCGAGCTAGTGAGTTAGTGAGTCGATCACCAAGTTCTTGTACAAGCTGATAATCAACCATACTTTTGTAATTACATTTTCTGATGAATTAAATAAGATTTTGAGTTGAGTATCTGATTTTGCATTAGTTTAGAGGATACTCATACAAGGGGTCCCACTTGGTGAGTAATCCATTCCTTTAGTTTAGTTAGATTAGTGTTAGTTTCAGTACTTAGTTAAGATTTTGGCATTGGTTGTTCTTGCAACCATTAGAATTCCATTTTGTGATTGTTCCTGCACCCAAAGCAGGCAGAGTAGTTTCCTGTTGGATGCTTAGATTTTACTTCTTGTTATGCATAATAATTTTAGATTTGATTGAGTGATGTTCAACATTTTCTTTGTTTCCTTTCATGCAATTTACTTTCAGCATTAAGTCTTTCTTAGTTATAGAACGAAGATGAGTACTTTAAAATTCCTAGTACACATACTTGTTGACCCATTCCAGTTCACATCCTCGGGTTGATAATTTAAATGTACCTTCATGATGGTTAAGATGGATATTCATGTCAGACGTCCAATCTCCGAATCATGGTTGTAAGAGCTTAGTTGTTAAAATCATTATAAGAGGCTGACAATACTTTATCTCAAATTAGCAAGTCTATAAACATTTTTTAAGATCTATAAATTTTTTTGCTTCTCTATTGACCCAATGCTACTTTCAAATTTATAGGGAATTCTATATAAATTGTAATTGACATAACCATTGCACCTCCTTTTGATGCAAGTGTTAGTAATCAATTTAGTGTACATGATTTGTTAAGAAGTTGTCATACTTTTTGTCACTTTAAAATTAGAGGAGTCTATTGGCAGTTAGCGTTGTCATTGATGTCAGATTAGATGTAATACTAAAGTATGTACATTCTCCAAAAAAATGAAAATTAGGGTTTTAAACCCCTATTTTTAGGAAAACCCTAAAAATAGGACCTTTCTAGAAATAACTCAACATGATTTTGATAGGTCAATTTCACTTCATGATCATACTTGTCAAGTCAAAATCACAAAAAAGTTTGTTTTCTCTAGTGGGTCTACTTCATTTTTTAGGAGAAAACATAGGACCTCTGAGGCCATTAATAGAAGATGGCATGGAAGATGAACGCCTTGCTACACAAGATGCCACATAGTCAATGCCTCATTCATACATGTAGAATGGTGAAATGCAGTTGCAACGGTGAACATGATTGCATTGTCAACAATGCATCTGCATTAGCGATAACAACGATCAATGCAGTTGGTAAGAGAGTAAACCCAAGGCATGAGTGGTGCTAATCTTCATGAAAATTGATGGAACTGAGGCCAAAAGTGCCCCTACTAGACAGGGGCACCCATGAGTTCAAAATGTCAAATGCAGTTATCAATTTTTGTTGATACAATCATCTTCTTCATAATTCTACCAACTTTATGACAGATCGTCAAGCAAGTTTAACAGATCTGTCAATCACTAGAAAACAAAAGCGAAAACAAGAGATGTTGAAAGAGGAAGTCATCAAAGATGACAATCAAATAAGGGAAAAGGCACCCCTATAGCTCAGGGGCACCCAACAATGAAATATATTAGATGTCAATCTTTGGATTGGCAACCTCCAAACGATCTCCTCTAAGTTAGCCCAACTTCGCAATGGATCCTGCAGCCAGTTCACGAGACATACCAAATGACAACCACAACTAATCATTCGAGCACATGAAATGGAGGGTAAACTGATGGACATAAAGACAAAATCACCCTTACTAGCAAGGGGCACCCATAATTTTGAGAAACTAAATTAATTTTTCGAAGTTGTCGTCTCCAAGGCATCTACTCAACATCCTTTCAGCTTCGCAATCAATCCAGTTGCAAGCTCACAAGACCTGTCAAGCACTCACAAGTGGAGATCAATGATGAAATGCTAGAGGTAAAGGAAAAATGAAGAAAATGCAGAATTCACTAAGTGTTAAAGAAAATGCACCTTCCTAGAAATAGGTGCTTGAATTTTTGGGCAATCAAATGCAACCTTCAGCCTTCGTAACTTCCAAGAAGTCTTTCTTTGTCTTGATCAATATCTATATTGACACCATCAAAAGACTCAATAGAACAATCAGACATCCGATAATGAAGATCAAATTGGAGTCGTTCATGAAAGGTTACAAAGTGAAAATCATAGCACAAAAGGTGAAAGGCGCCCTTGTAGGCCAAGGGAACCCATGAATTTGAACCTTCTAAATTTACTTTCATGACTTGCAATGATAGTAATCCTTTCCATAAATGAATTGGTTATCCATTTTATATCTCAACACATTCACGGGAATCGCTAGTCATCAATGATCACAAATCAAATCACGAAGGGTCAAACCAGAGAAATTGAAAAGCATCCAAGAAACTGACCAAGTTTGGTGAAGATGCACCCTTTTGGGAAAATGAATCCATCATTTTGAGGCACTGGATTCAAGTTTTAAGGTTTGCGGCTCTTAAGGAAATATCTTCAAAGTTGATCCAACTCTGTTGTGAATCTGTTAGCAAGGCTTAAGGATCACTGAAGCAACCAGAATCAGGGATCAAATAGAGGCACTTTGTCGCATAAAAATATGAGAAAATTCAAAATTTCTCTAACTCTCCAACTTGGATGCCTAAAGTTAAAATAGGCCCCAATTGACTTGAGTTAAGATATTTTGAAAGCTTCTTCATGCCTAGGCATCCCAAATCAGCTGGAGATGTTTCAGTTAACTAAAGATCACAAAGATGATTCCCTAATCAAAATTTGGATGCCCTAACTTGATGTTGCAACTCCAAATCACTATTATCAAAGCCTAGGCATCATACTTCATTATTTCTTGTAGGTTGAAGAGCTCAACCACAAATATTTTCTCTCAAAATCCATTTAAAGATCTAATGAAATATATTATCAACATTCATTGTTTTTTCAAGACCAGGTTGCATAGAGTAATATTTTTCACACGAATTCACCACTAGGCATCACTTTTCAAGGCAACAACTTATAATTTCTAGCTTCTCCCCCTCACATTTCTTATATTATTGTCTTGGATTTTCTTGCATGTCCAAGTAAATGAAATTTTTTCATAGATCTAGCCTTCTGGATATGATCAGCACAAGGTTGGCCATAAAACTCACGTGCTAGATTTCTTCAAAAAAGTTGCCCCACTACCTCCAATTTTTAGGGTTTCTACAAAAAGTCACTTTTTCATAAATTGATGAACTGGGTTTGGTCAGCTCGTGGGAACTTACAATACCCATGTGCCAAAATTTTCCAAGAAAGAATAGCTTCTAGAGCTTCTACCCCGAAGGGTTGTTGCATGTCAAAGAAAAAGTCACCTTTTTCAAAAATTGATGAATTGGGTTTGCTTAGCATAGAGGGGCCTACAAAACCCATGTGTTAGATTTTTTTTCAAGAAAAAGTGCCTTGTTGCCTCTACCACTGAAGGGTTCTTGCATGTCATAGATAGATTCATCTTTTCAAAATTTTGACATTTTGGGTCCTCTCAAAAAGATACTCCTAACAAAACCTACGTCTCAAAAAAATTCGTAAAAGTTACCCCTCAGCAAGGCTATTTTCAGCCGCAACAAAAAAGTTTTCCAAATAGTTTTGTGTGCCCAATAAATCTTCAAGGTTTTTATAATGCAATTATCCCAAGTTGAATACAAGACCAATTTGTTCTTACTTCACGACTTCCTAAAATGACTGACACCAATTTGCATTGAGCACACCCAAAAGTCAATTTGGACAAATTGACAGACATAGGTAATCAAAATTCCACACTGTTTCATACCTCATATTTATGATAGAGTTTCAAGGCTAATTTAGAGGGTTGAATTCCATTTGAACTCTGGATATGCAAGCAAGTTCATGAGTATTTTTCACAACTAGAGTGTCCGCAGTCAAACTTCACAGTTTCATCATACAACACTCTTATATTGAGAAAAAATCAAGAAGAGCACTAGAAGCGTAAAGTTGTAGAGGAAATAGAGGTCATCACTCTATTTATAGAGCCACCAAAGTTACTTGTTAGTGAAATACTAGTTGAAGTGTGCAAATATTTCTAGGATTGCTCAAGTTGCTGACAAGTGGTAAATTGATAGTTGAGACATGTGATGATTGCTCAAGTTGCTAACAAGCGGTAAACTAATTGCTTGAGATCATGACCAATGAACTACCTGTTAGGATCTCCCACCCTTCCAAAGATGACATTAGTCACAATAGTTAATTTGATGCCTCTTTCCAAGTTAACTTGTTGTCCCACTAATCGTGCATGTCTATTTTTGGAGACACTTTTGTATATTGGAGTTCTCTTTTTATTTTAGAATCAGTTAACTAAAGTAGTCTTTCTAGTTAACTATTAGGTTACCTACTTTTAGACATAGGAATAAATATTTCCAATTGGCAAGAACTCAATGTTAACTCAAGGAGACTTTATGGCTGCCTATTCATTTTATCTTCTATAAATAAGAGCCTTTTCTCCTTATTTTATAACTTTACTTCATGACAGCAAAATGCTAAGCTCAAAAGCCTTCGACTTTGTTTGCTTAGTATATGTTCTTGAATCATATTTGTTATAGCTAAACACTGAGCACAACTTGCATTATTTATATTTAGATAGGTGTGTTCAATCTATGTTCATGTGTTATTAGTTGATCACTTGTTGTGTGATTGTCTCTTTAATGCAAGTTGTTGTCCCAAAGTGTAATATTTGATCGAAGTTGAAATAATAAATCAGGAGAGCCACGTGCCTTTGATCCAAAATTCTCAAGATCTATCATTGTATGTTTTTCCAAATAATCTTTCTTTTAATCTACACCTCGAAAAGAGCACCTTGCCTCTTAGGGAATTTAGAGAGTACTATTATCATTATATGATGTTTCTAGTAGTCTATATTTCAGCCTACACCTCGAAAAGAGCACTGCGCCTCCTTGGGAATCTTGAGATCTAGCCTACCATTTGATGATTACTTGCATGAGTACTTTTTTGGCATGAATCTGGATGTTTAGAGCCTTTGAATGTATTCTGAGAGATGGTTTATTTAAGTGATAAAACCATTCCCAAATATCTCCTATATCCTCTTGCTCTATTTTTCTTGAGGAAATAAGATAGATTAAAAGTTATCCTAGTTGCAGTTAATATTTGCAAAAACCAGAGAAACACCTTAGCCGGTACGTAGTATGTTTTATCACCCTTGTGCCTCTACCAACTAAGTAAAAAAGATAAGAAATTAGATCAATTTACTTTTTACTCATAACAACAAAAGAGGGAGATTCCCCTGCCAATTTGAAGAGCAGATAATACTGTGCATAGCTTTCTATTTCCAATATGCACTCTAGAGGTGCAAATTATAATGCCAACAATTTTCTTGTGCCCGTTGGAATCAGGGAGCACTGAGAGGGGGGTGAATCAGTGTTCTACAAAATTTAACAAGTTATTAATTTGATATTTAAGCCTCTTACAACATTGAACCAAAAGAAAGATGCAAACACATAAGTAAATCATCCACAACACCATAACACAAGGATTTTTCATGGAAACCCTGTTAGGGGAAAAACCATGATGGAGGTCAATCCACAATTTGAGTACTCAAATATAAGTTTTACAAAATGGGAATGCACTTGCATTCAGACACACTTCCTAAATATCAAAACTCAAAACTGAAAGGCTCACTGCCTTACAATTAGTGTCAAAATACAATAGAAGTGATGAACTATGAATTAGCATCTACAAATGCTTGAGAATAGTTTCAGTTAAGCACATTATTTTTTCTCTTGATCTTCTGTCTAATTCTGCTCTTCTGCTTTGCTCTGCTTCTATTCACATAATAAATCCATTCGTGCACAAGTGAATTCACACTATTACCCTTCTGAATTTCACATCATACACTAACACACTTTTTTTACTTATATCAAAATGACATAGCTGATCACTTATATATCCACAACTAAAGATTTGATTGCTACTTGTCAAATTCAATAAAACATAAAATATTTTTCAACGGTCGGCTAAATCCATAAATAATTTTGAATGTGCATCATCCAAAGTCGGCCATAGCATAGTGAGGACCCAAATCAACATGTTTGAACACAAAAACATTTAAACAATTACTCCTTAAACATCCACAATGGCTACATCTACCAAGTCGGCCTTCTAGTACTAATAAACAAGAAATTGATAAATTGGATCTCCTAACTCATACACCAATTGATGCGATGAAACAAAACTTGAGAGTAAGATATTTCAAATGCTCAACAAACTTCCCTAAGATCCACAACCTGAACTGATAAACTGGTAATGCAAATAGATTCAACTTCAGTCGGATACCCTCTTCTTCACTCTATCTTTCAGTATGAACAAATACTGAAGTGTGGACCAAATCAATGACTTAGGTTGCCATCAATGACAACACTAGAATCCATATGCCAACAACACCCACCATGACGAGGCATAAAAATTCAAGAAAAACTAGCATTTTATGACATGGGAATGATCCACTGACATCCTATTGCATGATCCATACAAAAGCACTGGATGATAACAACAATAACGTTGGCAATGATGATAGAAATAAGAGGCATCCATCCTCATTACCTTGGGGTAATAGCATTGGACCTTTGGCTCTTTTAGGTAAATCATGAGTTACCTAAGGGTCGAGGAAGCACTTTCCCCAGTTTCACAATGATGGAGGTCAACACCCGAATGAACATTTTGTTGTGTTCACAATGGCTTGCACCATCTTGTACGTGGCACATGAAGACATCACAGTGCATCTCTTTGTGGAGACTCTTGCTGGGAATGTTGCCGATTGGTTCAATCATCTTAAGCTAGGCATTATTACAAGTTGGCAAACTATGAGCGAGAAATTTTTGGCGAGATTCAAGCCCACTAAAGATAGTCATAAGTTGTTTGCTCAGCTTGCAAATTCAAAGATGGAGCATAATGAGCACATGAGGGAATTTGTGGCAAGATTTAATCATCTTTTTGCAAGAATTTATTCTACATTCAATCCATCACCGAAGATTCTAATGATTTGTTTCATAAATTATTTTCCATCAAAGATATACTTCTTCCTTAAGATGATAAAAGAAACAAAGTTGAAGAGTGTGCAAGAAAAAACTATCATGTTGGAGGACAATATGATCACTTCCAACTTGATAAGATTAGATTCTATCAAATCTCTAGCTCAACAACCATACAAGCTAAAGAGAGAAAATATTCAACCATGATTTCCAACATCTCCATCAAGACCAATTATTAAGGTTGCACATATTGCAATATTTTGTTGTTTCCACGACACTGATGCACATGTCGGATCCACATGTCCTGAGAATTTGAGAATGAACCAAATCATGGGATACACTGAATTTGCTCCTAATTCTAGTTTTGTACCAACACCAAGTTTGAATGGTGTCTTACCATAGACGAACAACTTTGATGGTGACTCCACAGCAGGATATTTTGAACTCATTAATCAAAAACAAGAAGCATACCGTTAGTATTCTATTGTGATGAATCATGAAAAAATTTCAACTCCTTTGTTTACACGTGATCAGTACTTCAAGGCACCAAAAAGAAGAAGAAGAAAGACCGAAATCAAACGAAAAGGATAAAGAAGTGCCTTCCACTTCCAATCCCAGATCTTCACAAAAGAACACTTTGCCAATTGCTCTAGATTCGTCTTCAATAAATTTTGACATCATAGCTTCCATGATGAAAAGCAAGGTAAAAATCTCTCAACTAGAATATCTTCAGGATTATCCAAAATAACTAGATGAAATTCTCAAAGTTGTAAAGAAGCTATTGCAAGTATGGATGTGTTTAGTGGTGTTGTCATTAATTTTTTCATTGGTGTCAACACAATTCAGGCTGATTGCAGATGGTACTTGTATAGTTGAGATACTGTAGAAGTGCTTAGAGTACATGGAGCTATATTTATGAAGTTGTAGTTGTGTTTTTTCCAAGTGCTTTTGAGAAAATTTAAGAAATAATGAAGGCAATGTTGAAGTGTGTGTTTTGAATGTGCTCTGGTATTGTGCTATGCATGTCTTCTATGTTGATCCTATGCTTGTGTGCATTTGTAGTTGTGTTCATGAGCTTCAATGGATAATATATCCCAATTTTTAGCTTCTGGTTCAATGGAGAGTGAAAGATATGTTCATCAGTGTGTGAACTAGTTTGACAAAACTATTTGTTTGTCGACTAGGAGAAATGTTTTGGCTCCATAGTATTTCGGCGTTTGGTTTCAGATCTTGTAGATCTGGGAGATGATTCATTTTGATGGTTTCTATTTTTTGAAAAACATGCTTATTATTTGGCACTCCGAAAGACCTACTCTAAAGCTCCTGTGTGTTGCTAGTTGGTCCGGTTGGATTGTTGAAGAACATTATGTGAATGAAGAGTGTTGTAGTTGTTGTGGATGTACCTGAAGGTTTCTTAGAGATGGTAAAATTTCTAGTGAAGCATGTTGATTGATCCATGTGTGATCATCTTGTTGGAGATACACACACTTCAAAGATCATTGGTGATTTCATTAGGTTTGGCTGACCTAGTATCTACACATTACATTAAGATTTTGCATCAAATTAAGGAAGCGTGTGATTGATACAAGATGTTGTTTAGATCCTAATTAAATGTAAAAGTGGTCCTCTCTCATTCTTATTCACTGCAGGAATGTGGAGTAGCTGACTCAATTTGAATTTGTAAATTAAAGAATGTTTATCTGACCTTGGAGAATATTTATAGGGTTGAAAATGGTATAAAAG
This sequence comes from Sequoiadendron giganteum, assembly GCA_007115665.2. Classification (NCBI taxonomy): domain Eukaryota; kingdom Viridiplantae; phylum Streptophyta; class Pinopsida; order Cupressales; family Cupressaceae; genus Sequoiadendron; species Sequoiadendron giganteum. Next base: position 557,276,780 of record CM021109.1, on the reverse strand, counting down.
AAAATCAAGTTGTTGCGAATTGAAAATCCATCAATCAAGCATTCAAGTGAAGTGTGTGAACAAGTGTAAAAAGTGGAGTGTGCAAGAGCGAATTAAGGAAACAATACTTTGATGTGTTAGATTCTTGAAAGTAGTGAGCTAATGGTGTCTACAATCTTTTAATCAAGCTACAAATGTGTGGAAACTTTGTGGTGGATCTTTATTTATCTTTTCTTTTTCTATAGGCAATGATCCTCCTTTTGGACAGTGAGTCCTTTGTTGGTAGTGAGCCTTTGTATCTAGGTAGTGAGCCTTTTTACTTGGTATTGTATTATTAATATATTATGAGCTAATCCTCACCATGGTTTTTCCTTCATTGGGTTTTCCACATAAATATGGTGTCTCTGGTGTTTTATTTCTGTTATTTGCATTTCATGTTTACACTTACTAATAGATTGAGTTGAAGTGGAATTGATTAAGGTTAGAAGTAAAGTAATTTATTACAACCGATTCACCCTCCCTCTTAGTTGTCTTGTGTATTTCAACAATTGGTATCAGATCTCTGGTTCCTCAATGAAAATCTTAACCACTTGAGGTAGATCAAATGGAACACAAGTTGCAGATCCTTATTTTTGATGGAGTTGATTATAGTGAATGGAAAGAACTTATGAGAGGTTACCTGGTTTATCTTGGTTTCAAGACCTAGAAAGCTGTGGAATCAAAGTATGTTGCACCATTTGCTGGTTCATCCTATGTAGATGAGATTGCTACTTATGAGGAGAATGAAAAGGCAAGGTATGTTATCTTCAATGCTCTATCCAAAACCGAAATGACAAAAGTTATTTCTTTAGGCACTACTTATGAAGTATGGGAAAAATTAAAAGAAATTTATGAAGGAAATGATAGAGTTAAATTGTCAAGGATGTTAACAGCTAAGCAAAAATTTGAGAACTTGAGAATGAAAGAGGGTGAAGATATTGCAAGCTATTATCAAAGAGTTGAATTTATAGCAAATGAGATCAAGAATCAAGGTGGTACCATGTTAGATGAAGATATAATTGAGAAGATCTTGATGAACCTATCAAAGAATTATAGTGACAAAGTCTCTACTATTGAAGAATCATATGATCCAAAGATATTTACTAAGGAGCACTTGTTTGGTGTCTTGACTGCATTCGAGATGAGAAAATTTGCAAGAGATAAGGAGAAGACTGAAACAACTTTTAAAGCAATGAAGATAAGAGATGACTCAGATGATGATTTAGAAGAGTTGGAAGAAAAATTCACAAGGCTATTGAAGAAAGGTACTGGTAAATACAAAGGTATGTTGCCCTTTAAATGTTTCAATTGTAGTAATATTAGTCATTATGCATCAAGATGTCCTAATAGAGCTATACACAAGAAGAACAAGGATAATAATAATAATCACAAATAAAAGAAGGATAGGAATTTTAAGATATTATGTCAAAGAAGATGCAAGAATTTATGATGATGAATCTGAATTTGAGGAGGATAAAGATAAATGCTTATTTCTAGCCATGGAAAGTAAAGTTGTATCTACTGACCATGGAAGATGTGCAAAGGAATCTGGTCCACAGAGGAAGAAGGATGAGATGGAAGGAACTCTGGTGACTGCTTTTCATGCTAGAAAGGATGAGGACTTTTGGGTAATTGACAGTGGGTGTTCAAATCATATGAATTGAGATAAGAGTAAGTTCACTAAACTTGAAAAATATGATGGAGGAATAGTTATGTTTGGAGATGATTCTAATGCTAAGATTGTTGGTAAAGGAACAATTAATTTTGATGGGAAACATAGTGCTAACGATGTCTATTATGTAAAGGGATTAAGGCATAATATATTAAGTGTTGGATAAATGTGTAGCAAATGATTCAAGCTTGTGTTTCAGGATAACACATGTGATATTAGAAAAGGATCCGAAACTATGGTAGTAGTAGGAAGAATAACTCATGGAAACATCTATCAGCTTAAGAGTGGTGATGGTCAGAGTTTTTATTCATAGATTAATGAAAGTTGGCTATGGCACCAAAGAATGGGACATGTGAATTTTAAAAATCTGATTAGGATAAGTTCTAAGGAAGTTATTAGAGATTTCCCTAGAATTACAAAGCCTTCAAATTTAATTGCAGAAGTTGTCAATTGGGAAAATAAACAAGAACCAGTTTTAAAGGAAAAGAACAATCATCTAACGAAATGCTGGAATTAATTCATACAGACCTCTGTGACCCTACAAGAATACGAAGCCTTAATGGTGACAGGTATTTTATGCTCTTGATTGATGATTACTCTAGGATGACCTGGGTTACTTGTCTTAGAGAGAAATCTCAGGCTCTTGATAGATTCAAGGTATTCAAGGCAAGAGTAGAGAATGAGGAAAACCTAAAAATAAAATTTTAAGGTTTGATAGAGGTGGAGAATTTACTTCTGGTGAGTTTAATGCATTCTGTGAAGAACATGGCATAAAGAGACGTTATTCTAATCCTAGAACCCCTCAATAGAATGGAGTTGTGGAAAGAAAGAACCAGACTATTCAAGAGGCTGCCAAAACTATGATGAAATAAGCAAATGTTCCTGATGTATATTGGAGAGAAGTAATCCAAACTGTTGTTTACATTCTTAATAGAGTTCAAATCAAAGGTAATAGCACTAAGACTCCTTATGAGTTATGGACTGGTAAGACTCCAACTGTTAAATACTTTAAAGTGTTTGGAAGCATATGTTACATTAAAAGAGATGATGAAAATCTTGGAAAGATTGATGCTAGATGTGATGAAGGAATTTTTCTTAGATATTCAAGCAACAACAAAGCATATAGATGCTTTAATAAAATACTGAAGAAAATAGTTGAAAGTGCTAATGTAAAAGTTGATGAAGCTATGTATAGACCATTAGAAATAAGTGAATTCAAACCTGATGATCCTATATGTGGGAAAGTGCAAGAAGAAGAAAAAGAAGAGAAAGAACAAAGTGATGAAGAGGAGATTCCAAAACCTACACCTAAGACTCCTAAATATGTATAGAGAAATCATCCGGAGGAACAAATAATTGGAGACAAAAGTGAAGGTATAAATACAAGAAGAAAAATGGTTGAGGTAAACTTGTGTTAACTTTCTAAAATAGAACCTAAGACTACGAGTGAAGCATGTAATGATGCAAGCTGGGTTAAATCAACGAAAAAAGAACTACATCAGATAGAGAAGAATGAAACATGGGAACTAGTCCCTAGACTTGCAAACAAGAATGTAATTGGTTCAAAATGGGTATTCAGGAATAAGTTGAATGAAGGTGGTGAAGTGGCAAGGAATAAAGCAAGACTTGTATGTAAAGGATATTCACAAGTTGAGGGAATAGATTTTAAAGAAAATTTTGCACTAGTAGCAAGAATGGAGGCTATTTGAATGTTCTTGGAATTTTCAGCTCATAAAGACTTCAAAGTATACCAGATGGATGTCAAGTTTGTATTTCTAAATGGAGAATTGGAAGAAGTATATACAGAGCAACCAGAAGGTTTTTAGCTATCAAAAAAACCAAACATGGTTTGCAAGTTAAAGAAGACACTATATGGACTTAAACAAGCTCCCAGAGCTTGGTACACAAGGTTGGATAGATATTTGACACAAAAAGGATTTAGCAAAGGGTCCGCAGATAGTAATCTTTACTTCAAAGTTGAGAAAAACAAAATGTTGATAGTTGTGGTATATGTTGATGACATTATCTTTGGTGGAAATGAAGGCATGTGTAAGAAATGTGCAGAAGATATCCAAAAAGAATTTGAAATGTCTATGATTGGTGAGTTGAATTTATTCCTTGGAATTCAAGTAAATCAAACTCACAAAGGGATATTCATTTCACAATCTAATTATGTTAAGGAATTGTTGAAGAAGTTTGGAATGGATGACTCAAAATCGGTCTGTGCCTCTATGGTAATTGGATGTAAGTTAAGTCAGGATGATGAATTTGCTAAAATTGATTAGAGCATGTACAAATCTATGATTTGTGGACCGGTGTATCTTATTGCCACTAGACCAAATATCATGTATGTAGTATATTTAGTTTCAATATTTCAAGCAAAACCTAAGGAATCAAATGTTACAATTGTGAAGAGGATATTCAAATATCTTAAGGGAACTCCAAATTTTGGGCTATGGTATCCAAAGGATAATGATTTCACTTTGAATGCCTACACTAATGTAGATTGGGTTGATTGTGTAGATGACCAAAAGAGTACAAGTGGTGGTGCATTCTTCCTTGGAGGAAGATTAGTTTCATGGTTGAGTAAGAAACAAGATTTCGTTTCTTTATCCACTACAAAAAAAATACATATTGCATCAACATCTTGTTGTACACATGTACTTTGGATGAAGAAAACCTTGAAGGACATAGGTGTGATGTGTGATGAGCCTATATCTATCTTTTGTGACAATACAAATGCTATAATTTTTTTGAAGAATACGGTGATGCATTCTAGAACAATGAATATATCTATCGAGTATCACTTCTTGAGGGAGAAGGTGTTGTAGAATGAAGTTAGACTTGAATATGTACCTAACAAAGAAAAAATTGATGACATATTCACTAAGGCCCTTTCAAAGGATACTTTTGAGTATCTCAAGGGGAAGTTAGGGGTTACTTCCCCTCCTTCCTTGAACTAAGTGCACATGGAGGTGCATCAATCCAGTGGATTAACAAATTCTTTTGGTCTAGACTGATGATTGAGGTCTACTCCTCAGGGGGAGTAGAAAAGTGCATTGTTGTAGTATGTAATGTGGGTGCACTCCTAAGGGGGAGTGAACAGAGCTTTATGTGGCAATCATTTTCATGCAAAAATTTCCTTTTTTATTGATGTCAAAGGGGGAGAGAAAGTCATGTGAAAAAGTTATGCTTGTGCAAAATGTCTAATCAGAAAGAAAAGAAGAAGAAGGAGATTATGTATGTTATCTTTGATAGTTTCTCACATCATGTGTTTCCATCAATGACAAAGGGGGAGATTGTTGCAAGTATGGATGTGTTTGGTGGTGTTGTCATTGATGTTAGCATAGTTCAAGTTGAATGAAAATGTTACTCGTATAGTTGAGATACTGTAGAAGTGCTTAGAGTACATGGAGCTATATTTATGAAGTTGTAATTTTTTTGCCAAGTGCTTTTGAAAAAAACTTAAGAAATAATGAAGGTAGTGTTGAAGTGTGTGTTATGAATGTGCTCCGTTATTATGCTTTGCATTTCTTCTATGTTGATCCTATGCCTATGCGGATCTACAGTTGTGTTCATGAGCTTCAATGGATAATATATCTCAAGTTTTAGCTTTTGGTTCGTTGGAGAGTGAAATATGTGTTCACCGGTGTGTGAACTAGTTTGACATAACTATTTTTTTGTTGACTGGGAGAAATGTTTTGGCTCCACAGTCTTCTGGCGTATGGTTTTAGATCTAGCGAATCTGGGAGATGATTCATTTTTATTGTTTTGTGTTCTGACAAACATGCTTATTATTTAGCACTCTAGAAGACCTACTCTAGAGCTCCTGTGTGTTGCTAGTTGGTCTGGTTGGACTGTTGAAGAACATTTTGTGAATGAAGAGTGTTACAGTAGTTGCAGATGTACCTGAAGGTTTATTAGAGATGGTAAAATGTGTGGTGAATCATGTTGAGTGATCCACGTGTGATCATCTTTTTGGAGATGTGTGTACTTCAAAGATCATTGGTGTTTTCATTAGGTTTGGCCGACCTGGTGTCTACACATTAGATAAAGATTTTTTATCAAATTAAGGAAGCGTGCGATTGATCCAAGATGTTGTTTGGGTCCTAATTAAATGAAAAAAATGGTCCTCTCTCATTCTTATCCACCACGAGAATGTGGAGTAGCTGACCTAATTTGAATTTATAAATTGAAGAATGTTTAGCCGACCTTGGAGAATTTTTCTAGGGTTGAAAATGGTATAAAAGCAAATAAAGTTGTTACGAATTGAACATCCATCAATCGAGTGTTCAAGTGAAGTGTGCGAACAAGTGAAAAAAGAAGAGTGTGTAAGAGCGAATTGAGGAAATAGTAATTTGATGTGTTAGATTCTTGAAAGTAGTGAGTTGATGGTGTCTACAATCTTCTAATCAAGCTGCGAATGTGTGGAGCCTTTGTGGTGGATCTTTATTTATCTTGTCTTTTTCTGTAGGCGGTGAGCCTCATTTTGTGTAGTGAGTCCTTTGTTAATATTGAGCCTTTGTATATGGGAAGTAGGCCCTCTGGTAGTGAGCCTTTGTATCCATTATTACATTATTATTATATTGTGAGCTAATCCTCATTGTGGTTTTTCCCTCATTGGGTTTTCCACGTAAATCTGGGGTCTCTAGTGTTTGTTTTATGTTATTTTCATTTTGTGCTTACACTTAATAATAGATTTAGTTGAAGTGGAATTGATTAAGGTTAGAAGTAAAGTAATTTAATACAAATGATTCACCCCCTCTTAGTTGTCTTATGCATTTCAACATAAGCAGGCTATGCTCAAGTCATATGTTCCAACAGAAGCAAAGCCTGAAACAAATCCTGGTAATTATGTGACTCTGTCAAAGATAGAAATTGAAGACTAGAACATTGCTTGTTCTGAAAAGAGACCGATAGAGGATGCAAGGTCATGGACAATACAGTTTGATGGAGGTTGTTCACTAGCATTTTCAAAATCAAGGGAAATGATCATCTCTCCTAAGGGACAGTTGCACCCATATGTGCAATTGGAATTCACTAAAGCTGAAAATGAGGTGCTTTTATTAGGCCTCAAAAATGTTGAAGACATGGGAATCAAAATCCTACATGTGTTATAGGTGATGTAGAGATGTTTAATGAGCAGGTCAAAGGATATTTTCAAGTCAAAACAGATCACCCGTGACATTATAGAAATCAATTTTGGAACTTGATTGATTGGTTTGAAGACTTTAACATCCCAAGGATGGATGACAACAAAATAATGGCTCAAGGGTATCAACTTTACCATTTGCATCATATTCTAACTTTTGTCAGAGTACCTTTTCTTGGATATATGAAAACCTGAGAATCTTCATCCCGGAGGGATTGTCTCCTGCAATGCCCATTTGAAGAGAAGTGAAGCCTTTTAGGCAGAAGTGACATCAATGGAAGGCTCTTCCCACTTCCATAAAGCAGATAATATCCAAAGCACTTCATCTCTTCGGGGGTGGAGTGAAGTTCTGTAAATATTTTTCTTTTGTTTTTTGTAACATATTTCCCTTTCCATAATGTTTACATTATGTAATAATGTGTTTCCCCATTTCGTAAAGTATCGCTGTGTTTTAGGTGATTAGGTAGTCTTTTTTTAGGTGAGTATTTAGGAAAACTTCAAACCAAAGGTGTTTTAAAAAAGCCTTGACTCCATTTCCCAACTGATAAGATATTGTTCTACACTTTAAAAACTCAAATTTTCTCAGTTCTCCTATGCTGTAAGTATTTGACATGGTCACTAGACAAAGACAACTATTGTACCTAAAATAAATTTTTGCTTCAATAAGGTATTTTGATAAAATGGTCTAAATCTTGTAAAATTTTCGTCAAAAGTTTGTTTTAGGTCAAACAAAACATGGGATTTTGTGGGTTTATGTTAAGGAGGGTACTTGCAAATATTTGAAAATTTGAAAATTTGGGTTTGAAACCCCTATTTTTAGGAAAACCCTAAAAAATAGGAAATTTCTAGAAATAACTCAAAATGATTTTGATAGGTCAATTTCACTTCATGATCACACTCGTCAAGTCAAAATCATAAAAAAGTTTGTTTTTCTCTAGTGGGTCTACTTCATTTTTTAGGAGAAAAGATAAGACCTTCGAGGTCATTAATGGCAGATGGCCAGTACCAAGTATCGAGATCTAAGCTTCAAACGCTTCAATTAAGATTCTATGGTGAAAGGTGCTTGAAAAGATGCTTCACAATGGAGGGGATTTTCAAAAGGTAAAAAAAAATAAAAAAATTCTAAGTACGAAAGATGCACGCCTTGCTACAAGAGATGTTACGTAGTGAATGCCTCGTTCATACACGCATAATGGTGAACATGATCATGTCATCAACAATGCATCTATGTCAGCAAAAACAACAATCAACACAGTTGGTGAGACAGTAAACACAAGGTGCGAGAGGTGTGAATCTTCACAAAAATTGAAGGAACTAAAGCCAAAAGCACCCTTGCTGGTTAGGGGCACGCATGAGTTCAAAAGGTCAAATGCAGTTATCAAGTTTTACCGAGAAAGTCATCTTCTTTGTAATTCTTCCAACTTTATGATAGATCATCAAACAAATTCAACAGATTCATCAATCGCCAAAAAATAAAGGTGAAAATAAGAGATGCTAAAGTGGAAGTCATCAAAGATGACAATCAAACAAGAGAAAAGGTGCCCCTATAGCTCAAGGGCACCCAAAAATGAAAGATATTAGATGTTAGTCTTTGGATTGGAAACCTTCAAACAATCTCCTCTGAGTCAGCCCAAATTCGTGATGGATCCTGCAACTAGTTCATGAGACATACTAAATGATAGCCACAGGTGATCATACGAGCATGTGAAATAGAGGGTGAACTAATGGACATCAAGACAAAAGCGCCCCTGCTAGCCAAGGGCACCAATCATTTTGAGCAACTAAATGATTTTTTCAGAAGCTATCTTCTCCAAGGCATCTGCTCAACATCCTTTTAGATTCGCAATCAATCCAATTGCAAGCTCACAAGACTTATCAATCAATCACAAGAGAAGATCAAGTGTGAAACACTGGGGTCAAAGGAAAAATGAAGGACATGAAGAATTGACTAAGTGTTAAAAAAAATGCACCTTCCTAGAAATAGGCTCCCAACTTTTTGGGCAATTACATGAAGTCTTTAGGCTTCGTAACTTCCAAGAAAGTCCTTCTCCATCTTGATTAATCTCTGTAATGACACAGTCAATAGACTCAATAGAACAATCAAACATTCGACGACGAAGATCGAACTGGAGCTATTCGTGAAAGGATGAAAAGTGAAAATTATAGCACAAAAGATCAAAGGTGTCCCTGCAGGCCAGCAGTACCCATGAATTTAAACCTTCTAAATCAACTTTCATGACCTACGATGCCAGTCATCCTTTCTAGAATTGAACTAGTTATCCATTCTATATCTCAACATGTTCACGAGAATCACCAATCATCGGTGATTGTAGATCAAAGCACAAAGGGTCAAACTGGAGAAATTGAAACACATCCAAGAAACTGACTAAGTTTGGCAAAAAATGCACCCTTTTAGAAAAAGGCACCCATCATTTTGAGGCACCAGACTTAGGTTTTAAGGTTTGTAGCTCCCGAGGACATCTCTTTAGAGTTGATCCAACTCTGTAGTGAATCTGTCAGCAAGGCTTCAGGATCAATCGAGAAACTAAAATTAGGGATCAAACAAAGGCACTTTGTCACAAAAAAAGATGAGAATATTCAAAATTTCTCTAACTCTCCAACTTGGATGCCTAAAGTCAAAATAGGCCCCAATTGAACTAAGTTAAGATATTTTGAAATCTTCTTTAAGCCTAAGCATCCCAAATTAGGTGGAGATGTTTTAGTTAACTAAAGATCACATAGATGATTCCCCAATCAACATTTGGATGCCCTAACTTGATGTTGCAACTCCAAATCACTATTTATCAAAGCCTAGATGTCATACTTCATTATTTCTTGTAGGTTGAAGAACTCAACCAAAAATATTTTCTCTCCAACATCATTTGAAGATCTAATGAAATCCATTCTTAGAATTCTTCATGTTTTCAAGATTAGGTTGCATAGAGGGATGTTTTTCACAGGACCTCATCACCAGACATCATTTTTCAAGGCACCAACCTACAACTTCTAGCTTCTCCCCCTTACATTTCTTCTATTCTTGTCTTAGATTTTATTGCATACCCAAGTAAATGAAATTTTTTCACATATCTGGCCTTCTGGGCATGATCAGCACAAGGTTGGCCATTAAATTCATGTGCTAGATTTCTTTGGAAAATTTGCCCCGCTACCTCTAGTTTTTAGGGTTAATGCAAAAAGTCAGTTTTTTAGAAACTGACGAAGGGTTTGGTCAACTCGTAGTCACTTATAATACCCACGTGCGAGAATTTTCTGAGAAAAAATAGCTTATGGAGATTCTACCCTGAAGGTTTGTTGCATATCAAAGAAAAAATCATCTTTTTCAAAAATTGACGAACTGGGTTCGCTTAGCACAGAGGCACCTACAAAACCCATGTGTTAGATTTTTTTCGGGAAAAAGTGCCTCACTACTTTTTCCATCGAAGGGTTCTTGTATGTCATAGAGAAATTGATCTTTTCAAAATTCTAACATTTTGGGTCCTCTCAAAAAGATATTCCTAACAAAACCCATGTCTCAAATTTTTTCGTAAAAGTTACCCCTCGACAAGGCTATTTTTAGCTACAACAAAAAGTTGTCCAAACAATTTCATGTGCCCAGTCAATCTTCAAGGTTTTCAAAATGCAATCTCCCAAGTTGAATACAAGACCAAATTGGTCTTACTTCATGTCTTCCTAAAAAATAGCTGACATCGATTTGCATCGAGCACACCCAGAAATCAATTAGGACAAATTAACAGACATAGATACTCAAAAGTCCACACAGTTTCATACCTCATATATTTGATAGCATTTCAAGGCCATTTTAGAGGGTTGAATACCTTCGGAACTATCGATATGCAATAAATTTCATGAGTATTTTTCACAGCTAGAGTGTTTGCAGTCAAACTTCACAGTTTCATCATACAACACTCTTCTATTGAGAAAAAAACAAGAAGAGTGTCAGAAGCATAAAGCTGCAAAGGAAATAGAGGTGATCATCCTAGTTACAAAGCCACCAAAGTTACCAGTCAATGAGCTGCCAATTGAAGTGTCCAGATATTTCTAGGATTGCTCAAGTTGCTGACAAGCGGTAAACTGACAGTTGAGACATGTGACGATCTCCAGATGATGAGGTTGTTGGACTCAAGGGAACACTGAGGGGGGGGGAGGTGAATCAGTGTTCAATTATGTTCAACAATTTCAATCATTTGAAACATGAAAGAATTTCACTATAGCATTAAGGAAATATGTATGCATTAAAAAAAAACATCCATAACATGACACACAATTTTTTTACGTGGAAAACCTGTTGGGGAAAAACCATGGTGGAGATTAATCCACAATTTGAGTACTCAAAGTATAGGAATTTTAAAAGGGAATGCACTTGCATGGCATACTTCCTAGAGCTCACTGCTCAAAGATAAAGGCTTACTGCCTACAAAATTAAGATTAAGACCATCTGAAGAGGTGAATTGAGATGATAGCATCTAAAAATGCTAGGTGACAGTTTCAGTGAAGCTCATGAATCTTATTCAGGATCTGCTCTCTGCTTTTCAACTTCGCTCTGCCCTATTCTTCACATCAGTTCTGCATTACTGCTTGCTATTATTCACAATTCACACTTTATATACATATATCTCATGCATTGTATGTGCACCACCCCAAATGATGAAAACAATCCCTTATATATATATTAGCAATCAAAGATGAGTTCATCCAACAATCAGCTTCATACGTTTTCACAATACTTTTAACTTATCGGCCAGATTAATCACCAAATCATTATGCGTATCCTCAAAAATCCATTAATACTAAGAGAGGACCCATACAATATTTAATTCAATAATGAAGCTTATAATTAATTTCATCTTATACATCCACGAATTCTATCTTTGTCGAGTCAACCTTCTAACATAGATATTTGATAGATTAATGCACCATACCTCCTAGATTGCTTATGAGTGAGTGCACATCAAAACTAAGATACTGCAAGCCTCTGCAAACTTACTTCAAGGGTTCATAACCCAAAATACCTGTTTGATGAGATGATTAGACCGATTTTTAGACCTTTAACTGGATTAGCTGTTCTATGCTTTGTTTTGTCGGTAGGAGCCAAAAGTAGTGCTTCTCATTCAGATGCAAGACTAGAGTTATATGACTTGAGTTGCCATCAATGACAACACCTATAATAAAAACTCCTTAGCCATATGCCAACAATCTCCCCCTTTGGCATTGATGGCAACACTTAGTGAAAAATGACTAAGTGTTGGATATACAGTTGGTATACTGCCAAACTGCTTGCTGCACTTTACTCCCCTTGAGATTCATTAGGCATTCTCTCCCCTTGTAAGACATTTTTCACTACATTCTCTCCCCCTTTGACATCAAAGGCAAAGATGGGATGCCATATGCCAAAAAGATGACCAAAAAAGGTGACAAAATATGTGTAAAAAATCATCAATCCTATTAGCATATATATATATATATACACTTGTAGTTCTTCTCAAAATTTCAAAAACTTGAAATCACTTTACTGCTTATCCTTAAAAGATTAATTTGTTGTTTTTCTTCACTTCTGGAAGAAACTTCTCCCAAATATCAATTGCAGTCCCAATCTTGATAATAAAGTTGTTATTCTTAGAAGTTTTGTTGATGATCTCAATGAGAGATTCAAGAATTGTAATTGATCCTTCCAATTTTTCACCATTTTTCAAAATTTCCACCAATCACTCGAGTCTACATTCAACTAAATATTTCACCTTCCAAAAGGTGTCCACAAGAACATATTTAGACAGTTGAATTTTTATTTGGGCTACCTGTGATTCCTAGATTCTTCTTCTTATGACTCCATCCTAATCCTAAGACATATCAAAGTTTTTACCAATGTCATTTAGTTCTGTCTCAGTCTGGTCCAACTTCTCCTTGTAATTGCTGACTACATGAGGCCAAAAGACACAATAGTTGTCTTTGTAGCCGAGTCAAGACACTTCCTTAATTCATTCATCTTATTTTTGAGCTTAGCAAGAGATAGTCTAAATTGCTCTTTTAGGTGAAAGATAATCTCACCTTCTTCTTTGCCTCTGTCTTCAGAGCCCATTGATTCTTTGCTACATTCAATCATTTCTTTAGGTAGAAAATATTTTAAAATTTCCAATCTTATCTTGCAGTGCTCAATATGAGCATTCATAACTTCTAGAATTAGGTCTTGATCATAAGATGGTCTGGTTGACCATAACCTTGCAATATTTTGCATACCACCTATGCTTTGGATAAGTTGAAGTTTTTATTTTGATAGATATTCTTCTTCTTCACTACCTTTTTCAATACCAGAATCATTTTCTAGTTGATTCTCAAGCTCTTCATTAGATTCTTCATCCAGAATGTCCACAACTTCCTTCTCTTTCCCTTGTTCTTCAATCTTAGGAACTTTAATTTCCAGAGGGTTGAATTCAACAATTTATTGACCTCTCTTTTGCCCTTTGACAATGCTACCAGAAGAGGAACCAATTTCCATTGTCCTCATTAGAGGAGAAATAATGACTGATCCACACCTCATAGGCACGTTCTTACAAAAACTTTCAAACTCCGAATCCCAATTAGGTAGATTCTTAGCATAAGAGTAGATTTGAGTGCATATTGGTTTATCCGATGTCCATGCTACATTCTCAATTTTTGGTAATGAATTCAGAAGGTATATAACTAGACATATGATTAGGGTACCAAACCTTAATGGATACCTCGATTCTTTTGTCTCCTAGAAATTGTCCAACATCTGATCTTTCAATAATCCGCATAGGTCAAAGTCTCAACCTTCTACTATCATCTTATGAGCAAGATATACAACACCAGTTGATGTGGTCCCTTCCTGATTTCAATAGAATATTTTATAATTTATTCCATGTGCGATGTAATTTGTGATGGGATCTTTGATTATTGCTATAAGCAAGCTCTTTGATCTCCAATTATCCTAGTTAGGGTTTCTACCTCCTTGTTCCAGATAGATTTATTTTTAGGAACATCACCGACTTTGCATGATCTAGTTAATCTCTCAATCACTTCTTTTGAGATTGTGTAGGGTTTATCCAAAGTTAACACATCATCGTGCAGTCTGTTCAACAAGAATTTTACAAGTTCTGTATTTGCGAAATACGAAAACTCACTCCACATATCCAAATTTCTATGCTTGGCTTCGATTAATTGTTTCGATTCATTAGGAAGCAATAGATTTCTCATAGATCTGATTTTTGCACTATTATACTCATCCAATGTGATTGATCCCTTTACTTGCTCCATTATTTTCACATTTTTAGGGTTCACAACTATACACTGAATTATATGAAGAATTCGAGAGTGATTGAAGTACCTGATAAATTTGCTTATGTTGCTTCAAAAACCACTTGTCGAGTGCTCTCCGTCTTCTCTTCGATAATGCAAAGTGATAAATGACGGCTTGGGCTTAACTTTTATAGCTCGCACATGTGCAATAAATGCACTTGCCATAAAAGTTTTGGAGACTCTATTTTCTCAGGTGATGACAAAAAAATCTTCTGCAGAACAATAGGTTTGCTAAAATTCCTTTTCTAAAAACATCAAAACTTCTGCATACTGAGAATACACCTTCATGACTATTTTATCCACTCTGGTACCATATATAGATAGGGGAGGAGGGATTTTCTGATAACAACTCCCCTAGGCCAATGGACTTAATTTAATTACAAAAAGAATTACTGGAAGTATATTCCGGTATGGAACTATTTCCAATATCGGAATCATTTTTCTTCACCCATGTCTTCTTCATTTGATCTTTGATATCATTTGTAGCTATTTTTTCTTTTCCTTTGTCATTTTTCTCTATTTTATTCTCTGTATATTGGACCTCTTATGTCCGTGTTCTTGTTTCTACAAAATCTAGCAATATGAACGTGCTTGTTGTAGTGATAACACACAATATTTCTTTGTCCATTCCATTAGTTTCTTCTCAATCTGCATTGATTAGCAATATGTCCTAACTTCCCACATGCATAGCATTCAATGTTTCTTCTAACAATAGAGTGACTTGACATATTTCTACATTTAGTTAATTTATGACCATGATTTTTGCAATTGAAACACTGACCAGAAAATGATGAATCTTTTGTCCTTACATTGCTTCTACACTGAGCAACCATATGAACGAACTTATTACAACAAAAATAGTATCCATTAAATTTTTGAGCATTAGGTTGTCTTACCGGATGCCTTCCATTTCTGTTCTTTCTGGGATTCTATTGTGCTGACTTGGAGTTTTCTCCTTTTTCATATCCAAGACCTCTCTTATCATTTCCACTCTTTTGTCCTTGAGTTAGTTCATCAAGCTTCACTGAACTAATATTAAACCTTTCTTTGAATTCATTTGCAATGCCAAGATCATTTTTGAGATTAGTAATTTTCTTACCAAGTTCTTCTTCATTGCTTCTGGTTCTTTGCAGTTCACTTTCAAACTAAGTAAGTTCTCCACTTATTTTGCTGCATTCATCAAATTTCTTTTTCAAGGTCTGAGCAAGATTTTCTTCACTTTTCTTGCTTTCCTCTATCTCTTTTGTCATAGATTCCATTTCATGTTTTAGATTGGTATTGTCTCTAGCAAGTTGTTCACATTCTCCAGTTATCTCCTTCAAGGTTTGATTCAGGTGAGCTTCATCCATATCTTCGTTTCCCTTATGTTGTATCTGATCACAAAGATCTTTCCTTTTTACCCTAGATTTGACTATTTGATCCTTTAATGACTGAATGAATTTCTTAGCGTCTCTAAGATTTAATTTCAATTCTTGAACTTCTGCCTTAGACTGGTCAAGGTCATCAAGAGCTACCATAAGCTGTTGTTGAAGACTACCAGATTCCATCACATTCTAAGATCCACCTCAAGCTGCAAAGCTTCTCCTGAGGAACTAGCTTTGATACCAATTGTTGGACTCAAGGGAACATTGAAAGGGGGGGGTGAATCAGTGTTCAATTATATTCAACAATTTCAACCATTCGAAACATGAAATAATTTCACTATAGCATTAAGGAAAGATGTATGCATTAAAAGAAAACATCCATAACATGACACACAAATTTTTTGCGTGGAAACCCTATTGGGGAAAAACCACGGTGGAGATTAATCCACAATTTGAGTACTCAAAGTATAGGAATTATAAAAGGGAATGCACTTTCATTCAAGCATACTGCCTAGGGCTCACTGCTCAAAGATAAAATATTACTGTCTACAAAATTCAGATTAAGAACATCTGAAGAGGTGAACTGAGATGATAATATCTAACAATGCTAGGTGACAATTTCGGTGAAGCTCATGAACCTTATTCAAGATCTGCTCTCTGATTTTCCACTTTGCTCTGCCTTGTTCTGCCTTATACTGTTCTTCGCATCACTTCTGCATTACTGTTTGCTATTATTCACAATTCACACTTTATATACATATATCTCGCACACTGTATGTGCACACCCCAAATGATGAAAATAATCCCTTATATATATTCGCAATCAAAGATGAGTTCATCCAACAGTCGGCTTCATACGGTATCATGATACTTTTAACTTGTTGGCCAAATTCATCACCAAATCATTATGTGTATCCTCCAAAATCGGTTAATATTAAGAGAGGACCCATACAATACTTAATTCAACAATGAAGCTTATAATTAATTTCATCTTATACATCCACAAATTCTATCTTTGCCGGGTCGACCTTCTAACATAGATATTTGATAGATTAGTGCACCGTACCTCCTAGATTGCTTATCAGTGAATGTGCATCAAAAATAAGATACTACAAGCCTCTGCAAACTTAATTCAAGGGTTCATAACCCAAAATACCTATCCGGTGAGATGATTAGACCAATTTTTAGACCTTTAACCGAATCTCCTGTTCTATGCTCTATTCTACCGGTAGGAGCCAAAAGTAGTGCTGCTCATTCAAATGCAAGACTAGAGTTGTATGACTTGAGTTGCCATCAATGAAAACACCTCTAAGCAAAACTCCTTAGCCATATGCCAACAAAGGTAGTTAACAACTTCTTGGAGGAGTTGATTGCTTGAGATCACGACCAATGTATTGGAAAGAGACACTGAGATTATCACTTGGTGTTGTCATTGATGGCAACCCTAATCGATGATTAGATCCACACACTATCATTCAATCATACCGATAGGAAGATTGAAGATTGTCAAGGAAGAACAAAGTATCCGGTAACACAATGTTCATTGATTAGTATGAAGATTGCATATTATTATTTTGTATTGTGCATCCTAGGGAATGCTTGTTGGTATATTATCTTTGTCTCTACTAAAGCACAATGTCTCGTATCAGTTTGTGTGGAATTTAGAAGATTCGATTGATTTGTTCTCAGTTTTCCTTGTATTAAGGCTGACTTCATGAATGTATTAAGTCGTGGATGCATGAGAACTAATTAGTTAAGTGTTTCTATGTTTGTATATATTTTTTTGGGTCCTAGCCAAGTTATGGTCGACCATTAAGGGTACGTATTTCATATCTCTCATAATTTGAGGCCGACAGTTGTAATTTTCTTGTGTTCTATTGAAGCCGACAAAGTGTAATTGAATCCTATGTTGCAGATATATATGTATATATATATATATATATTTGTTTGTATCATTTTGATGTGTGTAGTATGTGTGATATATATATATATATATTTGTTTGTATCATTTTGATGTGTGTAGTATGTGTGATATATATATATATATATTCGTCTGTATCATTTTGATGTGTGTAGTGTGTGTGTATTGGTGCAAATTACGAATAAGAGCAGAGCAAAAGTGAGATAATGCACACTTGCACATAGAAGATCTGTATTGTGTGTATGAGCACAATAGAGCAAAAGTACAAAATTAGTCTATAGGACAAATGATCTATTATTGTACCTAATTGAAACTGTAATTAGGCATTTGTAGATGCTAATTTTCTCAGTTCAAGATTTCATATGGCTTTATTATGATTTTATTATGTAAGCTAGTGAGCCTTCCCTTTGAGTAGTGAGCTCTAGGTAGTGCACTTGAATGCAAGTGCATTCCCCATTTTGTAATCTTCATTTGAGTATACTCAGATCAATTGTGGATTGGCCATCCATTGCGGTTTTTCCCCTAACAAGGTTTCCACGTAAAAATCTTGGTGTTATGGTGTTGTGTTTGTTTTCATGTTTATGCACTATGGTTGAATGTTACAAATGCTTTGATGATAAAGGTTAATGAAGTTAATTTTTGAACAAAACCGATTCATCCCCCCTCTTAGTGTAGCTTGATTCCAACAAATGGTATCAGAGCTATTTCCTCTGAAAGAAGTCTAACCACTTGGAGAGATCTTGAAAGGTGTTTTAATGGATTCAAGCAGCCTTCAAAAACAACTTTTGGTGGCCTTGGATGATCTTGATCAGTCAAAGGCTGAAGTTCAGAAATTGCAAGAAAATCTCTCAGATGCTGAGAAATTCATTGAATCTTTGAAAGATAAAATCAATAAGTCTAGAGAGAAAAGAAAGGAACTACGTGATTAGATTAAGCAGAGTGATAGTAAGAGCATTGAAGAAGAACAACTTAGTCAAGCCCTAAAAGAAAAGATAGAAGAATGTGAAAAGCTTACCAGAGATAATATAGTTCTAAAACATGAGATGAAATCTATCATGATGAAGATGACCAAGGAGATTGAAGACAAAAAGAAAAATGAAGAGAACCTGACACAGTCCCTGAAGGAAAAATCTGAATTATGCAGCCAATTGGATAATGAATTGGAACAATCTAAAAATAGTGAAGAGGCACTTGAAAAGAAGATGGATAATATCAAGAATGAACTTGCTTCTACTAATGAGTATAAAGAGAAGTTCAAAGCTAGTTTTTCCATGCTTGATGAACTAATTAGAAGTTAGAGGATTCATGGTGACAAACGAGGTCTTGGATATAAAGAAGGAGAAGGTTCTAGATCCGAGCAAAGAAGATTCAGACAAGGAAACCAATTGAAAAAATCTGGAAGGTATTCGACAAGGCAACTTAAGGCTCAAAGATTTAATGGATATAATTGCAATAAATTTGGACACATGGCTGCTCAATACCAAAGTAGAGTGAATCAAAGTGGTCCATCATTCTCAGGTCGGTGTTTTAATTGTCATAAGATTGGTCATAAGTCAAATGAATGTAGAAGTATGATGAATCAATTTCATAGAAACATTAGATGCTATACATGCAATAGACTTGGCCATACTACTAACCAGTGTAAATCAAGAGGAAATCAATGGAACAACTAGTCTGGTAAGAGAAATATTATATGCTACAACTGCAACAAATTTGGTCATATTGCAACACACTACTAGAACATAAAAGGTCCGGTAAAACAAAGAAAAAACATGTAGAAGTATATCAAAGGAAAAGGAAAAATCACTACAGATGTGGTCAGGCAAGAAATGTAGAAGAAATGGGTAAAGAAGGAACCCTCTACTGAAGAAAGAGTGCCAACACCAGAACCTGCTTTTGGTAATTCCTCTGGGAATTAGTCTCAAACGTTTGGTCTAGGGGGAGCTGTCAAAGAAAATCATATAAACCCCTAATTGGAAAGTGACACTGGATGTGGATGTGTACAATAGATGCATAAACGATCCACAAATACTGTTGAAATCATTGGAGGAAATAATATGCCATATTGGAGGTCCGCATATGTTTTATCTGTCATGATGTACAATTACAAATTAACCAGATGAATTAGGGTTAAAGAATTTATTGCAATAAAAGAGTTAGGTGTGTAAACGATAAAGGTCATTTCCACACTTCACTTTTCACCTTGCATTTCAAAAATAAGAAGTCTGGAGAGCTCATAGGCAAACATTGGCGATTTGAGGTGATATTCAAGCATTGAAAGTGTTCCAACATTCAAATTGTGATCCAGCGAAAAAAGGTATTTTTTAGAAAACTTTGCGACATTGTGATTTGGGAGAATGAATACTCCTTTGGAAGTTGAAGTTAAAGATCGACCTCATCCAAAATTTAAGTGGCATCCTTCAAATCCCTTGAGACCGATCCTCTAGGAGCATTTTCATCCATTCCGTATAGAGTATTACACACATAGGACATTAGGGTTTATATCCATACCAATATTTAAGAGCTAGGAAGTTCCCAACTCATGAATATGTACAATCATCATATCATTGGTGAAGATTATTGTGTAAAACTGAAACATAAAATCCTGGAAAGAAAGAAATTCACTCAGATGGTTAAATTTACCATGTTTCAAGAGTCAAAATGGGTTCGTTATGTTTTGAGCCGAGTGCATGATGAATTTATGTGGCTAACTATTCAATTAAAAATTACAAAGGAAGCTATTCGTGCAGTAACCGGTCTAAATTCTTCCAGTGGACTACCGATTTTGATGTTTGTGAAAAACTAAATGATCATTGATGCTACAGGCTCTACAAATGACAGGAGAGCAATGACTATTGACAATATCATTGATGTAGATGTGAAATTTTCATCCATGGTCATTGGATACAAAATCTATTGTTCTAGCTAAGATAACTTTGTATCCGACACAACAATTTATGCCGCCTATCAAATGGTGAAGGAAAACGTAGATTATGATCTCTGTGAACTACTAAGAATTCAGCTAATGGAAAATTTGGCAAAGATTACGAAGGATAAGAAGAAATCTTTCAAATATGGTACCCTACTTTTGTGTTTGTTCTATTAATTCATAGGTGAGGTTTCGAGAATTGGAAAAGTTCAATGGCAAAAGGAAAAACCGGTAGCTGAACAGATCAGAGATCTGTTATACAATGTTTCAAATATCAAAGGAAGGAATACAACTATCTAGGGATAATTCAAAGGTTTTCAGACTATGATGCAAGAAAGGGAAAGAATTCCCACCTATATTATAGAGAAATACAAGGACTCAATTTGCTTCATGGTGAGTATTGATTAGTGTATGATAGAGGCCACTGATCCTAGGACAATTTGGATCATGCCTATGAGGTATGAAGTCAATGGGAAAGTTTTGGATATGTACACTCAACATATATTGAGCAAACTAGTGGATTTGACAAAAGAAAGGTTTGGAACATATGTAGAGAAGGAAAAACGGGTGCACAGTGAGCTAAGAAAACCTGTAGTTACTAAAATAGTCAGAAAAGAGGTTGAAGTTCTTGCGGAAATTATGGGAGTACCTACAAAATTGCTAAAATAAGCCAAATAGAAAAAGGCAAGAGGTTGAAGCTGCAAGGCTGACAACTAAGGAAGCATAAAAAGGTCAATTAGTTGGTCTGACAACACCATTTACCCAAGCTAGAACAACTAGAAGCTCTGCATCCCATTCATCCCTACAACACAATCAATCCCTGTGAAAACTGAATCCAAGGGATTTGATAAAGATGGGAAGAGAAGGAAAGACAAGAGAAAAATATTTTATATGGTTGTTTCTGATGATGAGAAAATAGAGTCTGATGAAGAAGTAAAAGAAATCAGAAACCAAGGCACCAAGGCAACATCAATCACAAAAGACAAGCCTTTCGGTGGAGATAACCAGGCAAAGAAGAAAGCAAAGACTGTCAAACTAGGTATGTCAGCTAAAGTAGTTGAAAATGTTGTGGTTAAGGATGGAAATCTTAAACCACTATGTGAATGGTATGAATCTTTTGATGAATCTGACAAAACAATTCTCAAAGAAGCAACGATAAAGCACATGAATATTTTCAATAAAGTGTTGATAGAAATAATGCCAAATCGACCAAAAAGTTTATATGACATATTGGAGATGAGAAGAGTTAACACCATAAATGAAGAAGAAAAAATGAGAGAAAGGATCTTAGCAGAGCTTTGTCTGGCAATGACAAAGGATGAGATGAAGGAATTCTTGAAAAGAGCAAATAGAGAATTCAAGAGAAAATCAAGGGTAAACAAACTCATGATTGGGCAAATAGATGAAGTCATAAAAGAGACTGAGCAGATTCTCAGAATTTTTTTGCTAAGTGATAGAATCGATGTTATTGCTGAGGAAACACATGTTGAAGAAGTTCCCTTTCCAAAAAGGGAAGCAAAAGAAGCAAATGTTGAAAACATTGTATGTGATCCTAAAAATGAAAAGGAAAATGATGACATGACTGAGGATACTCAAATTCCTCCTCTGGTAGACAACACAAAAAATCCTATGGAAGTTGAAATTCCTGAAAAGTGTATCAGTTGGGGAAATAGAAATCAATGAAGGAAAATTGGAATCTGCAAATGTGGAAGTAATTGCTGAGGAAAAGAAAGATAATGTAAAAGTGGTCCTGGTTGAAGAAAGAGACATTGCTGAGGCAGTAAAGAAATTTTTGGTTGAACAAAAGGAAGAACTTGATCCAAAATTGATTGAAGGTCTTATTGTCGTGTCTATCTTAAGTCCAATCTAGAAGATGAAAGAAGCTAAGATTGATCACGCTCAAGCCAGGGAAGAGATATTAAAATCACACATTAAAGATAGTGAACTACTATATCTTGCATCCAGATTATTGGAGAAGATAATGCCATCCTATGTGAAAGATATGACTAGTTCATCCTCCAGTGAATTGAAAAGGCTTATCAACTCAGTTGCCACTCACTTTGAGTCACTAGAAAAGTTGGCTATGGTGAAAGTGCAAAATAAATTTGATGTTAAAAGGTTTGATGGATTGAAAAAGATGATTGTCCAAGATAAAATACTTTTAACCACATATGTAAAGAATGTGCAAAATGATTTATCAGAAGGTGGTAAGATCTACAAAGCATGTTTGTCTTTTTCACAGTTTATTGAAGAAAATGAGAAAAAGGTGAAAGATCTGGAAAACTAGTTAAGCACCATATCTGAAGCATTTGATCAGCTACCTGGTGGTATTGGAAAGATAGAGAGAAAAGCGATGTCCCTGCTTGATAAGATAAAAATCCTGAAGCATGAGAATGACAAAATTGTTGCAAGGCCTTGTGAACTCAAAAGCATAATCTATCCAAAACTTGACATATTGACTAGTGCTCTAAATGAAGGAGAAGAATCTATAGGAGTTGTTGATCCGACCAACATGGATTATGTGGAGACACAATCTTATTTGATCTATGGTCATATGAAAATCTTGGAAAGTCTCAAAAGAGTTTGGGACACAAATTTTATTCAGCTGAAGAAAGACATTGCAAACATATTTCAACTCATTTAAGTTAAGGTAGCATTTTTGCATAACAGTTTTGATGAGTTGATCCATTTTTGGTATTTGACCCCTACCTTTTCCATTGATGTCAAGGGGCGAGAAGAAGAAGTGGAGTGAAAAAATTTTAATTATTAATTAATGATATCAAGTTTTCACA
This sequence comes from Sequoiadendron giganteum, assembly GCA_007115665.2. NCBI lineage: Eukaryota > Viridiplantae > Streptophyta > Pinopsida > Cupressales > Cupressaceae > Sequoiadendron > Sequoiadendron giganteum. Next base: position 557,253,603 of record CM021109.1, on the reverse strand, counting down.
ATCCATAATGTTTAGCTGAGAATTATATTTTGAATTTTTGGGTAGCAGTGCAGTCTATCTTGGTACTGGTTTGACGCTTAGTCATTTTTCACTAAGTGTTGCCATCAATGCCAAAGGGGGAGTTTTTTGGCAAGAGACATTGCGAGTATCAATTGGTGTTGTCATTGATGGAAACCCTAATCGATGATCAGATCCACACACTATCATTCGATCATACCAATAGGAAGATTGAAGATTGTTAAGGAAGAACAGAGTATCCGGTAACATAGTGTTCATCGATCCATATGAAGATTGCATGTTAATATTTTGTATTGCACATCCTAGGGAATTCTTGTTGGTATATTATCTTTGTTTCTACTGAAGTACAGTGGATCGTATCAGTTTGTGTGGAAGTTAGAAGATTCAATTGACTTATTCTCAGTTTTTCTTGTATTAAGGCCGACTTCATGAATGTATTAAGTCACAGATGTATGAGAACTAATTAGTTAAGTATTTATATGTTTGTATATCTTTGTTTGGCTCCTAGCCAAGTTATGTCTGACCACTAAGGGTATGTATTGTATATCTCTCATAATTTGAGGCCGACAGTTGTAATTTTCTTATGTTCTATTGAAGCGACAAAGTGTAATTGAATCCTATATTGTGGATATATATATATGATCGTCTGTATCATTTTGATGTGTGTAGTGTGTGTGTATTAGTGCAAATTACAAATAAGAGCAGAGCATAAGGGAGATAATGCATAGTTTCACTTGCGATCTGTATTGTGTGTATGAGAAGAACAAAAAAGCAGAAGTACAAAATCAGTCTATAGGACAACATATCTATTATTGTACCTAACCGAAATTGTAATTAGGAATTTTTAGATGCTAATTTTCTCAGTTCAAGCTTTCAGATGGATTTAATATGATTTTCTTATGTAAGGCTGTGAGCCTTCCCTTTGAGCAGTGAGCTCTAGGTAGTGCGCTTGAATGCAAGTGCATTCCCCATTTTTTAATCTTCATTTGAACAATACTCAGATCAATTGTGGATTGGCCATCCATCATGGTTTTTCCCCTAACAGGGTTTCCATGTAAAAATCTTGGTGTTATGGTGTTGTGTTTGTTTTCATGTTTATGCACTATGGTTGAATGTTACTAATGCTTTGATGATAAAGGTTAATGAAGTTAATTTTTGCACAACACTGATTCACCCCCCCTCTCAGTGTAGCTTGTTTCCAACATAGTGAATTGCCAGTTAGGACGTCCCACCCTTCCAAAGATGACATTAGACATTAAAGCTAACTTGATGCCTCTTTCCAAGTTAACTCACTGTCCCACTAATCGTGCATGTCTATTTCTAGACACTTTGTATATTAGAGTTCTTTTTTATTTTATAATTAGTTAAATAAAGTAGTCTTTTTGGTTAACTGTTAGGTTACCTATTTTTAGACATAGGAATAAATATTGTTGATTGGCAAGAACTTAATGTTAACTCAAGGAGACTTTAGGGTTGCCTACTCATTTGAGCTTCTATAAATAAGAGCCTTTGCTCATTATTTTGTAACTTTAATTCAAGGTAGAAAAACACTAAGCTCAAAATCCTTTGACTTGTTCACTTAGTATATGTTCTTGAATCATATTTATTATAGCTAAACACTAAGCATAGCTTGCGTTCTTTCTATTCAGATAGGTGTGTTCAATATATGTTCATGTGTTATTGGTTGATTGCTTGTTGTGTGATTGTCTCTTTCATGCAAGTTGTTGTCCCAAAGTGTAATCTTTGATCAAAGTTGAGATAATAAATTAGGAGAACCACGTTCCTTTGATCCAAAATTCTCAAGATCTATCATTGTATATTGTTCCAAATAATCTTTCTTTAAATCTACACCTTGAAAAGAGGACCTCACCTCCTTGAGAATTTAGAGAGTAGGATTATCATTATATGTTGTTTCTAATAGTCTACATTTCAGCCTACACCTCAGAAAAGACCACTGTGCCTCCTTTGGAATCCTGAGATCCAACCTACCATTTGATGATTACTTGCATGAGTTCTATTTCAGTGTGAATTTGGAAGTTTAGAACCTTTAGATGTATTATGAGAGACAATTTGTCTAAGTGATCAAAAGATTCCAAAATAGATCCTACATACTCGTGCTCTATTTTTCTTAAGGAAATAGGATAGATTAAAGGTTAGCCTAGTTGTAGTTAAGATCTGCAAAAACTAGAGAAAAACCTTAGCTACAACGCATTGTGTTTTATCACCCTTGTGCCTCCACCAACTGAGTAAAAAAGATAGGAACTTAGATGACTTTAATTTTTACGCATAACAACAAAAGAGGGAGCTTCCCCTCCTAATTTGAAGAGTAGTTAATACTGTGCATACTTGTCTGTTGCCAATATGCACTCCAAAGGTGCAAATTATAACACCAACACTACATAAGGAAGAATAATGATCGTATGATAACTAAGTGTGATGCGGAGGATGATACTCATGTTCTAGTATGTCCATAATATGCTATCATTTATATATTTTCAGTTTGATGTATCACATACAAAGATATGTTGCAGAGGTACTCACAGGGAAAAATCTAAGGTAGAGTCATGATTTATTGATCTGCATTCTTCCGCTGAGCAAGATTTAGTCTCGCAATTACGGAGAAAAGATGCTTGAGTGATGAAGGTGCTATATCCAAGAAATCAAGTCACCACACCTTCTACAGTAAAATTTAAAGTTAACAGTGTTATGATCTTCACAATATATTGTTAAAGGCTTGTTGGAATGCTTTGCATTCCTCTAGTGAGATAGATGTGACCATGTGGACTTGGGATATTCATATGATCACAAAGGTGTATGGGTTATTCCTTGCAAGTCAAGTGTTTTGGTGGTTCGTAAGATCATTTTTCAAATAACATTTTGCTACAACTTGTCCAGAATGCTATGTTCTTGTTCTTTCAGTGGGTTTCTCCTCTTTGCGCTGGGGCATTATGATTCGATACTTCTAGAAAATTTTGAACGAATATTGTGCACGGTCTACAATGCCTACATCTTAGTCCGCATACTAGTATCTCCCCGACTATGTGAAGTCAAACATTGATGGTGTTGATGGTATTAATACTATTTGGGTCGACAAACTTGTCTCCATCATCAACGATTGTTGTTGACTAGTTAATTCTATTTTGGAGAATGTGATATGATGGGTTTAGATCCAGTAATATACCGTGTGTTAATACATATTTGTGTCTCTTGCAAATATTATACATAATTGGAGCCGACCAGTGAGATATCAAGAGTTTATTCTAAAAGTCATCTTGGAGCTGACCTAATAAATATTTTTGAATTGTTATAGAGGATATATAAAATATAAAATTCATTTGTGAAAGTGATGATTGATAGTGATTAATTGTAGAGAAAAATGTAAGATATGAGGTGTCTGAAATCAGTGTGAAAGGAAAATTGTGCAAAATAGTGACTGCAACTTCAACATTTGTTAGACGCTTCCTCAAAGTAGTTCATAGTCAATTTTTGTCATTCTAATTTCCATGTATTCTACTTTGGGACAATGAGTCTCATTAGGTCCTTTGTATCTTGATCTAAGGTTGTTTACCTTAGTTTGCAAGTCCTTGGTAGTGAGCCTTAAAACATTATAATTCTTGGAAGCAATGAGGTACATATATTGTGAGTTAATCTTCACCGTGGTTTCCCTTATTGGGTTTTCCACATAAAAATCCTAGCGTGTCTTTGTGATGCATGTGTTCTCTTCTATCATTTTCAGTTATTGTGAGATGTTGTTAATATGCAAATAGAATGGTTAAGTTTTAATACATGTTGATTCACCCCCCTCTTAGCACATCATTGTGTTAAAAAAAGATACACAATATATATTATATTAAGTATGCACCTTCAAAATTAAGTGACTCATATTTATACCAATAGGTGTTTTCTCTAATGGAAAGACTCCATGCTAAGGATTTTTGTGAAAAAAATATTGAATGTGATTTTTACATTCATTGATTGACCATGAAAACAATCTTGATCTTGAATTTCACACATAATTTCATTTGTAGAGTCAAAGAATTTGATGTAGTATGAAAATTTTAGAAAACATATATTGCAAATTTAGGGTTTTTCTTTGATTTTAAAAACCAAGCAAGTTATATCCACCCAATGGTTGGATTATGTACATCAACATTTTTCCATTCTTCTACAAAAGGTATAGGGGAAAATATAGAGAAATGTTGAACCATTGAGTTTTTCATTTGGGAGGAAGGTAATAAAGTTTTTTTTTGGGGGAAGGGGTTTCAATTTTACATTTTCAATGTTTGTTTTAACATATATTTTATATCTATTTGTTAAATCATCTTCTAGTGATTTTGTCTTTTTAGAGAGTTTGCATCACACTTACAGGTTCACTAGACTTTATCTTCAATTATTTTTGTCCTCATGAAAAGTCAACTAACCCACATTAAATTGGCATGGATTGGCTATGTGTTGACATCTTATGGTGTGTGTAAGGAAATCATGAAGGGAGTTACGTATGACAAATTATATGACGTGTAAGAACATGTAAGAGAGAAGCTACATTAGAATATTGACCAACATTCTACAAGATTTTTACACTTGTCATGAAACATCTTTTTGAATGTTGAATTTAAATAAAATTGGGTGGTCAAATATGACAAATTTTGACATTGTAAGTTTTGCAAGAAATATGCTAAAAATAGTCGAGAAGACCAAGACCAAGGAGGGGTGTTGGAATTTGAACCCAAATATTTTGGGTGTCATGCCTCTTATGAGTTAAGGTTTCTAGTTTATATTTTATCTATTTATTTGGCACTTGGAGTTATAGTTTGTATGGTTGATTTGCAAGTACCATTATGCAACCAAATTTACTTTGGCTTTAAATGTTTCTTTTATCAACAAGTTGTGGGATGAGGGCCCACTCCCATATATAATGGCATATTAAACAAAAAATAAAGGTTTCAGATCCGCAAAACAAGGAGCAAAGAAGAAAAAGAAAGAGGAAGAGCTCATGAACGGATACCAACATAAGCACTAGAGATACCATTCATACTAGACTTTAAAAGCATTTGAAAAAACTTTACATAAATGATAGAGGTTTTAATGACTTCATTTTCTTCCATCCATTCCTACTAAGGAGCATTTCCATAGTCCATTAAGATCTCTCATCACTAGAATCCCGAGCTTCCATTTTTAATTTTTTGCCTCAAATTTCCTTCCTCGACACTTACCTAGCTTACAAATGTTTGTCTTTGAAATCTTGCTTGTAGTCTAAGTGATGTTGGTGATACCATTGGAAGCCAAAACATCTTCATTCTTCAAATTATCATTAGGCCTAAGATTGTGCTCCTCAGAGAGAGCATGGAGAAGGAAATCCTCATCTTCTGAAGGATGAAAATTGTGTTGTTGAAAGTCGAACTTGCCATTAGAGGATTGTTGATTGTTTTAGGAGATTACCAAAGGACATGTAGCCTTACCACCATGCATATCTATTTACAGAGAGTTATTCCCAGCAACCCCAACACTAGAGGGTTGCGTGGCATGAACCTTGAAGATCTCGTGATTCCACCAAACAAAAATAGCATCAAGGCTCCCATTTTTGTGAACCCATTTTTTGAAGTAGCAAGTTTGAAGACTAGAAAATTTGTGCCCTATTTGGTTGCACCTAAAACAACATTGTGGGAGGCCTTCATAATTGATGTATTTTATTCACAAACCATGTGAGGAATTGATTCTAACCATATGTATTAAAGGCTTGGATATGTCAATCAAATCACTGCTCATAATTTGGTGAATCTTTTTGATGTGTTGATAGAACCTTTGTCCAATTTTGATAAATTTTATCACTTGTTGATCAAAGTTTCAATGAGTCCAAAATTCCTCATAATCATAAGAATATTGTAAATATGCAGCCAAATCGAAATGAAGCTAATTCTTGCATTTGTAGGGTCGAAGGAGGGAGACCAAAAAGCCATGAATAAAACTATTATGCCAATAAACCAAAGACCATTATCCAAGACATATCTGCAATCACCAGAAAGAAACCATGGTCAAGCAAATCCAATATGGGAGTCTGCATGTGACGCCAATTTTCTTTGCACCAAACCAAAAAATATTTCATACAATGGTCGAGGGGCTCAGAGCTAGAGTGCCCTTAGTATCCCCAAGAAGCAATGTAGGAGAATCTTGATTCTGAGAATGGGGCGACAGTTCAGGAGAAAGAGAGATGTCCTCCCCAAACGCACCAGAAGGATGCACAACCTCTGCCATGTTTTTTAATTCTAGATCTGGCTTAGGGCATTCCTTCGAAATTTGAGTCTTACTAATCGTTACAGCTACGAAAGGGGTTGGATGAATTTTTGCAAGAGTTGTAGGTCCTCGGTATAGTTTCCAAAGACCCCTGGGTGAGTGGAGGAGCCAAAGAAGTAGCCAAATCCAGGGACGAGGACCCGCAACCAAATTTCAAATTTGCAGAGACCTTAGCTCGACTGGCAAAATCGTTCTTGAGCGGATCAAAGGACCATTGGATTCTGCCTCAGAATGCCGATTATCACATGTCCCCATTCGTAGCACGCCAAATGCCTTAGTACTCTTATCGCCATTCACAATCTTTCGCTCACTGTTCGCAGTATTTCACTTGTCTTTCGCAATCTTCTACTCAGGTTCGCAATTTTTTGCTCGCCTTCCATCCATCAATTTAAACCCACAGTCCACTTTAGTTTTAAATGTTGGTAATACTCCCATAGTAGTTTATTATACAAGTATATTATATTTCATTTATTTATTTATCCAATAATATATTGGATTGTTTTGGAGTGAGATTTTTTTTCATTTTCATTTGTATTATGGTATATTGTTTATTTTATGTATCTATGTGTTTGTATTTTTTATAAATTTTAAATTTGCATAATACTCTTCTTATTAGATTGGTGTAGGAAACATTTATGTATACCTTGCTTCCTTTTATTTTTCTCTCTTACAAAAGAATTAAAATCGAATCTAATTTTTTTTGACAATGTCGAAATATTTCAATGATAATATGAATGATTAGAAATTTGTTTGTGTTCCTGATACAATATGTTGGAGAAGTAATAAAAAATCAATTTTGTCACCTTTTTTCTACATGATTATCCCCAAATTCTTGTTTCATAGTGTGCATGTAACCATGGGGTTTCCATTTTCATAGAAATGTTGACACCCCTATTTTTTTAGAATGAACTAGTGCAAATCCAACATGCCATTATGGAGGGAGTTAGGTAGTTGGAGATGGTGCCCTCTTTATTTGATGCTCATAGAGATATATGCTAAAGCTTGCTTAGTTTTCCAACATGTGACTTGTAATGATGGATGGAGTAAATGAATTCGTTTGAAGCTAAATATTCTTATTGAAAGAAACTAGGCTTATGGATTGGGTATACAAAGTAGATTAATCTCTAGGCTTTTTTTAAAAAATGTTGTCAATATTTTCTTAATAAAAAATTTATTAAATAGAAATATTTTTACAGGTTGACATTCATTAAGGGAGAAGACCCAGTTATCGGTCCTTATTGAATAACCGCCACCTCCATGCTCATTTAACCCCCAAAATTTTTTCATTTTGATCCATTAAAAAACTTTATTTGATTGAATAAATAATTACAAAAATATCAATGACTTCATTATAATTACAAAAACACTAATGGCTGCTCATTAAGTGTTAAAATGGATGTTTTAGAGTGGATTTAAAACATAAACAGTTATAATTGATGGAAATTAGAGTGAGCGGATACTGGGACATTAGGTGGCGGCAATCGGACGACACTTCTAAAAGGTGTCTTTTTGACTTCTGCGCGCATATCCAATGCTCCCACACTCTATCGAATTGCCCAAAAGCCAAAAACTCAGTTATAAGTTTTTAATTCGTGGACGAAAAAAACCCATAATTTTTTTTTTCGATTCGACGCACTATTTAGATTCTATGGTTTCGTAAAATTAGCTCTGACGGATAGTGGGTCTTCTCCCCTAGAATTTTTAAAAAAAGATGAAAGTTGTAAGAAGAATTGTGATTAAATATAAAAAAGTGTATTCTCACAGCGACTTGGCGGGGCTCTCATTTTGAGCTGTTGTGACTAGGTTGCGCTCACAGAGCAAGGGCCAAGTTGGCATGGTACGATGGAGGGGAGAAGGGCGTTGGCATTAACTGCATGTCTCTTCACCTGTGTTGCATGGCTGGCGTGTGAAATCTGAGGCGATGGGAAGGACGGTGAAGGAATGAATTGACAAAGCGCATTCACTTTGGCACATATGGTGGGCATTAAGTAGAGGTTGGCAAAGCTATTTTCATCAGATTGTTCATCGGTGGTGAAGTGTGGTGGCTCTGTGGTGAAGCTATGGAGACACCCATTTGACTAACTACTTTGCACAAATTATGGGCGTTCCTGGGGAAGATCATAGAGAATTGGTTGCGCTCTATTTTTAAGGAGTGGGATCCTCTGGTTTTGGTGCTACTGAATTGATCCTAGGAAGGGAATTCATGATTTCGACAGAAAGGTATTGCACAAGCGTCGATATTGCGTCGTGGTTTGTCGCGACACTCTTGGACCTGGAGCTACCTAAGGCCATGGTGCTGCTTATGACACGAAAGTTGGTAATGGAAGACTTGCTGGGAAGGGTGGAGGAGGTGATTATCATTGCTGAGCTAGGGGCAGGCATTCTACGTCCTTGTGACATGGCTGGTGTGCTTCTTCTAGATATTAGGGTTAAGAGATATCCTTTCTTGCTGGATGTGAAGGGGAGCGAGCTCAGGGAGCATAGAGTGCGGGCGCGGCGGGGCGTGGATTTTTTGAAACTATTCCTGTATCTGGAGGAAGCATCTGAAGCTGGGTGGAAAGGAAGCTTTCGTGAGTACCTGCCGGCGGAGGAGGTGCTGATGGATTGAATGTGCAGGCAGTAATTTTGTTGTTTTGACGACGAAGGTGACGGCTTGGCTGGCGATTGGTGCTATGACAATCGGCTATGGCTGTGTCTTTTGATCGAATGGTGGGGACATCTATGCATGTGCTCTGTGTTTGCGTATGTAGGCTTCGGTTATTGTCTATGTGCAGGGGTGTGGGCTTGTCTGTTGGGCACTGTCTATGCTGGTGACAATTTGCATCGGCTCTCATGATGGTCATGCATAGACAGGCAACGGCTATCCAGTCCCAGGAATGCATTGGGGTATGGATGCTGCATCCATGGATAGTGCTTCAACATCCGTGCATCGTTTTCACAGCGGAACTTTGGAATTTGTGTTTTTTTTGCCTTTTCTTTAAATTTCATTATTAACCTCTAACGTTTTTATATTTAATTTGAATGTTAATTTTTTTTTTATAATAATTTAAAAAAAAATGTTTTTTAATAGAAAATATAAATTTATGTATCAATATTTAATTTATTTAGAAATGTAATAATATAGAGTAATAATATGTATAGTAATTATATGTAGAACATAAATTTAATCACAATTGGACATAAATTTAATTTATATTTTAATAATAATATTGTAATTATATGTACAATAATAATAATATTTTAAAAATCATCTTATCCATCCAAAATAATAATAATAATATTTTTAAAATTAAATTTTAATACATAAATTTATTTTGATACTTTGTAGAACTATCAAGTAAGTATTAGTTATATATAATACATAAAGTTTAACCTTTTGAATTATTTTATTTTATTTAAAGAGAATTTTTATTTATTTAAAAGCTATTTTATTTTCTGTTATTTTATATTTATTTAAAGAACTTTATTTATTTATTTTATTTTATTTACTTGTTTTAGTTTTAGTTCTTAGGTAAATGTTAAAACTAAGATATCTATGTTTAGAAAAAATTATGTAAAAGAGGTTTGATATCTTTTACATAAATTTTTAAAAAATGTGTATGAAAATTATTTCTTTCTTTTTTAGAGACAATAAAATAAAATCACTATAGTATAATTTTCATACCATTCAAAATGATAATGTAGGAATATTTAATTGAATTTAACCTTTTACTTTATAAGTCTAATATATTACTATTATAAATAAAATTATTATATATTATATTTTATAGTAAAAATTATTAAATACCAATATTAAATTATTATAATTAATAATTAATATATTTTTATATAATACAAATTAATTTAACATGTAAATAATGCAACACATAATTACTATATAATAAATATTTTATATAATAGATGGAAACATAATTGCATTTATTGGGAAGTTTTTAATTTAATTTTTTTTTCTTAAAATAGAAAAAATAAATTATTTTATGTGCTTGTTATTCTTGTTATTCTTGTTATTCTTAAGCAGCACATACTTCCACCTTCCTGTCATTTTCAATGAAAATTCAAAAAGTTTACGAATATTCCTTTGTTGCTTTCACTTTATAACGCTTTCAGTGTAAATATGTAGGTGAAATATATAAAAATAACTCTTTCAATAAAATAAAATAATTTAAAAGTTAAAATTTATGTATCATATATAATAAATCACACTTTTATTTATAATAGTAATATATTAAAAATTAATTTAATAGTAATATAAAATTATTATAATTAGACTTATAAAGTAAATTAAAATTTATATATCATATATAATAAATTATACTTTTATTTATAACAGTAATGTATTAATTATTTAAATTATATTTTTATTTAATAATTTCTAATATACATAATAAATATAATAATAATAATAACATTTTAAAAATTTAATTTGCATTATATAAATTATTTAAAAATAATTTTACATTATATGAAAAATATATAATAAATACATTTAATTTTTTTAAATATAAATGCAATTATGTTTTTATCAATTATATAAAATATGTATTATATAGTAATTATGTGTTGCATTATATTTACATGTTAAATTAATTATTATTATATAAAAAATATATTAATTATTAATTATAATAATTTTATATTTGTATTTAATAATTTTTACTATAAAATATAATAGTTTTATTTATAATAGTAATATATTAGACTTATAAAGTAAAAGGTTAAATTCAATTAAATATTCCTAAATTCAATTAAATATTCCTACATTATCATTTTGAATGGTATGAAAATTATAATATAATGATTTTATTTTATTGTCTCTAAGAAAGAAATAAATTATTTCTATACACATTTTAAAAAAATTATGTAAAAGACATCAAACCTCTTTTACATATTTTTTTCTAAACATAGATATCTTAGTTTTAACACTTACCTAAGAACTAAAACTAAAACAAGTAAATAAAATAAAATAAATAAAAATAGTTCTTTAAATAAATATAAAATAACAAAAAATAAAATAGTTTTTAAATAAATAAAAATACTCTTTAAATAAAATAAAATAATTTAAAAAGTTAAAATTTGTGTATTATATATAACCAATACTTACTTGACAGTTCTACAAAGTATCAAAATAAATTTATGTATTAAAATTTAATTTTAAAAATATTATTATTATTATTATTTTGGACGGATAAGATGATTTTTAAAATATTATTATTATTGTACATATAATTACAATATTATTATTAAAATATAAATTAAATTTATGTTCAATTGTGATTAAATTTATGTTCTACATATAATTACTATACATATTATTACTCTATATTATTACATTTCTAAATAAATTAAATTTTGATACATAAATTTATATTTTCTATTTAAAAAAAATATTATAAAAAAAATTAACAATCAAATTAAATATAAAAACGTTAGAGGTTAATTATTTTAAAAGTGATAATTTATTTATATGATTTTTTTTTAAATTTGTTAAATAATAGTTTAATTATTTTTAGATTAAGATATATATGATAGTAAGTATATTTATATCTTTTTTTTTTGTATTTTTTATAAATAATATGTATATGTATGATTCATATAATTAAATATTATGTACATATAACATTTTATTATTTTGAAAGTAAATATGAAATCTAACTAGTCTTATTAAGAAAGAAAATTAAAAGAGTAAAAATAATGCATTCCTTACATGTGACACACATTCCCACAAATTTGGATTACTAAAAAGTTGGAACGATTACCAACTCAACCACAAGTTTATTATTTTAATAAAAATTAATTATAATTAATATATTATTTATTTTATCAAAGCAATCATCATTATTAAAATAAACAATGGTTTTGTGAATAATTAATTTTTTTTAAAATTATTAAAGTAAAGTGTTATTTTATTTTAATATTTTTTAAAAGTTTATTATATTATTATTATATAAAAAAAATATTTATCTAAAAAAATAAAAAATAAGCTCACAACTTTTTATTATTTATATTTATATTTTTTTTATTTGCCATTTTAGATGCCCCTTAATCTTAAATATCTTTAAAATTTATTTTTAAAAATTATCAACTATGAATTACAAAATATAAAATAGATAATTAATTGAGTAGTTACTTTCTATGTTTTGAGGTGTAATGCCTTTGACACTTGTGCCTTGTCCTTCATTTATTTTTCTTTGGTTCTATGATTATTATTAGTGTTGATGTTTCATTGTGTTATCAAAGTATTTTTAAATAGGTTCTGTACTATTATACAATAGTCTATAAATGTTATGTTGTGACTTTTATATGTTTGATTTATATAATAGTATCTATTATCATCCTTTTTATCAAAAGTATTTATTCTTCGTCTTTACCCTTTTTCTTCTTCATAATCTTTTTATTGTAAGTGGCCATTGTCCATTGTCAAATCAAAATTCTTTCCCTACATATTATAATAAATAATTATTGAATTATAAACTGATGAATGGTATAACAAGAAACACAAACTCTTCTCAAACCTAAATATTACAAGAAACACATGTAGCATCTAACCTAAATTTACATAATATCACATCAATTACCTTATACTCTTCTCTAATATAAATGATTAAATCTAGGTGGCTAACAACTATATAGAAGTAGGTGTATGAATAAATGTGATAAATAAGAAAATTACATGAATGCGTGAAATGATAAATAGATTAATTTTAAGGGATCAACTCTAAATTTACACATGATCATAGCATTAAGTATAGTAAACTGTATTCATTTAATTGTTAGAAAATTACCACCAATAATTTGCATTTCATCAGTTGTGTTTTGTCGACCATCTAAACCTGCAATGACATGTGTATTTAAAAAATTAACATAGATACAACATTAAATCTAACAATACAATATATACTTAATCAAAATAATATTTAAAATTTAAAATTACCAAAATATTATTAAAATTTTAAATTACCTCGAATAGTTTTTTGAAATGTCTGACAGGTATAACATTAAGCATTGATGGTTGATTTTCATGAATTGTATCTGCTATATATTTGATTAATTGTAGAAAATTGGTTAGAAATAGGAGTTCATAAATATCTCATTTAATGAATGAATACATTTAATAGTTAGAAAATTACCACCAATAATTTGTATTTCATCGGTTGTTGTGTGGTTTAGATTAATAGAGAAGGGCAATCGACGTCTTCGATTATTGTCTTGATCATCCAAACCTACAATGACATTGTTAATATGTGATGTAAAAACAATAATTATTGCTCACAATGTTGTTTTCTAATGATAACCCTTTCTTCTTGTATGTTTATGCCTGAACGGTTGGAGATTTTTTTTTCTTTTGCTTCCTACCACCTATGGAGGGGAACTGAAATTTTTCATGCTCTTCAATTCTTTCATTCAAATCTTGATGGATAGCATTGCCTCTTTAATGAATAAACTGACGTTTGCCCATTTTGCTTAGACTAAACCATGGTGATATTCGTCTCATAGGCATATCCTCCAAGCTAGGGATCGATGTAAGTTTGGAAGAATTAAGAGATGCTTGAAGATCTTTTCTAAATCTCTCAACACATTGACTAAAAATATGTTTTTGATCTACTCTAGTCGGTAAATCTTGGAGTAGTGAATGCAAATAATCAACAACATTTTGGAAGTTATCATCAGAAGCATCAGATGATTTACAACCATTTGTAATAAAAATAATAAAGATCTTAAGCTCATAAAATATAAAAAAAGTTTTCATATTTCATCAAAAAATAGTGATACTGAAATTTACCAATTCTTTGGTCTTCACCAATGGAAGCCCCAATCACATCTCGATCTTCTTGTGGAATACAATAATCTATGTTACAAATAAAACATTAATTAAATTCTAAGAACTGTAAAAGTCAACGAATATTTTATTATAAATATCATATCAATATTACCAATGGCATTGTTCTGATGACTGGAATTTCCTTTGACATTATCATCATTATCAACCAATGGAGCAACACCATCTGTAATTCAAAAAAGATTATTTTAGTTAGTTTCGAGAAAAAAATATGTCATTTAAAATATAAATATTATACTTAAATGTTAAATGACTCTTACCAGCAACTTGATTTTTCTCATTTGTTATGTTTCTCTTTAGGAGATCTAAAGTCTTCAACACATGCTTGCATGTGTTTCCCCTTTTTGCCCACTGACAATCACACACATGTAAATTTGGTCCAAATTTCCTAACAAGATACCATTTTGTTGGAACAGATTGACTTCTTATCCTATATGTGTTAGGGAGGAGATCATATGGATAACAATCTGTATCAGGTATTTTTTTGGACCTCTCTAATGCAGTACTGTAATATCTTTCTTTTTTAAAGTTAGTTAAAAATCCAGATGACTGCAAATATCTTTTATTTTTATAAAATGGCTCTACCCTATGAAGAAGTGTATGAATAAGCCAATCCATTCTCCTTGTATATTTCTTAGCACAATCACTTAGATAACGACTCTTGATGTGGAAATGATATGACTCTATAGAAGCATTGGTTTCTTGATTTGCATGAGAGAAGTTTCGAAAGTTTTTGCCCACATTTCTATACAAAAAACAATAAAAATACCTTAGTAAACATAAAAATAAATTAATTAATATAAATGCATACAAACCAAAATGAATAATCTGACAAATTTACCAATACGACCCTCATCATGACACCAAGTTTTTTGGAAGTAATCAATAAACTTCTTCTCTTCTTTGAATTCCTCCATGAATTTTTTTATTAGGTGAGTAGTGATGTCTACATTGTCATTCATTGCATACATTATCTCACCCAATCTATCAAACATATTTGTACCAACATCCTTATTGCTGGCATACCTAAATTGTAAAAGATAATATCAATCTATAAGGTTCAAACACATAATTTTCCACATATTTTAATTAAATATTGACTCACCTGTACACATTTTTCAGCCATGCTCTACGTACATGCCATCTAGATAGTTAGTGGAACGTCTTGCACATCTAGAGAAATGATTTCCCTAATTGGGAATGTCTTGCACATCTAGATGAAGTTTTGATTGCCATGTTTTTGGCTTGCCCATTCTGAATAATATTAAGATAGTTAGTGGACTTCTATCTTGTTCAAATATGTCAAAACAACTATATTGTTTTTTTCTAATCATTCTATGACCTATACTTATCTTTACCTTAGTGTTCACACATTCCTTTGAGGTTTAAAATAACATATGAATAAAGTTCAATGACCTATTACAAAAAAATCTATAAATCATTGGGATAAAGTCATACAAAACAATTTTCCAATAATACAATATAAACAAACATAAATCAATAATATAAAAAAACATGGGAATATTTGTGCTCTAAGGGAGGTAATTTATTTTTCCATTAAATGTATTTCGTTTTAACCAAACCAATAATAATGCTTACTACATTAGCTTCATGTAGGGAATCATTAGCACAATGACCAAGGATGACTTATTTAAAAGATATTTGAGAGGGACCCCCATGAATCTATAGCCCAAAAAACAATAAAAAATAGGAATAAAATAGCAAACCCCAATCTAAAAAAACTAACTTTTTTTAATGCAAGGTTGAATTTTAACTTGGAAAAAATAAATATAAACACTTGACTTATTTACTTGTAATTTTAAAATGAAAATTATGTTCATTTCTTCATTTTTCTCCTTTCTTTAGTGTTAGTGGCTACACATACAAACCTATGGTATGCACATATATAAACAATTTTATATTTAAATTCCCTCTTCTTGGATTAGTAACATAGATTTATTTGAATCTTCACTTTTAAAAAATAAATATTTTATGATATAGTTTATGATGAATTTTCTAAATCTTTGAAAAAATCATGTTCATCTATTTTTGTAATGGCTAAAATGATTAGTTGTGTTTTTTACTTCTCTATTTTGTACAAA
The DNA here is from genome assembly GCA_007115665.2 of Sequoiadendron giganteum. Taxonomy (NCBI): domain Eukaryota; kingdom Viridiplantae; phylum Streptophyta; class Pinopsida; order Cupressales; family Cupressaceae; genus Sequoiadendron; species Sequoiadendron giganteum. The sequence goes on along the minus strand of CM021109.1, from coordinate 557,237,355 downwards.
GTATTTAATTTATTAACTTTCTAATTATTTTGTATTTTTGACCTTTACACTAGAGGACTCATCATCACATATATTTTTCTCCTCCTCTAAATAAATTCTTGAACTCATGTCTCATCTAATTCATTGGGATTGTTGATACCCATCCTCCTCAAGATGTGATAATGGGGACCTCCAAAATAATTTTTCAACATATCTTCCTCATCCAATTCCATGCCATTTTGAATACATTTCCCCTTAAACTCCATTTGGTGTAATCCTTCATACTTTGACCATCTTGTTTATTGTAACATACCCTCTCTTCTTCCTTTTTATCGAATTTATATCTAATAGGATACATATTTCTATGAATTAATCATAACTACTTACTATGATATTATTCATCTTTCCACAATTTACAAACCATACAACATGATACCCTTTTATTTTGTGGAATGCAAATGAATATTTTTATGCCACATTTACTTTATGCATATTAAAATAGACTTATATTTTTTCAATCCATGAATTTAATGGTTGAAGATTAATTTGTTCGTCAAAAGTATCTATTTCTACTTTAGTTCCTACATAAATGATTTTTTTTTCCCTTCTTTCTTCATTTTTCTCCTTTCTTTAGTGTTAGTGGCTACACATACAAACCTATGGTTTGTAAATATAAACTATTTTATATTTAAATTCCCTTTTCTTGGATTATTAGCATAGACTTATTTGAATCTTCACTTCTTTTTTTAATTTTATTTTATGATGAATTTTCCAAATCTTTAAATAAGCATGCCCATTTATTTTTGTAATGGCTAAAATGATTTGTTGTGCCTTTGCCTTCTCTATTTTGTACAAGAGTATTTGATTTCTTAACTTTATAATTATTTTGTATTTTTTACCTTTACACTAGAGGACTCATCATCATATATATTTTTCTCCTCCTCTACATAAGTTTTTGAACTCATGTCTCATCTAATTCATTGGGATTGTTGATACCCATCCTCAAGATGTGATAATGGAGACCTCAAAAATACTTTTTCGATATATCTTCATCATCCAATTCCATGTCATTTTGTCATTTTGCACATAGATTTCCTCTTAAACTCCATTTGGTGTAATCCTTCGTACTTTGACCACTGTTTTTCTTGTAACATATCCTCTCTTTTTTTTTTATCAAATTTATATCTAATAGGATAAATATTTCTATGAATTAATTCTAACTACTTACTATGATATTATTCATCTTTCCACAATTTACAATAAAATTCCTCCACCATACAACATGATACCATTTTATTTTGTGGAATGAAAATGAATATTTTTATGCCACATTTACTTTATGCACATTAAAATAGACTTATATTTTTTCAATTCATGAATTTAATGGTTGAAGATTAATTTGTTCATCAAAAGTATCTATTTCAACTTTAATTCCTACATAAATGAAATTTTTTATTTTTTCCTTCTTATTTTTGTATGGTTTGTTCAATAAATACTATGCATTTTTTCCCACTCCCCCCTCTTCCTTAATACCAAGTTTATTTTTAAGATCTTTTGCCATAATAGAATTTTTCTTGTATCATTTTAACTTTTTTCCTTGATATGAGTTTTTTTGTCTTGATATGATCTCTTTTTATTAGATAAACCACTGGTAGTTCTTTACTATTCCCTTCATATAGATTTATAATGCAGTTAATTGTCCATTCATTTTTTTTATGTTAGTCTTTTTGTGCTCTCATAATTACTATTATAGGCAAACTTTCACAAACCCACTAAGATCAAATTGCTCTAATTCCAAAATTAATTTGTAAATCATTATAATTTTACAATTTAAGATCACAAAATTATTTCTACTTATAATTACTTGGATCAAATGAGTTTTAATAAAAGATAATGAAATATATAACTTAATTTAAAAAAAAAAAAAACTTGTATAGTAATAGTCATGAAAACTCAAATAACTCATGGGTGATCCCACAATAGTGGTTTACAATTTTTGGCCAAACTGGACACTGGAATTATTATTTTTAACTAAATCTTCACATTTTGGCACCTATAACGGCTAAACCGTGAGGAATTTAAAGATGAAGCAAACTAGAGTCTCATCAAATTTTGTTTGTAAATTCTAAAAATATTCTTTTCAATATTTTTGGAATAAGATTGCACTTCTTTTTCCATCTCCCACAAAAACTGGTTTTTTTTTAGAAAACAACATTTTAAAAAAGTGACGCTCACTGTATACACCATAACTTTTTTTGTATCAAGGATGAAATTATAATTTTTTCAAATTTAGATTTTTAACTATGATATCTAGCACTTTCATTTTGTCTCATATTTTTTTATTGAATATTTTTTCTTTAATAGAGTTTCAAAGTCAAACTAATTGCAATTTAGACATAGGTGGACTGTATACAACATAACTTTTTTTGTATGTATCGATTTTTTTTTTTTTTTAATGGATCAAGGAAATCAATACCCAACACAAACATATTTAAAAAAAAATTATTTTGATAATTTTCTATTTTTCCACATGTGCAAAACATAGAGCTTGATTTTCGGTGAAAAACCTATGTGTAATAAAACTAAAAAAACACATAGATAATAAAACCAAAAAATATTAAAATTATATTCATGGGATAGCTCATTTAGAGGAATACCATAATAATTTGAAATAAATTTTAAATGAATTCATTTGATCCCCCAAAAGGTAAATCAAAAGTGATTTTTTATCAGCATTTTGATAGGTGTAAAGAAGACTCATTTATAGGTATGGTTTAAAACTAGCGAGGTTCTATCCAAGGGGGTTTGATCTAAGGTGGTTTGATCAAACCCTCTTCAATTGGAATTCTTAAAATGAAACTTTTAAAGGCTTAAATCATTATATTTTCTAAACTCTCATAAATTGTAAACCAACTTTGTGGGATCACCCTCATTATTTTATCTTAAAAATATCGTAAGGAGAAAGCTAGACTGTGTGGTAGTGGTAATTTCCCTAAAATACCTTTTTTAATTACATAGGAAAGTACTTGAATAGCGGTGAAATTTGATAGTTTCCATCTAATTTTTGTTTATCTCCTTAAAATTAGTGAACAATAAAATTTCCTTTCAGTATTTTATAATCCTCCAATGAATCAAAGTCCTACTTTAACCTTTTTTATAGATTCATTAGGATGCACGAAGATTCTCTTTGGTCCTATGATTTCATAGTCATTAGAGGTGAAATAAAGTTTTTAAAAAAAAAATAATATTTCAAGTTTGTAAATGGGCCAAAATACCTTAGTTTTAATTTTTGTTTGTTAGATCCTTTCATATCAAACATCAAGAAAATTATTCACATATTTTAATTTAGGTCTAACAAATAAATAAAAAATATTTTACTCTAGCATACATGATTCACTATATCTCACCTGTTAAAGTGGGGGTAAAATATAGAGATACAACGTATGGCCCCAAATTATAGTATTTGTCATATATACATCTTAGTGTCTTAATGTTCAAGAATTTATTATCTTAATTATATTCATAGTTGGGAAATTCTTTATTTGTATTTAAATCTACAAAGGTTTCTTACTTGAAAATGGGTTGTCAAAATTAACTAGGATCTCAACTTTGTGACAATTTTACAAAAGGACACATGAACACATAATGAGATAGGAAAAAATAATATGTTTTAGAGAGTTGATGACAACGAGTGCTACATATATGTATTTTTTAATTTTTTTTTTATGTATTGACTTCACTTGACCTTAAAAAAATGGTGTGAAATGATAAATTTTGATTAATAAAACTGATTTATGAGACTAAACAATATATTTGACATGTAAATGTGTGTTGGTTAAAAATTCTATATAGCTTGGGGAGCTATGAAACTACATATAATTTTTAAATGACAAATATATATAGTGGTAAAAAATATTATCTAAAATGAACTTAATCATTTTTTTCTTGTGTTCCCATAAATTTGTAAATTGATTAGTGAGACATACTATTATACCTTAGTTGATTGGAATAGAATAAAATTTCAGTGTTTGTTAAAATGTGAGTAAAATACTTACCTACAAACAAATCGTACCACCTTAAAAATTCCACACATGACGCTTTCATAATATTTTATCTTTTACTTATACTCACATGTTCATACTTGTAAGAAAAAGATGTTTTACATTATTAATCTAGTGTAATTAAAATAAATATAAATAGTAGTTGGTAAATTATTAATAAATGAAATGATTAATAAGTGTTGTCTATTGAATAGTTTTTAATACAATCTAAAATAAAAGTTCTTTACATTTTTAATTTAGGTTCATTAAAATAAATGTAAATAGTAATAATAATGGAATGATTAAACAATTTTCATGTTTGTAATATAATAAAAAATATAGTTGATATTAGTAAGTTAGAAGGTTAGTAAATATTGATGAATTTAGTAATTTATTTGTTTTAAAATTTATAATATAAGTTTTTAAAAATTAGTTATTGATTTAATAAAATATTTCTAAAAAAATATTGGTTAGCTTTTATTTGTAAGATTTTGAGATCTTTTTGATAATTTTTAAATTGTCTATATTTTTATGAGATGTATTATTTTCAACACAAATGAGTATTATATAGTTATTTGAAATTTAAATAATATATATTTCATAAATTTTTTTTTATAAATATAATATTGTTAATATAATAGAGTATAAAATACTTCATAATTTATTTATTACCAAAAATTTGGATGAAACATTCCAATGGCCACAAAGAGGGCATAAAGCCCAAATTCTAATAATTGAGGTTTGCAAAACCAATCTAAATTTAAATCTAATTATCTGCTTAGAAATTTCTAATTTATACATCACACTACTGACACGGCAAAGGGTAAGGCTTCCATTGTTTACTAATTATAAGCTTATCATATAATGCAGGTACTATATCTACTGGTTAACAGGGAAACAACACTAGCTTTTGTTTATGAAACAAGTTTTGCACATATTTAATTGTAAACAAAGATTTTAAATTGTTTGTGTCATTCTTTTAACTATTCAAAATTGAAAAATACTATTCTCTAGCAAAGGGTAAGGCTTCTATTGTTTACTAATTATTAGCTTATCATATAATGTAGGTACTATAGCTCCTCATTTTGTGTATGAATCTCCTCCAAATTTGTCTCTTGTTATCTGCAAAACACAAACATTAGACTCAATTACATTGCAAATAGATTTTTTTTAAAATGGGTTCAAAACAATTGCATGTATGATTCATCTTTTACATATATAATTCATCCGCCATACCTTGAGAATGTTGATCCTTAACCAATTGGGCACTGGCAAACATAAATAATTTTGTTGAATTTCAATTTTTACAAGTGGTAAATTTCCAGAATGAAGTTTACATTATAAACTGAAAAAAAAATGCCGTGAAAAAAAATAGCAAGAAATTTGGGCGGCTTAATGTAGCGGGAAATGGTGAGTAGTTGATGATATTAATAATCATACATTAATGGAGGCTAGTGGTGGATGACCTCAACCCACTTGCTTTCCCTTGGTGGCAGGCTGCGAACTGTCATTAAATGCAAAATTTGCTGCGGCTGACAATTCTACCGTTTATGGCAGTGTACCGATGGGTCTGACAGGTATGCAGGTAGCCGTATAATTTATGGAGGCATGGCATCCATCCTCGGTGCATTCCTGGGGCTGGGTAGCTAGTGCCCATAGATAGTGCCGTGCCCGTGTAAGCCAAGCCAGGACTGCAACCGTGACGTCTTCTCCTATAGCCATCCAATCACTCATCCCATCATCGACAATCTCCAAACTGCCATCAACTTGCTGTTAATCAATCCCTCGTGCCACCAACTTCTCTTCAACTCGATATTGTTACAGGTGAAAACTAAATGTTTTAATGGGAGGTCAAACCATAGCCAACATTTACTTGCCAACCACTATCAACATTGATGCCTAAATTTAACATTGGCGCTTAAACTTTAACACTGCGGCTTAAATTTACCGTTCTGTTCCACTCTGCGTTTCCCTCCTCCCTGGTTTCATTTTTGCTTCCATACACAGCTAGATACATTTTTGGAGGAGCGACCAGTCTGGGCAGTGTCTATTTCTGCCGTAAACGAATAGCCAGGTTCTTTTCTATATTGTTTTTTGTTTTTATTTTTCCTGCTGGGTTTTGCATAGTGCCTGTCATAGCTCTGCTTCGAAACCTCCTTTTCTGCTGGGTTTTGCATTCTCCATTCCAAAAATGTAAATAAGTTGGCGCCATTTTTAAACATATTTACTTAAAAAATTTAGAAACCTAAATGATCTTAGAAACCTAATTGGCATAATTATTTATTTACTATGATTTAAAATAGTTTGTTAATAAAAAATGTCAAGGTTTAATGTTAAAATTTATGATATGGTTTACTTAAAATCTAAATTTAAAATTTTATTGTTTCCTTAATTTTGGAAAGGATTGTATCTAGATGATAATGGTATTTTTAACATATTAAACTTATAATTTTAAAGTTTTTTTTTTTAATAAAATCATAATCATAAAGGATTTTTAAAGTTTTAAATTTTTAGATTTTTAGATTTTCATTTATATGTCTATTCTAAATTAAAACTATGTATGTCTTTATTTATTGTCTTATAATTAAAATATGTTAATTTGTATTATATGTAAAAAATTTCATAAATATTCTAATTTAATATTTTTCTAAAAATAACTATCATGTAAAGATTGAATAAATGACGAGAAATAATTAAAACGAAAATAATTTTTCTCACATTAAGCATTATTATTTATAAATATAAAATTCAAAATAATAAAATAAAATGAAAACTTCTTTATATTTTTTTTAATAATTTTGTTATATGAATATGTTTCTACCATAAATGAAAGCTTAAGTTCACTTTTTAATTTTAGTTTTTCTAAAAAATCTTTTATCTTAATATAAAACTCAAAAACAATAAAATTAAATTAAAAACTTATTATATTTTTTTAGTAGTTATGAGTTAAGATTTCTATAATAAATCTTGTATAAAACTTAAAAATCTTATATTTTAAATATATGTTTCCAAAAACAACACTTTCTAATTTTAAAACAAAATATTAAAAAAATTTCTTTCTATTTTTAGATTTTTATGGATAAGGACTTTGACTTCCACTCTCATTGTGACTAAAATAATACAATAAATTATTTATAATATAAATTTATATCTTTACATATTTAATATTTAATAAGTATAATTAATAAAACTTTAAAAAATATTATATTATGTTTTTCTAAATTATTATTTTTTATTTAAAATTCTCTTATATTATTTTTTAAAAGTTTAATTAAATTTTGAACACCAAAATTATCAAGAAAGTAAAAGTTAAATGAAAAAAATAAAAAATAATAATGATGATTGATGTGGATTTCTAAAATTGAATGGAGTTTTATGAAAAGATTGATAGATTGAAAAATCCAACCTTATTGCAATACTCAAACAATAGTTATCTGGTATAATAAGGTTTGATTTTAACCCCAAAAAGCTTTTTTATTTTTATTTTAAAAAAATATGATTTTTTAAAGTTAATTAGAGGAAAGGATCTTTTAGTTGAACATTTTCTAATAGTTGTGATAATATTTGTTGATTTAATGTTTAATATTTTTAATAATATAGTAGTTCTCTTTATAGTTGTTAGTATTGATCATGAGTATTCATAATTGAATGAAATGCATTCTTTAAATTTTAAAAACAACAAATTATGTGATGTCACATCAATGCACCAATAGAACATGACTTAGTGTACAACTACGAGTCTAACATAGGAGTATCACCAACATATATTTAACTAGAATAAATATGACAACATAATAGTATCTCTTAAAAAAATTAGGATCCTTCACATGGGACGTGAACTCTTCCACAAGAAAAAAAATCACTAGAATATATGAAATAACAAGTGTATAGAAAATATATTAAAATGAGCATTAGAAATGTAAAGTTGAGACACCTTTTCCTATCACTAATGGATTTTTTACTATCAATATCACCAACTTCCTTTACCAATAGCCTCATTTCTTTTATTATCTTTTACTAATGTAATGGATCTTGGTAGCCTCATTTAAAATTTTTTGTCTATTTTAATTAAATAATTGTTTAATTATAATTCATTTAACACTTTCCTCTAAAATTAATTAAATGATTATTTATTAATTGTTTAATGAATTCATCAAAACCCCTTTTGAAAACTTAAATAATTATTCTTAATTATTTAATAAAATCACCATTTTCCCTCTCTTTTGAAGTTATAGGTCCATTTTATGATCCGTTTATGAAGGCAATATTTGAGCAAACTTCTAATCTTTTTTTTTCTGCAGGGAAGTCAAACTGTCCAAGAAAAACACAAGTTCCTTAGTAAATAATAACATTTCTATTTGGTGTTTTAAAACTGAACAAACAAAACAAGATAAGACTTCAGTTTGGTGCTTTAAAATATACAATGAATTATGACCAATCGAACTTTATTTTGTTGACCAAATGCACGTTTTCAATATGTTGACCATTAATGGCCAGGAGTAGGAAGATTTCAATTGGTGCTTAAAATTGAACAAATCTTTTTTCTATATTGCACTATTGCTATGAATTGTGTTTGATGTCTCAAAGACTAAAATTTGGTGCACCTAAAAAGAATATTGCTATCTTCATAACACTTCAATTTGGTTAAATAACTCTGCTCGAGGGGTTTCATGAACAATTGCAATGAATTGTCTTCGAAGTGTTTGCTGTGATTGGTAAAGCTAAGTATCTATCCTCTCACCTCGCATCCTTGTGACGATCTTGGTTGAAGGAAAAATACTTTGAGCTTTACATTTGAGTCTTTTTCACCTTTTGGCCATAAAGAGAGGCTCTTGCTATCAAACACATCCCACGCTGGAGAATTCATAGTCAAGTCCTCGAAACAACACGTTCATTGGCGGGCTATATAAGTGTTGTGAAAATCATGAGATAAGTAGCTTCAATGACACGCCAATAACATACTGCACCTAATCCCATGCCTTAAGTGGAACGGGAATGGTTAAAGAGCCTTAAGTGGCCAGCAGGTGGGTATTGGATGCCTCTGTTCTTAGTTTGTTGTCACTAGAACCCTTTGTTCTTAGATACTATCCAGTCTGACCAATCGAGTTATTTTTAGTGGTACATCAGAGTCAAGCTTCTCTATTATAAGTGGACTCCAAGAAGTTACTTGCCAAGTCCGATTTTGATCAAAGCAAAGAGATTAAGAGTTTCATTCTTAACAATCTCGACACTTTGATCTAAAACTGCATGTAAAATTGCCTCCTCTACTTACGAGGAGCGTGAGGCAAGCCCACTAAGAAAAATGTACCCAATTGAGCTAGGATTGTACTTGGTTGTGAGTCAGTTAAAACACATTGCTTGATTTGAAACACTTGAAGGATAATGAACATGATAGCTAAAATGTCAAACCCTTGTGGTCTAAGTGGAATGTGAGAGTAGCCATATGTTTTACAATCCTTGAGGTTTTACCTTGAAGGTTTTCGAGCATTTAGGCTACAATCATAGGTCACTTTATCCAAGGTCAACATAGGGAATTCTAGCTTTCATATGTTCATCTCTACAACATTCAACTTTGAAGAGAGGGATTTATTGAAGTTGCAAATCCTTCGACATGAAAATGATTGTTCAAGCCAATTTTTAGTCAAGTTAGTACTTTTGTATCACATTTCCATATCTGGAAGACCACAAATCTAAGAGAGAAATCCAAAACACTTGCACAAAAACCCTAGGTGTTGGAAACACAATTTGCAAAACTCTCGCATTTAACCTTGTCTGCCATCACTTGCCTATGATCTCGAGAAAGTACAAAATCCTTAAACGAGAATCCATATCCCGACTCTCCAAAAGAAAACATCGTAACTCTAGACATAGCAAGAAATGTGCTTGGAGAAACTACCGCAACCAATCTATCATTGTAAGGAACTTTTAGGACCGTTTATCACCACCTCCTAATTGGGTTGACCCTAGGCCTAGACTATTGTTAGAAAGAGGTTTATGACTACAACCAGATTACAATCTCAAAGGAAAATGGATACCAACACAAATAATTCCACAATTCCCACAAGCAGTACCGTAGATGAGGGAACACCATGGGTATCCGCAGGGAGAACCATGAATAACAAACATAAACTTACAAACAAAGAAACAACATGGGCCTCACAAAAAAACAACACAGGTGAAGAAATTGGGCCATGGGGATATGATCCTAACACTACCTCAGAGGGAGTCACAAATATGATGCCCACCAGACAACCCCCTACTACAGATTAACTCTTGCTATCACATCAAAACATTATTGCCAAATCTAGTCAAGACCCAAAAGATGATATCATTCATGATCACGATAGTGAAGAGGAATTCAAAGAGGAAGAATATGAACAATATGCAAACCACCCTAAAACATTGAAACTAATGGATAGAATGCTTAGAAAGGATCCAAACTCATAATTCATGCACTTGGCCCAAGGTGGTGCAAAGCTACCTGTAGATTTCAATCTAGATGCACTAAAATATTCTACCTTAGTTCCATTAGGAGAGACAATGGTGGTTAGAAAAAATACCTAAACCAAACGAACTCCTAAACATGACACCAATATTCTCAGCAAAACAAAATGATGGTCTAAACCAAAGTGTGGATAACCCATTATATAGAAAACCAACTAAAGTTGAACAAGCTATGGTAAAACTGTTTTTATTTGAATTCATGTTTATTACATTTGTTTAATAATTATCTTTGAATTCTTTTACTTTACAGTTGCATTTCGTGAGTGAGGGGTTAGATTTTGATCTTTACTTAGGAATTAGTTTAGTTTATTTTTTCCTATGTTTTGGCCATTGTTTTTCATCATGATTTTTTCCTATCACACAATATGTTCATATCCAACAATTTTATGTCCATTTGGAAAATATAATAAATCTCCCATGTGTTACATTTTCTTATTAATGTTGTCATTTCTTCATCCATAGCCTCTTTCCAAGAATCTACATCATTTATACCAATAACTTCCTTTATAATCCTAGGCTTATGATTTTTAGTGTATAAAGAAATTTGACAACTTTATCCAAGTAATAATGTGGCATGTCAATGAAATTGAAGTCATTGTATAAAATAATTGTATGTTTGGTTGGATCATTGATGCCATTGTTAAGGGTACTAGTAGGTCTATTATTAAGACACCATGCTAATGTAAAAATTATGTTTTGGGAACAAATCATGTAGTTTAAATCATGCCAACCTATAATGCAAAATCTAAACATCATCCCAAATCAGAACATTGTCCCATATGATCTTATTTGTAAATTGACTTTGTGGTAAAAGACTTTCTTAGAGAAATGATCTTATTTGTAAATTCATTAGGGTTCGATTGAATTTTAGGATGATAATATTCCCATGTTTGTTTATATTCTTGACTTTATGGTAGATGATTTAATTTTATAAATACATATTTGAACAAGATATCTAGGTCCACTAACCATCTTAATATTATGCAGAATGGGTAGGCGGAATAAATGGGAATCACTTATTTCTTTAGATGTGCAAGACATTCCCAACGAGGGAAATCATTTCTCAAGTGTTGACCTTGAATGGACACCTATTGGAGGTGACAATAGTGAGATAGACATATGTGCTGCAATCCCTCTTGAAAGACTCCCTCACTTTGTCAAAGGAGAAGGCTTATTGGATAGCACAGAGACAACATTTGTATGCAAATTGAATAGAAATAATGACTTGATACAACCTACTGCCCAGACAATGAAGATGTACTCAAGGTTTGCTTAGATTTAATATAATAATGAAGCATGTCATAACTTATATTTTCTATTTTTTATATCAATTAATATATATATATATATATATATATATATATATATATATTGTACATGTGAAAATAGTTATTGGTGTGCTTTTGGCCCCGAGGACAACATAAATAACTCTGAAAAAAACTTTGAAAACAACTCTGAAAACAACTTTGAAAACAACTCTAAAAATAACTCTGAAAACAAGAAAAGGAAACAAAGGTTTATTCAAAAAAGGGGTTGTCGAACTCACTTTCTTGTTAAGGTTATGTATGGTAGACCAAATGTTGCGGTTATTACATATAATGATTTCAGTCATTGTGATGCTAAAGGTGAATTTTGTCATGGAAAAGATGACCCTTCTGGTGATCCAAGGAGTAGTGTTGCACCAAGGTTGTCAAATGAATGCAAATCATATATTGAATCCTTATTGCTAATGGGGGTGGGAATTGATACAATATGTGAGCAACACTATCTAGACCCTAGTTTGACTCAATTGATGAATAAGAGGGACACATATTTGTTGAGGAAAGATGTTTTGAATGCATGGAATAGAGTACGCTCACTTCGATCCCAAAAGAATGAAGATGATGCAAAAAGTGTAAGCATGTGGCATGTAGAGGAGAAAGATAACTTCTTCTATTATAAAAGACCAAACAATGTGGAAAATATTCCATTTATCATAGGCATCCAAACACCATGGATGCGAGAAATGATGGTGAAACATTCACATAATGCAATTATTGCTATGGATTCCACATTCTCAACGAATAAATATGGTGTAAGTAAACCAATGTTAATTGTATTTATGGATTTTAATGAAATCATTAATTTATTCTACTAAAAATATAATAATTTATGGTTTATTCATGTGTAGTATCAGTTATATACCTTGCTTGTATTCGATGAACAAGAAGCTGGTGTACCTGTTGCATGGGCCATATCCTCAAGAAATAAAGTTGAGGATATAAATGAATGGCTGACAGAAGTTTATAAAAGAAGGAAACAATGTAAATAAGATTGGAATGTCAATGCATTTATGACAGACGATGCTAGTGCTGAGATTGAAGCAATCAAGTTTTTATTAGCCTTCATCTTTTATTTTAAACTAAAGTTAATTCATTGTAACTGCTTAATATTTAGTCTATAAAAAGTTGAACATTACACTTATCCTTGTAACTTGTAGATTATCCTTTGATTCCTGAGTACTTTTATGTATTTGGCATGTACGTAGGGCATGGTTGAAGAATGCATACAAGTAATTCAATCTTTTATTAAAACACATGGAATAGTTGAACATTACATGTTTTGAATTTTATAACTTGATATTATGTTTTATAATCCAGGTATGTCAGTAATAAGGATGTTGGAAATAATATGTTCGATAGATTGGGTGAGATAATGTATGCAATGAGTGATAATGAAGACATCACTACTCATCTAATAACAAATTTCATGGAGGAATTCAAAGAGGAGAAGAAATTTATCGATTACTTTCAAAAACTTGGTGTCATGATGAAACTCGTATTGGTAAGCTCATTGAATTATTCATTATGGTTTTGTATGCATTTCAATTGTTTAACTTATTTTTTATTTATACTAAGACATCATTTTGTGGGTTTGTATAGCAATGTGGGCAAAAAACTATAGAAGTTTCCCTCACGCAAATCAAGAAACCAATGCTTCGATAGAGTCGTACCGCTGCCATATCAAGAATCACTATTTAAGTGATCGTTCTAAGAGGTGCACGAGGAGAATGGATTGGCTTATCCATACACTTCTTCATAGGGTAGAGCCATTCTATAAAAATAAAAGATATTTGCAATTATCTGGGTTTTTGACTAACTTCAAAAAAGAACGATATTACATAACTACATTAGAGAGGTAAAAAAAAATACTAGATACAGATTGTTATCCATATGATCTCCTCCCTAACACATACTAGATAAGAATCCAAACAACTCCAACAAAATGGTATCTTGTTAGAAAATTTGGACCAGGTTTACATGTGTGTGACTGTCAATGGGTAAAGAAGGGAAACACATGCAAACATGTGCTAAAGAATTTAGATCTTCTCAAGAGAAACAAAATAAATGAGCAAGATCAAGTTGTTCGTAAGGGTCATTAGAGATTTAAGTTTAATATTTATATGTTAGATGATTATTATTTTTTTTTCAAAAATAACTAAATTACTCTCATTAAATTATAGATGGTGTTACTCTACTGCTTGATGATGATGACAATGTTAGAGGGAGTTTCAGTTACGAAAACAATACCATTGGTAATATTGATATGGTATTTATAATTAAATATTAGTTGATTTTTTATGATTCACAAAATTAATTAAATCTTAATCCAATTATAGATGGTTGTAATCAAATAGAAGATCAAGATGTGCTTGGGGTTGTAATTGGTGAAGACCAAAGGATAGGTAAATCTTAATGTCACCATTTTATAATGAAATATTAAGATATTTTAAAATATTTTAAGATTTAATCATTTTTATTTGTATTATAGATGGCTTGAAATCATCTAATGCTTCAAATGATAACTTTCAAAATTCTATTGATTATTTAAATCATCTTCTCCAAAATTTACCAACTAGCGAAGATTATTATTATTTTTTTTGTCAATGTATAGCGAGATTGAGAAAAGATATTCATACATCTCTTCCTTCCTCTTCCACATTTACATCAATCCCTGGTTCATATAACATGTCAATGAGATGAATATCGCCATGGTTTAGTTCAAGCAAAATGCGCAAACGTCGTTCAATTCATCAAAGAGATAATGCCATTTCTGAAGACTTGAATGAAACAATTGAGGACTATGAAAATTTTCAATTCCCCTCTACACGATGTAGAAAGGAAAAGAAAAAAATGTCCATTAAACACTCAAGCATCGCAATAGAAGAAGAAAGAGTTAGTATTATGTAACAACATAGTGAGTATATTTTTTCAAAAGAATTTTAGTAATTTGCATTACAATACTTTTTGTTTTTATTTCATATGTTTAATATATGTCATGTTGTAGGTCTGGATGAGCAAGAAAGTACTCAACGACATCAATTACCTTTCTCTATCGATCTAAACCAAACAATAACAGATGAAATACAACTTATAGATGGTTATTTTTTAACTATTAAGTGTGTTTATTAACTTTATAGACAATTACTCAACTCCTATCTCTAATCAAATTTCTAATCTTTATAAATTTACTATTGTTTATATTAATTACATAATGTAATTTTACACTTGAAAACTTTATCTATGTTGATGTGTTAAATATGTGTCATTGCAGCTTCAAAAGATCAACACAATAGTAGAGAACATATGCTACCTTTTTCTATTGATCTTAACCAAGAAATGACAATGGATACAATGCAAAGTGGAGATGGTATAAAAATTATAGAACACACTTCAATCAATTTTATGTCTTTAATTTGTAATTTTATTTTTTCTAAGTTGATGTCTTAAATGTGCATGTTATTGTGGCTTTAGATGATCAACAAAACACCCAGCAACATATGTTACCATTTTCTATTGATCTTAACCAAGAAGCAACAACAATGGATGTAATGCAAAGTAGAGATGATAACAATATGGTAATTTGAATTTTTTTAATTATAGATAATTTTTTATTTAGTGGTCTAATTTATTTACTATTTAGCTAATTAATCAAATTTATGGTTTGACTTGTTATTGTTTAGTCAACTTTTCATCCATCAAGTGGCATGAGGAGGCTAGATTTTGATGATCCACCACAAATATAAGATTTTTCCTAGACATAAGATCAATTGGACTATTGGGATTTAATGTGTAGTTATTCTACATGCACTTTGTATGTAGATCTTGAGATGGCATATGTAACATTTTGTAAAAAGCATTTTGAGTTGGCATAAATGCCAATTTTGTATATGTGTAGAGAATTATTCTACACTTTTATATAGAAAATTCTATATACAATATAATTTGTGTTGACCCCTTTGACATTTGTTTTCGCATATGAACCTATAGAAAAAGGAATCATATTGTTAGATTCTCCAATGTTAAATCTTTAAACATATAAGTTGATTCTCCAATGTTCTCTTATTTTCTCTTGTGAAGTAGACAAACTACAGTTTGGGTTGTTTTGATAGAGTATTATCATTAGCAAAAATTATTCCTTCCTCTTCAATCTATTCAATTTGCGTAGACAAACTACACTTTGGGGTTTTTTGATATAGTATTATCATTAGCAAAAATTATTCCTTCCTCTTCAATCTAAACACATAGAATTTGGTTATATGTCTAATCAGCTGCCATGATCTTGCATTGGTGCTTATAGGTTAATATAAAATATGTTTCATCTTCTATTTAGTTTCTTGTATTGGATAATCATGCAACATATAGTTATGTCTTTAATTTTTATCAAAACTATTATGTATCATTAAAAATTAGTTTACTGTATTTCCACAACGTATATAGGTGTTTTTCACTTACAAATAAACTGCTATGTAAAAATTATAATCTTTCCTCTGATCTAATAGATGTCAATTTAGATAAAATCTTCACTTATATGTTAAAATATATTTTTTATTTTTTGGGTATTTGAACAGTAGATTACATATAATTAGATAAAGAATTAGTAGAACATTCATTTGAACATTCAAAAGTCATCCATATTTTATTTTGAATGCAAAGTGGTAAGTTTATAAATTTAGAAATGTAATAAAAGAACTTACTAAATTTTATAAAAGTAACTTTTGAAATTAATAGACTTCAAATTAAAAAATATTAAGATTTTTTTAAAATAGGATATCCCTTTTTATATAGACTTGTTTGAGCAATCTTTTCCAATCAAAACTATTATTTATCATGATACAATATTGAAAAATATGTGAGGTTTCTAAAATTTAGATAAATAAGTATGAATGAACTTTGTTAAATGTACTATTACATATAAGTTTATACATGAATATACTAAAATTAAAAGAAAAAATATTATTAGATATCATTATACAATATTATTAGATATCATTATACAAAATAATAACAACTTAAATATGTATCTAATAGAAAGACTTTTCATAATAAGTGCACATTTAAAATCATGTTAAAAAATTACAAAATTAAATACAAAGAAAATATAATAAATTTATGATAACAAATAAAAATAAGTTATTAAAATCATTTATATAATATTATTATTATGGCTAGGGTTAGATTACAATTTAATTAGGGTTAAGATTATAATTTTGTCAAGGTGAAGTTTCATTTAGGGTTAAAGTTCAATTACATTGATGGTTCAATTATGGTTAAGGTTAGGTTTGGTTTAGATTAGTGTGAGGGTTCTACGAGTTAGTTAATAATTAAGATTAGAATTACAATTTGCAAGGTTGGGGTTCAATTAGGGTTAGAGTTCTATGATGAATTAAGGTTAGGGTTCTTATAGGTTTATAATTATTGCTATGTTTTATTAGGATTAGAATTACAATTTGCAAGGCTAGGGTTAGATTAGTATGAGGGTTTTATGATGAATTAAGGTTAGGGTTTGTATAGTGTTACAATTACTATTACAATTCAATAAGGATTAGGATTAGGTTTGACATTATGATTCATTTGGGGTTAGGGATGGGGTTAGCCTTGAATTATGCTTATATTTTGGTTAGGGTTAGGGTTCATTTAGTAATAGATTAAATATATTATTATAATATTTTAAATATAATAATTTATAGGGAGTGGACCATGGTTAGAATTACGGTGAGGGTAGGATTAAAGTTAGAATAAAGTTTTAATCTAATTAGGGTTGCATTCAATTTTAATATATTATGGGCTGCCCCAAAATAGAGATTAATGGTTATAATCACTTTAATTTTAACTCTAATATGAATATAATAATCACTTTAAGTTTAACCTTAATATGAATATAATAATCATGAGAATTAGAGTTAAATTTATGATTACAATTATGGGTGCAGTAAAAGAGGATTGGAAGGATATAGATTGCACATGGAACCTCTTGAAAGGAAGGGAGGTGGAAAGAGAATACAAAAACAAGGGTAGTAGAGCAAGGAGTTAAAATGAGTAGTAAATAGGATTAAATCACAAAAGAAATTAGATGGAAAAATAAGACTAATAATATATATAGAGAGAATGAAAAAAGAAAGTGTAGGTTTAAACTTAATTGAAAAAAAATGTACAATACCCTTTTATAATTTAATGATATATTTTAATTATACTAATATGTTTTCATTTATAACATGATATACTAATACATTATATTAATGTGATTAAATATTGATGTAAAAACACACATAGTTAAATCAACCCCGTGGTACTGGGTCACGTTAAAAGGCACACTTATTGTTCAAAAATAATTAATGTTGATTTTTTCCATTTGAAAACATGGTGATTACATATATTTTTGGTGGGTTAACAAGTATTCTCTTGTAAAAATATAAATAAAATTAGAAAAATAAAAATAGTTGTAAATAAAAGTCAATTAATATTATAATTAGGTTATTTTATCACTCTTAGGTTATCTTATTTACTTAAGAGTTATTTTACTTTTTACTGTTTAAAGATTATTTTATTTTATTTATGATATAGGTGGCTAAAGATATCTCTCCACGTACATTACATATATTTTTTAAATATAGGTATGCTAGTTTTATTAACCAATATCAAAATCAAAACACATAAATACAATAACATAAAACTACTTTTTGTTTTTACTCTACAACGGTTTTGTCCTCTCCTACAACTGTCATATATGGAGTCGTCACATCACCTTCAGTCTCCAATCAGCCATCAACTTGCCCGTCAATGCAATAATTTATAAATTAAATCATATTAATATATATTAGAATTTCATATTTAAAAAAAATAAAGAAACATTAGAATTTATATTCAATTTATATTAAAAAGTAAAATTAAAAAATTTATCTAAAATTTTATATATTAAATATTTAAATTTTTTTTCTAATAATTTAATCATAATTATCTTCAATAATCAAATTTAATAAATAATTTTTATTTATTTTTATCAAAATTTCTATTATTGATTTATATTAAAGATAGCAATATTTAAATTAAATTAATGAAAACAATTTTTGAAAATTTATTTTTTTAAATTTATTTTTTAATATTTTAATATTTTTTATAATTTTTAGATTATAATTAAATATTGAAAGTCTTACATAAAAATAAATAAAGATATTATATATTTAATAAAAAATAAAATTAAAATATAATCTTTATTTTTTTCCTAAATGTTTTAATTTCTTTTTGAATGCCAAAGTTAAAAAAAGGGATGGTTTCATTTATTAAAGGTTGGCAGTGCACGGAGTAGGCGAGAAAATAAAAAAAAGTGTGGGGACGTGTTTGCACGGAAACAGTTAGCAGCGAGGCAGGGGCTTGCACGGTGCAGCCATGGCATGGAGGCATGGCACTGTTTATGCAGGTGCAAATTGTCACCTGCATAGACAG